>BSBM01000764.1:5755000-6235000 GCA_027924585.1 Larix kaempferi | reverse complement strand
ATGATGATGATGAAGAAGATGATGATCATGGAGATGTTGATGAGGAACCTAGAGATGACAATGATGATGAAGATGTTGATGATGATGATGATGATGGTGATGATGATGAAGATGTTGATGATGATGGTGATGGCGATGAAGATGATGATGACTATGATGAGAAAGTACAGCCAGAGCAAGTACTGATCTAATGGAAGTGTACTTGGCTACAGGAGCAAAATTTTCTTCATAGTCTATCCCCTCTTTTTGGGAGAAGCCACGATCTACAAATCTTGCTTTGTATTTCTCTATGCGGCCATCTGCAGCATGCTTGATCTTGTAGATCCACTTGGAAGTCACAACATACTTCCCTTCATTTCTTGGGACTACATCCCAAACATCATTCTTCGTGATCGACTGGTATTCCTCGACCATGGCATCCTTCCATTCTTTCTTTTCCGCTGCTTATTCATAACTGGAAGGTTCTTTATTCATAATGTCACAGAGTAAGGCAACATAACTGGTGTGAGATCTAGTTCTCTTCCTTGCTCTGTGTTCTTCTTCTAGAATGCCATACCTTTCTCCATCTTGAATGAGCTCTCTAGCCCATGCAGGTTTCCTCTTGTGAGAGTCCTTCTCATGGGGTGGATCTATAGGTTCTTGTGGATCTTCAATTTCACGATCTGCTTCTGGAATTGCTTCAGTCATGGTGGTATCTTGAAATCTGGTTTCCTTTGGTTCTTCATGATCTTCAATAGGTGCCTTCCTTGATTTGATGAAGGCTGAGTTTTCATGAAATGTTACATCCCTGCTGACATCAATCTTCTTGAACCCTGGAAAGTATATTCTGTAAGCCTTCGAGCTTTCACTGTACCCCACAAAGATGCCCTTCTTTCCTTAAGGATCTATTTTTGTCCTCTTTTCCTTTGGGACATGAGTATATACTAGACAACCAAATATTCTGAGATGGCTGACCTTAGGTTTCTTACCAGAGAAGACCTCTTCTGGTGTCTTGTTGTCCAATATCTTGTGAGGTGTTATGTTCTGTACATACACAGTTGTCCTAGCTGCTTCTGCCCATTGATGCATAGGCAGATCCTGGTCATGCAAAATTTCCCATGCTGCCTCCACGATTGTTCTATTCTTTCTTTCTGCAACTCCATTCTGTTGTGGATTGTAGGGAGCAATCAACTCCCTCTTAATCCCTAAATCACTGCATAGTTTCTTGAAATCACCTGAAGTGAATTCTCCGCCATTGTCGGATCTGAAGGTATTGATCTTCTTATCGGTTTGATTTTCCATCAAGGTTTTGAATTCTTTGAACTTATCAAATACTTCATCTTTGTTCTTTAAGAAGTAGACCCAAGTCTTCCTAGAGAAATCATCAATGAAAGAGACATAGTATACATACCCACTCAGAGAACTGGATGACATCGGACCGCATACATTGGAGTGGATAATTTCCAAGATTCCTTTTGCTTTGCTTTCACTGCTTGGAAATGCCTTCTTAATGTTCTTTCCTTTTGCGCATCCTTTGTAAACACCTTCATGCTTTGACTTGATTTCAGGAAGACCCTCTACAGCTTTGCTTGCAATTGGTAGTGCTCTATAGTGCACATGTGCAAGCCTTCTATGCCAAAGTTCACTTGGCTCCATGGATTCATGTACCATGGCATGTTCAGGTTGTCCCTTCAATTTGTACAATCCTCCCTCTTGCTCTCCAATCACCATTGCATCATCTATAGATTTACCCTTTGGCCACATTAGAACTTGGTCATCTACAAATGAAACCCTCATGCCTTTTGCATCCAATGCAGATATGGAGAGTTGGTTCTTCTTGAGCCCAGGTACATATAAAACATCTTTCATCTTCAAAGACTTCCCAGAGTCTAGGTTGTAGGAGGCTTCACCACTTCCTTTGATAGGGTATTGATAGTCATCCCCAAGTTTCACCTTATGGGGTGACTCATGTTCAGATAGATTTGCAAAATCTTCTTTAAACCCAGTCATGTGTTTGGAAGCCCCACTATCAATAATCCAATCATTACATCCATGAGAGATAGTACCTGTGAGAGCGGATATTAGAACATATTCATCTTCACTTGATGAATCATCACTTTCTGCCCTAGCCTTCTTCTTTGGAGGTTCATCATCCTCTGCAGCATGAGCATGGTACCTTCTTTTGTTGCCCTTCTTCTTCTTGTTGAAGTTGTTGTTGTCCTTTTTGTTCTTGGGACAATTTACAGCAATATGTCCCTTCTCATTACAGGTAAAACATATTCTCCTTTCTCTATTGTGATGGTGGTGTGAAGATTTCTTGAAGTGAGATGGCTCTCTCTTGGGATTCCCTTTCTTGGTGTGTGTTGTGAGAGCTTGATCTTCATTCCCCATCTTTTCTTCTCGGGCCACGAGCCTTGCTTCTTCTTGAGAGCATTCCTCCCATAATCTACTGAAGGAGATTAGTTTCTTTCTTGCATAGATTCCTTGGATAAAGGAATCCCATGACCTAGGTAGGCCATTCAAAGTGGTCATAACAACTTCACCATTATCCACTACCTCATCCACAGCTTCAAGTTGTTCCTTGATCTGAGAGACCTTAGAGAAATAGGATTGAATGGTCTCTCCATTATGAAGCTTTACCCCTTTCAATTGGTTCCGCGGAGTCATCTTCCGATTTATGTTCTTCCCTTCAAATAGCTTGGTTAGGGAATCAAACATCTCTTTGGGTGTCTTTAGAGATGACACATGTGGTATGATATGGTCTTTGATAGAATCAACAATGATCCTCTTTGCTTTGACCAAGTTCTTCTTATGTAGGGCCTTAGCCTCTTCTCCCTCTGGGACAGGGACCTCTTCACTTATGTAAGTGTCCAATTCATTTTCTTCCAGGATTAACCCAATCCTATACTTCCATGCTTGGAAGTTATCAACCCCTTCAAGCTTATCCTCAAGCTTGGTGTGGTGAGACATTTTAATGAGAAACTCAAATGGAAATAAAAGATTTAGGTCTTACCACTTGATTTGTTGAAAACTGGATCTGGTCCCGGATTAGGGTTTGTCAGAGAAACCCTAAAAATTCAAAGTGTGAATTTTAACTTTCTGAAAGGATAGAACGATGCACCTTGATGAGCTGATCATCCTGGTATATTCATAATTTGAGATCTGCAAAGTTTCACCCTTCAGAAATGCCTTTTAGTCTTCTTGGATTCACTAGGGAGGACCCTGAATTAGGGTTTGACTTTCCCGAAGCTTCACCCAACCAAAAATCTCGATCCACAGCTCTAAACTTCGATTTTTTCAAGGAGCTTCCATCTATGTCCTCAGAATTCAGAAATTCCTAATTTTGTGGAAACCCTAAATTTTAGGGCCAAAAATGAAAGTGCCTAGAATTGGATTTTGATTGGACAGAAAGATTCTCCTTGATGAGTAGAGTCAATCTACCTTACTGTTTTTCCAAAATCTGTGGAGAGAAACCCAATAAACAAGAAACCCTAGTTTCCGCCACTACACAATGTCTTCCTCTCAGGTTAGCTCTGATCCCATGTTAATTTTTTAGCATTAATTCAATATACTCTAGGATCTTTATTGAGAGAATAACATCTATAGCATATCAAGTATAACAATGCATAGCAATCACACCAAGCAATCACATGAGACAATAGACACACAGAGTTTCACTGGGGAAAACCATAAAGGTGAAAAACCCCACAACTTCCTCAGAGATAGAAAGAGCAATGATACAACCAAAGTACAAGAGATAGTCTTCTCCTAGCAGTTGATCCTCCTCCTCACATGTGCGCCACTTTTCGAATGATAAAAGAGTGAGTAATGAGATGATCAAATAGAGGTCTCTCAATCTCTATTTATACTTGTCCTGTCCTGCCCAATAAACCAGTGGGGCCGACTTGTCTAGCTTAGCCTAATAACCCATGGTTACATTAATCCGAGCCGACCCCTTACTAGGTGGTCTAATAACCCATCAGCAAGTTACAACACTTGGGACACTTGTCAATACAAATGACGACACTTCCGTATAGAGGAATAACACATCTCTATAGGAGTACAATAAAATACATAGATGGAATACATTCCGAAGTTACATATACATCAACAATTAGCTTATCATTGAAAATACTATTAAGTAATTATTGTTATTTTTATGGTGAGTTGGGCCATTATTATAATAAGTGGTATCATATTTGATGTTGTAGCACTCAGGCCTAATTGGCCTCAAAATGAAACAAAAGAGTACAAATTATAATAAGCTAACTACCAGTTTTTTTATTGCAGATAAGATTAATAAAAAAGGTGGTAATAAGGGAAGTCTTCCTCCCTCCCTTTGTTTCATTATAAACAAATTTTAAAGGAAAAATTGTAGGTTGACAAATAAACTCTTGTTTTGACACTAATATGCAGGTGATTATGAGAGTTAGAAAGGAAAATTAAGAAAGGGTCCACCAGAAGATAGCCCACTAGCAATTATGTTTCCTTCTCCTTATCATGAGTGTAATGTAATTTCGATGTAGTAGGAGATATATAGAACTTACAAGAATGCCTTGTGATGTTAACCATAATGCTTAGGACGATTGTGGTTAAATGAAATTTTGAATTAATGATGTCTTTCTTTTTGCTTATTTATATGTTGTATATCCTAAAGCATAAATATAGCTATAAAAATTCTAAGAGGATAAATGCAGAGATGTACTTACACTAACATGCTATGAGTCGTGACTCTAGACTATCACGATAGGGTACTCATGCTTAAGCATGAAGACGCTAATAGAGTTTTCAAATGTCAGAAAGAATAATCTTAGATTATAGATTCATATGACTGATTTCCTTGATTATTGGTACTAAATTCTTGAAGGTAAATCACCAAGTGGTTGCATAGTAAACACACCTTACACATAGAAAATGATTAGTTCATAATTTGATTATGATAGAAGTATATGATTGAATGGAATATGAAATGAATGCACATGCACAAAAATACATTGACGGACTGCTAGATCATGACATAATTGTGTTAGAATCGTAATTTTTCAAGTTATGAATTAAAATAAGGTTGGAAAGTGACTACCCCAGTCTTAGTGAATAACTGGTAATTTATATAGATAAGGGGGTCTATGATCATCGACAATTGATATATTGAAACTGATTGGAAGTAATATGATTCGATGATATATCTTTTACCATCTATGAAAGAGTTGCAGGTACACAAAATTGATGATTGTAAACCAATGATTGCAATCCGTCAAAGGACATGGGAGAAATATCATACATATAAAGGATGGTTTCCATGAGAAATAGAAAGATAATGAAAATGTACATGAGGTACATGATTCCCCCCAACCAACTAGGCCCCGATCGCTTTCCAAGGATGCTTGGTTATAAGAACTATATTTAGACTACTTGTTTACTTCCTTCCGCACACATTAACGCCATAAGAGGACTTCACGAGAGTGGGGGCTCCGTGAAGAGAATAACCTCTAGGTTTTATGATGTCTGTAGAAGGAAGCTCCTAAGCTTGGAGAAACACCCTGAATAGCATAGGTAGGATATACGCCCGAAGGATATTCACAATTGATGAAGGGTATCATCCTCATGTTGGGTGGTTTGGTTCAGTAGTTGGTGTACTATTAGCACTTGATGTGCTTGCTAAGATCCCGAGAGAAGAAGAGCACACATGCAATAGTACTCAAGATTAATACAACCGAAGGACAGGTATATTTATTTTTGAGTATTTCCAAATGTATATATATTAATATATTAATATACTTTATTGCTGATGAAAAATTTAAATGGAGGTACCAACCTCCATGAGTCATGAAATGGAATATTGTGATATTCAATTGTTGATCTTAATAGAGCAAGCTACTTAACTTCTTTATACATGGTTATATCACATGTTATGCATGAGTGTCGAAGGAAATCTCTAGTTGGTTGTCATAGTGTACATGAGGACATGAAGCAAATAAAATATTTTATGATGATGAAGGTCACATGGCGATTTCAGAAAATTGAAACACTTAACGGTACCATTTAGAGGTACTCCAAAGAAGTACTACAAATTGGTATGCATTCAAGTGTGTGTTTAAAAGCACGATTATGTACATATTATGAGGAGTTGATATAACTACTTTGTGATGCAAAGAAAATTGAAAATTATTATGTGGATACTGTAAGAGTACTTGGTAATAAGTAATTCCATACCAAAGGTATGGATGTGGATAT
The DNA here is from genome assembly GCA_027924585.1 of Larix kaempferi. Lineage (NCBI taxonomy): Eukaryota > Viridiplantae > Streptophyta > Pinopsida > Pinales > Pinaceae > Larix > Larix kaempferi. The sequence goes on along the minus strand of BSBM01000764.1, from coordinate 6,228,787 downwards.
TATACATAAGCAAATTTATGTACTATAATTTTTTTTTAAAAGCATGAATAATCCTATCTTAGATTATGATCATGTATGATTCACAGATGTTGCAAGTGCATCTTTGTGAGTAAAACTTAACTCTAAAGAGTTGCTATGAAAAACAACAATAGGATGTTGCAAAATAAATTATTACTCATGTTCTTGATTTTGAAAATTCATGTGTATGCATACGTTTTATGCTAGAATTTAGAAAGAACATGTATTGTTTGTGTAAAGCACAGGCTATGAAGAGAAAGAAACGTTGAAGTTATCCAATGGAGATTCCAAAGCAAGCAAAGAATTGATAATTTCCAAGGCTGCGAAAAATTGAAGATAAATCTTTGAACGATACAAACACCAATGATGGTGTTATTCTTAAGGGGGGGAGGATGTAGCATCCCTCCTCTACCCCATCTTCTTTTGTAACTAAAATGCCAATGTAAGTGTACAATGTACAAGTTCCTGGCAAGGAGCTCAAGGCCAAGGCCTCTCCAGTAAAGTAGTCTAAGTATTGTTGTGATTTCCTAAGTTTTATTTCAAATTTATAGATTTAGGAGACTGAAGGGATTGATGCAACTAAACGATAGGGACATGAATCCACTAGGGGGAGAGTTTAAATGGCTGGGAATCTATGAGTTTGATGACGAGTGTCATCTTGGTGTCGAGGGAACCTGAAGAACAAGTGAAAAATGATTTTCATTTGATTACCTTAACTTTATAAGTGTTGTCTTAAATTATGTTAATCCTAAGTTTAATGGCTAATTACCGGCAAATAAAATAGCAAGCATCTGTGATCTACTATGTATTTACGATTATCGACCAAAAAGAAAGCTTATTACTATTAGCTTATCATAGAAAACACTATATTAAGCAATTATTATTATTTTTATGGAAAGTTGGGCCATTATTATTACAGTTGAAGGAAATAACCTTTCCATTTATATTTCATTCTATATCTCAAATGATATATAAATATTATGAGCTAAATGTACTTCTATTAGGAACAATACAACCAAAGTTTTCACAAGCCTAAATTAGATCATAAAAATTTTCTAAATGAAATGTTGAATGATGTTTTTTTCTCTCATGGTTCAATGAAGAGCCTTTGTTCAATGTCATGCATAAAATATATACATTGTTGGGTCAAGTTTGATTCCTAGAGGGTCATCACTAGAGATCGAAATAATGTTGCCGCAAAAGGGGTTGGACTTATTGCTATTTATAGACTATAAGTAGATCCAACAATGAATGGAACTCTATTGCATATTGGTGACACATTGTGCAAGATTTGGCATAGGAATTCTGGCCACATACACAATGGATATCTTCCCCTCTTGGAGAAAATTGTGCAAGGATTATCAGACTTCAAGATCAAGAAGGAATGAGTATGAAAGGGATTTGTAGATGGAAACCATGCAAAGGTTTCTATTCTAAGCAGCGTGAAAATATCAAGAGGGATCCTTGAGTCAATTCAATCAGATGTAGGTGGATCAAGAGGGATTCTTGGATCCTAATCGACCCAATAGGTAAGAATATTTCAATTTTATGTAGAATAGAATTTGAATGTACTAATAATACAATAGATTAAGAGGCATTGGTCCAAGGAATTAGAAAATCTATAGATTTAAATGTTAATTTGTACAAGTTTATAATGTTTCAAAAATTATCATACAACAAATTATAAATCCAATCCATTGTCATTCCCATCACCTTAAAAATTACCATCAAGAGGTGTGGGATCTAATTAATATGTTTGAAGAATTTAATATAGTTTCCATTCCTCGAAATAAAAATACAAAATCAAGTAGCTAATGTTGCTTCTCATTGGGTTCCGCCTAATAATTCTTCTAAAGATTGGGTTTCTATGGAATTGATTTTCGGGCATTCCATCCTAGATAACATTACAAATTACAGAGCCTTCAACAAAAATAAAAAATAATTGGATTTCTAGCATGTGAAGGAAAATTTAAATGAAGCATTATTGATGATGAAGAACATAGAAAATCATTAAAAGACACTCATAGTACATAAATTGGGATAAAATCCAATGTGATACCTCAGAATGTGGTTACTTTGGAGAAGCATTTTGGTTTGTAAGGCAAATTCAAGAAACCCACCAATGATAAAAAGCAGTGAAAATTTTAAGGATCCATACATAAATTTTAATGTATAAACCTTGGTGAATATTAATAATTCTTAAAGTGGAAATTATAAAATGTTTAGCGATATTTTTATAAAAAATATTCAAATTTCTAAGGATTTTATATAGTTTCTAGAAAATTGTGGCGATTTTTATAATAAAATAATTTCATCCTATAGAATTTGGGTGAATCGTTTTTAGAAAAATGAAAGTTAGCAAATATTTTTTCGGAAAAAAAATGGAAAATTAGCCTGTGGGAAAAAATTATCCCTTAAAATTTTCTCTAGTCAAAACCCAAAGTTCATTTATGTAGTACAAATTCATCAATTTGGGATCCAATGAGTACCTTAAAAATGTGAACCTTGGTTCAAGTTGTAGCATGGAAGAGAGGCAACCCTGCATTAAGTTGTTAAAGCAATACAAGGATTCCTTTGCATGGAGTCACAAAGACTTAAAGACATATGATACTTGAATAATAAAACATATTATTCCCATGAAAAAGGAAGTCAAATGTCTCCAATAAAAGTCACATAAAATACACCCTGCATTAGAGCCTTTAATTTAGAAAGAATTAAAAAAAATGTTGCAAGCTAAAATTATATTTCATGTACATCATTCCACTTAGGTGGAAAACCCATTACTTTTCAATAAGATAAATGGACAAATCAAACATTGTGTTGATTTTTGAAATTTGAATCGAGCATCTGAGAAGGATAATTATCTAGTGTCTCCGACGGAGTAGATTTTGCAATTGGTCTATGTTTATGATATATTGTCTCTATTAGATGGGTTTTCTAGATATAATCAAGTTGTGGCTATTGAGAATGATAGACTGAGGACACCCTTCAAAAATAAATGGGGAACATGTGCCAACAGAATGATGCCTTTAGGTCTCATCAATGTAGGGGAAACATTTCAAAGAGGTATGGATGTTTCATTCGAAGGATTGATTAATCTAAGTGTGGTTTCCCACTTAGATGACATGACTATTTATTCCAAGAAACACTTTGATCATTTGAAACATTAGAAACATGGTATTTTCCCCCAGCCCAAAGAAGATCATTTTTATGACACTAAAGGTAAACTACTAGGTCATATTATCTCTAAATGGCATATTGATAGATCGATAAAGTACTAAGGTGATTACACAAATTTCCTTACCACATAATAAAAATTCCATATAGTCCTTCTTTAGGAAGATAAAATTGGATCTAGGAGAAAAGAATGATTTTGAGAAATTAAAGGATACTATAGTTTTTTCTCTAACCTCAAGTGTTCCTGAATTTGGAAAAGATTTATTTATGTATAAATTTTCTTCATATCAATCTATTGTTGTTTTTCTCACTCTAAAGGACTAAAAAAGGAATTAATTTATGTTTTTTTCATGAGCACAGGATTGTCGGGAGTTGAATTGAATTACCCAAATATATATAAGAAAACCTACAGTGCGGTAAAGTTTGTAAAGCAATAAGGTCATTGTCATTTCAAAAGGACTTGGAATAAAGAAGATGCAATAGGGTAAATGCAATCCAAGAATAGAATGTTGAAATCAAACCTACCACTATTGTTAGAGGATAGGGATTACACAAACTTGTTGTTGAATCATAGAATAATGTGATTAAAGAATAGGGATGGGAAAATGAACTAGTTGTTCAAAGCAATGAAATTTAATTTATTCCATCTAATACAAGTTCATGGTACAATGAAATGAAATATTATTTACATCATGGATCAAGTCCTTCTCATTTGGACTCCAAGAAGAAAAGAAAAGATAGATTAAAGTTTACCTAATACTATTTGATTGATGGAGTTCTATCTAGAAAATTTTATGATAGAGTATTGCTTGAAATCCTAGAAAAGGATTATGCTAACAAGGTACTCAAGGAATTACTTGATGGACCTATTGGAATACACTTCTCAGGAGAAACTATAGCAGATAAAATTCTCAAAGTAGGATACTTCTAGCATACATATTTCAAATATGCTCATTCTTATGTTATAAAATTAAAATTCTATCAATTATGTGTTGGAAAGGACAAAAATCCTAATATCCCCTTACAACATATTACCATGGATATTCCCTTCAAACAATGGGGATATATATCATTGATGAAATCATCCCTAAATTCTACAAAGCAACACAAATACATCTTCATATCTACAAATTATTTTACTATATGGAAAAAATTTATACCTTTTGACTAAAGCGAATTAAAATGTGGTCATTCAATTCCTAGAGAAACATGTGATCACCAAGTTTGGTATTCCTTATGTTGTGGTTTTTGATAATCCATCATATTTTACATCCTTGAAATTGATTGATTTTTCTTTAGAGAAAGGAATATCATCATTTGATATACAACCAATTTTTATACTCAATGGAATGATGTTCTTGATTCCACTAATAAAAAATTATCTAAATTATAAAAAATATTGTAGTTGATCACCACTGAAATTGACACAATTCTCTTCCAAATTCGCCCTAGGTAGATTGAGTCACCCCTAAAGCATATTTGGAACATCACAATATTTCTTGGTCTATGGTAAATAATCCATTATTTCCCCAAATATTTTTTTTCTTAACAAGTTATCTTATTGCCTCACTATTTTATAGCAAGAGTAACTAAATAGATTATGGATTAAATGATCAACAAGGGGTCCTAACACCAATGAGATGTTGTGCATTGTATATGCAGGTTCTAGTTTCTTTACTTTCACTAGTTTTCTAATATGCTTCTACTCTAAGAATTGAAATGTCATTGCGGAAATGAAAAAATGCAACGCTTCATGAATTAAAAGCTAGTATTTTAGGATTGACTCAATCATTCCTAACAATGATCTATTTACTTGAACAATTGTCGTATTAATGAGAACTCTTCTATCACAAGGGAATATCTTTACAAGGTTTGGGTAATTCTTCTTTCCATAGATCAAATTCTCCCTGTTGTTGGAAAACTATTATCAACACTAGCTATTCCGGAATTATAAATGTAAATGATTGCAAAAGAATTCAAGCTGAAGAAATGAATAAGCACATGCAAAAACCAAATAAGGGACCACTAAACTACACAATGTTAAGCTTTGTTGGAGTGAGCTCCACCTCCCAGAACAAAGCACTGAATTTAAACTAAAAAAACCATAAATTAAATTAACACGTCATGGCATAGGAAATTACCAATGAAAATCTATATTTCAACAAGATTCCCACAAAATTGTACACTAAGCCATCATATATCAAACTATTGCTCTAAGTGTCCTCCCTTTAAAACAGATATAGGACTCTCTTTTATACATGAGATTGAATGAAACAAAAATAACAAATAACTAAATGTGGATCCACTTGAGGATAGAATACTCTCAAATTGTTACAACAATTTGCTAAATTTAAAAACTCATAAATAGTTCCAAGATTCTTACTACCCATAAATTCATTAAAGATTTGTTGTTGAGCTATGAAGACAGGAAAATCCATTCACCTCTTGAGTTGTAGCTTCCAAAATTAATCTGAAACACTAAAATACATAAAGAAAAATGGATTTACGGACATGGGCTTTTAGAAATACACCTTCTAGTAATTAAAACCATAATTTTCCTCTTTTAATATCCTTCACAAATTGTTTTAGCATTGAATTTGTGGCAAATTATATGTTGTTTCTAATTGTTGGATTCTTAGATTCATGGCATCTTCTCTCAGTTGCTGGAATATATATCATGAAATAAGTAGAATATATTAAGTACTCAAAAACTAAAATGATGCTTTAATAACTACAAAACATAATCGCAACAATAGGTGTATGTGGTTCTCTTCATGACATCCTACAGATTCTATAGCACAACCTACAATGATTAACTTGAACTCTCTTTAGCTTGGTGACTTGTGAATCCATAGAAACAGACTGTAGAAGATATGTCATGTGGACCCATAACACGTAGAACTGTAACAAATGGTTTTGAAACAATAAAATTGGTACAAGGATCCATAGAAATGATCATGTGGCAGCAATAATGACTTAGATCTATGGAAAAGGATGTGCATCAACCATGATTCATGAATCCACAACAACGGATTCGTGGCATGTAGAGTTGTAGAAAATGGATCTGTTGCAATCTCCATTATTCAAATATAAATACAAATACATTGTTTTCCCAATCTTAATCAAGAATACAAATGAAACACTAAGGAAATGTAATGGAAAAACACCTTGAGCCGAAATACTAGTTTTAGATAGTAAAAGGATAAATACAAGGTTATGGGAAGGAAAAAGGGTAATGGATTATAATAAAGATGACAAAAATAAGGCTCATCATATCCCCCAACTAATTATGTTGCATGTCCTCGTACAACTGCAAACCCACATCTATCCTCCAAAGTTGAACGAACCAAGTTGTAAGGACCCATACTAAATGATGCTCCTATTTTTTCTCGATGCGTAATAACAAAGTTTGATGTCAATATTTTTTCATTTTCCTAGACTTTCCAAAAACAAATGTGTTGATAAGTTATATAAATCTCTTTCCCAACAACACATTGAAATTACTCAAATAATGACTAATCCATTTTTTAGATTCTTCGTTTTATATGGGCGAGTCTTCTTGAGACATTTAGCTAAGCATATATGCAAAAATCAATTCATTAAAGAAAAAGTAGTTAATAATATCTCATCCCACGAACATCCTGAGCATTTTAGAGGTCATGTTTATTTTTAAGAATGATATGTGGTAGATAAACTTCAAAAAAAACACTTATAGTGGGCCTACAACAACCTAATGGGTCTGTGGAAAACATTACCAATGATCTATAACAAAGGTTATTGCCAATCCATAACAACTTCTACAAGTCTGATAAATATCTGATTTCTATAAAAGTATGCTCTAGGTATTTGATTTTTTTGTGAGTATGCATGTCCCAATGAAATGCTTCTTCCTACCAAAAATATTGAATACCCATTTCATAGATCTCTTATGATAAGATCAAATCATCAACTAGGAATTTGTAACATATGTTGTAGGGATGACCAACAAAATTATTGGTATGCTCAAGGATTTATTCATAGTACTCTTGAAGAGGAATTGCTTATGTAGCATCTTGTTCTACTACAGGTTCTTGTGGTGTAATAATTACCTCCTCTTGAATCATCTCCATACCTTGTTTTGTTTTTTTTTATTTCCTATTGTTGGCTCTTGCATAGAATCAACATGGCTTTCTATTGTTGATTCTTGTGTAGCAGCAATAGGACTTAGTGATGCTAGTTCTTGTGTAGTAAAAATAGGGTTTATTGATGTTGGTTCTTATGCAAAAACATTAGTATCTTTCCTTGAGCTATTTTCTTCAACAACTTCTATAGAATCACCAAATCTAGTCCTTCTCTTTCTTGGATATACAGGGGGTGTGTTGGAATACATGTGAATTGTGGAGGTAGAGTAAAATTATAGAAATATTCAAATGGAGTGATGAATTTTTTGGATTAAAAAATGGTGGTGATGGTATGTCTATGGTAATTAAATCCATAGTTAGTGTTCTCCCCCCTAACTAAATACTTTTTTCATCCTCAAAAATATTGAAAATGGTAAGGAAGTAGGACAGAGGTAAATACTAGGGAAGGCTTAAGTGACTTTACAAAGAAAAACACATAGAATTCAATGAATCTAAAAAAATTTAGAAAGAACAAGAAATCCTACACCTACCTATTAATTCCATGACATATGCATCAAGTATATATATAACATCTTTAGAAGCAGGGAATCCAATAAAAATTGGTTCTCTTTGCTTTTGTTGTCTTGACTAGTTCTACAATAGATTCTTCACAAGCTCCCATGACAAGAGTTTCTTGTAGAAAACACCATTGAAAATGTGTGTAAAGGACTATCAACAAAATTTCCACATGGTTATGTGATTTCTTCACTAAATACTTGATGGGAGTATCTTCAATTGTTTTCTCTAATGCTAGTTCTTATGCATTAGTAGTAGGGACTTCTAAGGTTTCTTGTTGTGTAGTAGCCTCAAGGATTTTAGGTGTTGGTTCTTGTGTGTAAGAACCTATTTCTTATCCCTTGTCAGTTGTGCCATCTTCTTCAGCAGAAAACTCCCCTAGATTTGGTTCTTGTGTGGTAGCCACGGGGCTTAGTATTTTTGGTTCTTGTGTAGCAAAACCAATATTTTTCTCATAACTTGTTATTTATGTTGCTTCTGTAGCAATGGTGTATATTTTCCTTCTTTTATTTGGAACCTCTAGAGAGGCCACTAATTTTTTTGTTGTTTTGGACCTCTTTCTTGTTGATGATCCTGAATATGTCCCTTATGTGGAAACACAAGGGATTTATTCAACAATGGGGAATAATCTGATCTCTTCTCTATGAGGGAGAAGTGCTGCTAAAAATAGAAGCATATTACAAAATTGGTAGCACGTTGTTAGAGGCTAAAACTAAAGTGTGTTGGAATAAGGGAAATAGTAGGCAAGCAAAAATAACTTTTTTGTTGATTGGTAGCAGCGAACCCTTGGAAATATTTATTCAAAAATAACTGAAACTGGAAAGGAGATAGGATATCTAGATATCTCAACATTGTAAGTGGGATGAGTGAATTTGTTGGGTGGGTTAGGAGTGGGTGGAGCAAGAAATTATGGAGGCCTTTTTGGAAAATTATTCAAAAGAAAAAGACTGAAGTTTTGATTCAATAGTAGTGGTTGAATGAATGATATTCTTACTACGCTCTGAGAAAAAATATTAGTATTCAATGTCAACCACATAAGAAAAGGAAACTTTATTGACTTCAATATTTACTTTTATTCTAATTATATTTCAGTTAGGGAGAAGAAAATTCATTGGCATACCATAGTTTTGTAGCAATAAAGAATATCAAGTAGTCTTCCCGAAGGATTCTTACATACAAATCATACCAAGGATGACGGATAGTGATGAGGAATAATGATGATGAATCATTTACTCTGTCGCTTCTATAACGTTGTTTTCTTTACTTATGTAGCACTTGCCTTGAATTCCATAGCACCATTCTTCACTTATGTAGCACTTGTATTGACTTTTGAAGCACTACTATTTACTTTTGTAGCTCATATCAATTATTTATTTTCCTTTTATTCTATCTATATGTAAATTTATGAAAAGTGTTGGTGTTGTCGGTCAATAGCTTGATTTATTTTGTAGCAATATCCTATGAACTTTAAATTCAAACATGGTTCACTCATGGACTTAGAATCACATTATCTTGTAATTTATTTTGGTTTGATGTCTTGGTGATCCCTTTTCATAAAAATTGGTCTTTATAAGTCGTTCATTCATGGATTTACCTTGTTGATCCTTTTGTGACGGGAAAAAACTCGCACTTGTTTGCAATAAAAGGTAAATAATGGAGGAGGAGAAGTGTCAGACTTTATTCTTTCAATAGATATATTGTAATATCCTTAATATGAAAAATCAGTCAATTTGGACCAAATTTCAAACTTTGGATAGGTGAACTCAAGTTGCTACAAAAGCATCCAAGTGATTTCTAATATTATGGGGAGGGACTTGGGAGTACTAAAGACACATTAATGCAGAATTTATAACTTTAGACACTCATTGGAAAATTTCAGGGTCCACAATTCTCGAGGAGGGAGGAAGGGGAATCAAACTAGTTGAATTAGATAGTTGAAAACCCCACTAGACTAGTGACTTTTTGGCCTTCCAAACACTGTATGACCTTCCCTATTTTCTTATATGAGACCTGTAACTAACGGAGGACCTCAATGGAAACCCAATTGCATCATTATATCAGGTTTTAGGGTCTTCTATACCTTCCAAAAAACAGCAGGTTGTTTGACATAGAAATTATGGGAAAATGGTCAACAAAGGACATAAGTTTATGGCACAATATTTAGTAAAATTTCATGGGTATGCACACAAAAAAAATTTCATCCATTTTAATCCATATTCATCTCGAAACATAAGCTAAACCTCATAAAAATTCTGATATTAAATAGATACCAATTCATTCCAAAACACCATGAGAAACAAGTGAGGAAACTAGCTCGAATCTTGATATTACTTGGAAATATTACATGAAATTTTTGGTATTTCGATTTGTGGCTCTCATGTTCAGTTAATTACAATGATATACAACAGATAACATGGCCATATATTCAAAATATCAGTATCCACAAACTATATGCAACTAGGAATGCGCCATCACACTTGTACATCAACATTGAGAGAGTTTTGAGAGAGAGATAGTAGAGAAAGAAGAGAGAACATGAAATCGAACTTAAAGGCGGCTTGAAACTGCATCAAAAAATATCCACGAATATCTTTTGATAGGTATGAATGGCCTCTCCTCCAACCAAATTGGATAGGAATCTTTCACCCACAAAATTGATTCTAAGGCAGGGGGGATGAACATCCACTGTGCAAGGAAAAACTAAGCTATCCAAAAGTGAAAATGAGAAATTACCAAAAGATTCTCTCCTTTCTTATCCTACTCTTTTATTAACCACCAATGGAATCCATAGCTCAAATTCCCTCCAATATTCTTCACTCAACTCGAGTTAGGGAGAGATTCTCATATAAGACACTTGTCCACTTCTTTCTTGCATTCTTCTCCCCCCAATTCGAATGGGGGATATTGGATGACCATAAATCCCCCTATGTTCCCTCTTGATGGCTATATTTATCCCTAATATTTCATATGTGTCATATACCTGCAATCGGGTCTGGATTTGTCATAGATTCTCCATCATTGTTTCATAGATGCTCGAGAATCTAGTTACAAGTGTCACATGTTCTCTATGATGCCTCTTCCTCTTCCATGGGAGTTAATCTTCCACTCCAAATCGACCTTCATAGATTCATGCCATGAATAATGCCTCTTCAACTCCCCCAAGTACTTTACCCTCCACCTTGGACTCGAATTGGTGAGAGAATGATGCCAAGTGTAGTGGGGAATATTGCCACATGTGGGTCCCACAACCTCTTATGTTCCCTTGTGATCCAGTGCCACCTTAATTTATTTTTTATTATTATTTATTTGACCCATTTAATGTGAATTTTTAATTATAAGGTCATTTTGGGTCTTGTAGCTCCCTTATTCCAAATTTTGATGCTTCCACCCCAAACCTAGGGAACTAGTAAGTTAGTGGAATTTTTCCTCCATGATTATTTATTTGGATGGGGACATTACAAACTTTGAATTGTTTATTTTCTCTTCATGTGACCCACATTGTCCATTTGGCTCTAATTTTACATTATTACTAACTTGGACATCATGCTTGGCAATTATTTGACCCTTAGCACCAATTTGACAAACTATCATGAACATGTCCAATTGGCTTAGGCCATTGTGATCCAATACAAAATTTGGGGACATGAAAAATACTCCCCTCCCAATATTGCTTGTTCTCAAGAAATTTCAAACATGGATGTTGAATAACCTTCTTTCCTTCCAAAACTTTGCTTATAAAACTTTTAGTAGTGGCACTAATGTACTGCAATTGTGTGTTTCCAAAAGTAAAGAGATGTGGATTTTATTTTTCATATTGATATCTCTTTTGAAATCACCAATGAACACCAAAACATAAATTAAATCCATCAAAACAAAATTTGCACAATTAATATTTACCTCTTTCATATTTTGGAAACCCTTTCTGAAATTTCAACTATTTTCCTCACTGTATAATTCTTTGAAGTTGCCACTGAGTTGCCAAACTTTGAGTCTTCAATATTCCAAGAAAATTTCATAGAGGAACCACCATGCTTGTTTCTACACTACTCTGATTACAATCACCTTATCAAGTGGTGACTCAAACTCCCATAATTCTTGCTGCCCCCAAAATTGAAACCAATGAGACCAAAAATAATCCCAGGGTCACATTGCTTTTATTGCACTCCAACAATTAGGAGTTCTCTCCAACCCATACCATCAGGAAAGAGAATACCTGGATCCCATTGCCTTGTATGCATCCTTCCAAACATCATAAGTACAAAATATAGATCATCAAATTACATAACAACATCATACAAATGTACATCAAAAAGATACCTCATCAAAGAATCATGAAAGTGATTGTACATCCAAGTAAGTAGATCATCATGTGCCCCATACACACAAACATCAAGTATTATATCAAATATGCTCCAATGACATAGGTGAGGATCCCATGTCCTATAATGCTGCTCCAAAATAATTTAATATGCATATAAATAATCATCCATGTGTTCTTTCATCCAAGAAGTGAATGAAGAACCTCCATCAAAATCTGAACCAAGTAAGGATCAAAGAAAACAAGGATAATTCAAGTGGCTCAAAGAAGTCTCGTCAATACACCCATGAATATGTGTATCATCAAGAAATAACAAAGGATGTGTCTGCCAATAAGAATGTGCTCCAATCATAAATCTCTTCACCCAATTATTGGACGAAGTTCCTCCAACCTTAAATGAACTAAGTAAGGAGCAACGAAAATCATGAGTCTTCAAGTGACTCAAGTTAACATCATAGGTGCATCCATTTAGATGTGTATCATCATAAGGTAAAAAAGGATGCTACTGCAAATGTAAATAATAAGGTGCTCTAATCATGTCATCGTCAAAAGGATATATAGGATTTTCATACTCCTCATGTGGCACCATAAGAAAGAAACCTTTCACCCAATTGTCATCCCCAATTGATGTGGCTGAAAAAGAATTAGCTGTGAAGAATTTTGAACCAAACTTACCTCTTTGCAACTCTTACCCGTCAAACTTTCGAATGCGTCTTCTCCATCATTGGTTGGTCCAACTTTTGTAAGATCATGTGCCTCCTCCAAAGCTCTACAACTCTCACCATGATGCAGCTCATAATCCCTCTGAACAAGAACAAGTGCTTGGATTCCTTCTTGTTTAAATGTAGCCTCTTCCAGCACCTGCATATCAACATGTACCTCATGTTCTACCATCACACGATGTTCCTCCTTTGTAACATAAATTCTTTTATCCATTGAATGACTATCTGATATGTAGGAGTGTGTAAAGTACCTTTGCAACCTCTCTTGAAGTTTCTCAATCTACACCATAGATTTTTGGAGTGTATTTTGGGTGGAATCCAACTCATTTGAAAGCTTGTCATTCTATTATGCATCCTTCAATGTTATTCCATTATACAAACCAACAATATCAATTAAATAATATCTATCAGAAAGCAAATTCAAAAAATTACCTTTTGTGTCCAACATTGCCTTCTGGATTTTCTCCATGTTTTCAGGGGAAGATTTCTCCTCCACACACCAACAAAATTTTGATACCAATGCATGTGTGTCATGGAGAGTATTCAAGGCCTCTTGAATCTTCTTTTCATCCATATTCAAGGGCCCTTCAAGAAAATGAGGTTCTTGCAAATGAACCTCTTCTTCTTCTTCCTTCTCGCTTGGACCAACTTCATGAAGCTCAAGTGGTGATGGGGAAGTTGATCTTGGTTATTCTTCACATTCTACAAGGTATCCATATCCATGTTCAATGAAACTTTGGCTTGCAGAAACACCTTCAAAATTTATCTCTGTCACCAACATAGAGGTGTGAGCACCCATTAGTAGGTACTCCTTCACAGTTCAAGAATCCATCAGTAGATGCTCTTTGATTCATGTCCAAAGTAGAATGTGTCTCGAAATGATCTTCAGTATTTTCAATGGAATATTCTTCATGCTCATGTGATGTTTCTTCATCTTTTTCATAGTCACTTGGGAGTGACTTTCGATCCTCTTCATGTAATGCTTCTTCTGCTTCACCACCTACAGAACTAGGTGGCTCACGGGTCTCCTCAATTTTTGTGCATGATTGATTGTTCCTTATTGATTTCACATATGCACTCTTAGGCCTATATCCAAATACCCAATCTACAAAGTATTCAAAAATAAGGGCCTTCTTTGTCTTTCCCAACAAAGCAATATATGCCTAATATTGTTGAGGTAAAGTTTTATATGTTGCTCTCAATATTTCTAATTCATTCATAGGATTAGCCTTTGGTGGTATGAAACATTCATATTCATCATACACAATGTCATAAGAATAACCCTCATTCCTTATGAAATTGTAAGAAGTGATGCATGATGGCACCTCTTCCTCACACCATTCACAATCTTCTTCATATTGGTCACAATCATCTTCATACTACTCATAAGAATTGTACTCATAGGAGTCATCATAATAGTAATACATGGCTGCAAATTCCTCTTCAATGGATGATCTTAATGCACAGGTGCAAGGACCATGCTCGGATACCACTGTAATATCCCTAATATGAAAAAACACTCAATTTGGACCAAATTTTGAACTTTGGATAGGTGAACTCAAGATGCTCCAAAATAATCCAAATGATTTAGAATCTTATGGCGAGGGAATTTTGAGGACTTAATACACCTTAATTCAGCCTTTATACCTTTAGACACTAATTGGAAACTTTTAGGGTTCACAATTCTCAAAGAGGAAGGAAGGGGAATAAAACTAGTTGAATTAGATAGTTGAAAACCCCACTAGACTAGTGACTTTTTGGCCTTCCAAACACTATACGGCCTTCCCTATTTTCTGATATGAGACTTGGAACTAACATAGGGCATCAATGGAAACCCAATTGAAGCATTATATCAGGTTTTAGGGTCTTCTATACCTTCCAAAAAACAACAGGTTGTTTGACATAGAAATTATGGGAAAATGGTCAACAAAGGACATAAGTTTATGGCACAATCTTTAGTAAAAATTCAAGGGTCTGAACACAACATTTTGGTCATCCATTTAATCCATATTCATATCAAAACATAATCTAAACGTCCGAAAAATTATGATATTAAACAGATACAAATTCATTCCAAAGCATCGTGAGAAACAAGTGAGGAAACTAGCTCGAATCTTGATATTGCATGGAAATATTACATGAAATGCTTGGTATTTAGAGATGTGTATCTCATGTGTAGTTCATTAAAATTATATATATAATATAACATGGCCATATATTCAAAATATCAGTCTCCACAAACTATATGCAACTAGGTGTGTGCCATCACACGTGTACATGAACATTGAGAGAGTTTTGAGAGTGAGATAGTAGAGAAAGAAGAGAGAACATGAACTCGAACTAAAAGGGGGATTGAACCTGCATAAAAAAAAATATCCATGAATATTTTTTGAGAGTTTTGAAAGACCTCTCCTCCAACCAACTTGGATAGGAATCTTTCACCCACAAAATTGGTTCTAAGGCAGGGGGATGAACATCCACCGTGCAAGGACAAGCTAAGCTCTCCAAAAGTGAAAATGAGAAATGACCAAAAGATGATATCCTTTGTGATACTGCTCTTTTATTAACCTCCAATGGTCTACATAACTCGAATTTCCTCCAATATTCTTCACTCAACTCGAGTTAGGGAGAGATTCTCATAGAAGACACTTGTCCACTTCTTTCTTGCATTCCTCTTCCCCCAATTCGAATTGGGAATCTTGGCTGACCATAACTCCATCTATGCACCCTCTTGGTGTCTATTTTTATCCATGATATGCCAGATGTGTCATAGGTTTGCAATCAGGTCTGAATTTTTCATATTTTTCATAGATTCTCCGTCATTGTTGTCGTAGATGCTTGGGAATCTAGTTACAAGTGTCACAACTTCTCTATGATGCCTCTTCCTCTTCCATGGGAGTTACTCTTCCACTCCAATTCAACCTTCCTAGATTCATGCCATGAATAATGCTTATTCAACTCCCCCAAGTACGTTACCGTCCACCTTGGACTCGAATTGGTGAGAGAATGATGCCAAGTGTAGTGGGGAATCTTTCCACATGTGGGTCCCACAACCTCTTATGTTCCCTCATGATCCAATGACACCTTATTTTATTTTTTATTATTATTTATTTGACCTGTTTAATTTTAATTTTTAATTCTAAGTTCATTTTGGGTCTTTTAGCTCCCTTATTCCAAATTTTGATGCTTCCACCCCCAACCTAGGGAACTAGTTAGTTAGTTGAATTTTTCCTCCATGATAGTTTATTTGGATGGGGACATTACAAACTTTGAATTGTGGATTTTCTATTCATGTGACCCACCTTGCCCATTTGTCTCTAATTGTACATTATTACTAACTTGGACATCATGCTTGGCAATTATTTGACCCTTAACACCAATTTGGCAAACTATCATGAACATGGCCAAGTGGCTTAGGCCACTGTGATCCAATGAAAAATTTGGGGACATGAAACACACACACATATATATATCACAAATAGTGTGTATAAAACATATCTAAAAAGGATACATAAAGTAATGTTCATTGTTTTAACCTACTAATTAGGAGTGATTGCCACCTAGACTACCCAATAGTGCTTTGATGGTAACTTTTTTGTTTGATGTCCGATTGGAGAGCTTCCAAAAAAAAACTAAATTAAATTCCAAGGGACATATCTAGTATAAACAAGTTTTAAAATTTATTTGATCTTATTTATCAAATATACTGAGGAAATTTATGCATGGTAGAGTTGTTTTTTATTTCCAGTCTGGACCAACAATGACTATTTTAGGCACAAAATTTTCATATGATGTTGTACTAACATGATTCTAGTGAGACATGAAAGTAAATTCATGCATATATCTCCAATATAAACAAATTTTGAAAACATGAATAATTTATATGTCAAATATGCTAATGAACAATCTGGGAGCAATGTTTTAGTAGTGTAGATTTTGGGACATGCAGTTACTAATTTGGGCATAATTTTTTCATCTGATGTCAAAATAATGTGATTCAAGTTGAATCACAAACTATATTTTGATGACCATATACCCTAGAAACATATTTTTAATTATTTTATTCATTTGGTCCCTTAAAATACAACTATCCTAACTATATTTTTAGCAAAGCCATTAATTCATTATTATATGAAAGGAGTCATATTTAATTTTCCATGGCCTGAAGAGAAAATTTTGGGATTAAATCTGTTAATCTCTTATATCAATAATGACCTATAATATTTCACATGTCTTGTATCAATCTCAAGGATGATACATGGCATCTACAATCTTCAAAACAAAATCTACAGGTGATCTCTAGTAAATGCTACAATTCTAATAAATAACCTATTTCTCTTCAATTATGATTTGGCTATTGGATATTTTTATGGGTGTATATTTCCAATGTGATTATTACATATATCAAAAATCCTTTTGACCCATATCACAAATTATGAGATATGAACAATAATTGTAGGACTATTTTCATTTGCATGTTCGAACTGTAGAATTGTGATTTGTAGATTTCATTAATTTAACAATGCATCACATACCTCCTTGAAATTGATTGGAATGATTTTTTCTCTTCTTTTTTTTAAAGTAAGAAGGAATTTATATTATATGTAAAAAGGAGAGAATAAAATCAGGCATAGGCAGGTCAAAGCTCTGCAATTGTTCATTACAACCCGGCTCATAAGCCATACAAAAGTGAAATACTGAGAGACCATCATACAACTCAAAAACAGGCACGCAGGCCTTACCAGAACTAGAATTGGACACCATACTTCAACTTGAAAATTATAATAAACACGTAACAGCATCAGATTCTGGAACCATCCTTCGGGAGGGGCAACAGGAGCTTGAGTCGAAGCATCCAGGAGCTGAAGTTCCATAGCCCGCAGGAGGAAGTCCATCTTCCTATTCATTTCATTGGACTCCTCAAGGATTTTCTGACCATGATCTTTCTGCACACCATCATCATTCTGCTCCATCCGATCTCGAAGCGCATAACCAAAAATATTCTTCATCACCCATTACAAATCCATAGTACGCTCATACATGATAAACCACCCCGCAGTGTTCCCTAGATCCATGACCCAATTCTCCATCTTCCAAATCTCTCCATGCAAAGTCTCCTTATCTAATTTCTGCCACAAATGCTGCTCAATGCCCTGAATCTCCCCCTGGATAGTCGAGGGTAAATCTAGATCGAGGATCCTAGCCTCCCAGAGGGCACGTTGTTGGGCATGGGATAATTTCCCTCCCTCACCCATCGGGTTAAATTCTCTCTTGCGACACAAAGAACATCCAGAACGGGAACTCCGCCCCTCCTCCCTACTCATATCACCTATACCACCTACACTCTGAGTATTTCCCTTCTCCATAAGCAAAAACGCACCAGGATAATGCATACAGTAACCACTCTTTTGGATACGTCTAGGGCTACCACCTTTCCAGTTATAAAGAAGGTTTCCACCCCATAACATAATTAACCAAGTGCTCTCCATTGAATTCGGAATGTTCCACACAGGGTCTTGGGACTGGCTACCACCCGCATCATCGAAATTCCTACTTTCCTCATTTATAGTCATGGTATTATCGCACCGCACAGATAATACTTGAGCCAGTACATATGATAAATGAAATGGCCATCCTACCAGATACCCCTTTTATACAATACCATAAGAAGTAAAAATACATCGTCACGTGTCCTGGTGAGGATCAGCCTAACGTTGGCTCGCCTGTCCAGCACGATGACAAATGATGTCTTGGGAGAAGGAGTCCTTACATATGTCCCTGTCTTCCTAATCCTGCAGACCTTCCCATGAAAGAGCGCATATGGACATGTGTTTATCACTCCCGAGGTTATCCAACAAGTCTTCTAACTTATTCCCATTCTGTTTAACATGTGTGAAGGTAAGGGCTAATCCAAGGCAAAATACCATTGCTAAATTTTCAAGTCTCCCCTCTAAACGCTAAGAGGACACCACCTTGGATCTCGACTTGCCATGGTGGATTTCAGACGCCATGTGGAGAATGACTTTCGATTCCCCTTCTACAATGAGGGGGGTCCAACTCTACGAGACCGCCATCAAGACGCCTTGGAGAATCCCTTCCAGCTTAGCGGTATTATTCGTTTCAGTACCGAGATAGGCAATTTTGAAACCCATCAGATCTCCTTCCTCATTTATGATGACACATCCAAACCCTGTCGGACCCGGGTTTCCTTTTGAATACCCATCAAAATTCATTTTGAAGAACCCATCCTATGGGGGAGACCATGTCTCAGGACTAGAGCAGGTTGGAAGTGGGTTTCGTTGTGTACCAAAGCATGGAAGCACCCCAAAAATACCCCAAGCTCTAAGAATTAAAGTTTCTGAGGCATTGGCATCCCATTCCTTACTATCCCATGACTGTAATTTAATTTTTTCGGTCATCATGTTCTTGACAGACTCCCAAACAGGGCTCTCAAGATTGGCATTGTCGCGGAAGATGCGAGAGTTTCTCTCCTTCCAAACCGCCCATACCAAAAAATATGGGAAACTTTTCCAAAGCCGATTGACCACAAAGTTCTAGAAAGGATCCTTCTCCCAGTCACAAATGGTTTGGACCGGATTGTCACGTTGTCGATCGGTCCTTCTGAACGTCATTGCTCCACGGTCCCATAGAGCAGAGGAAAATGAGCATGAGTCCAAAAGGTGGTGCATGGTCTCCTCCGCCAAACAACACAAAGGACACTGGTAAGGGCCTTTCAAACCTCTCTTCTGCAAGTTTTCTCCTGTAAGAATGCATTTCCTAATAACCAACCATATAAATGTTGAAACTTTTGGACACAATTTGGAATCCCACGGCTTTTTCCATTTTTGGACGGGATCTTGATTGTTGAAACCCATCAATATGTTGTAAGCTTCTTTGATAGAAAAACTTCCTTTAGGTTCAAAACCCCATCGAAGTTTATCTTCCCCTTCATGAATTCTTATCAATCTGTCGCTCAAGTCCGCCTCCACCCTATTTACCTTTTCCTCATGCCCGAATTGAGTCCACCATTCCCAAGGATCCCAAACCTGAAACCCTGGTATGGGATAGTTTCTTCCCAAATATCTTTAACCAGAACCTTGTTGTTGGTGGTGCATGCCTGGATAACGTGGGGGATTTATATATTACCATATATCAGGGGTAACTGTTGCCATGATTCCTCCCAAGCTCTAGCTCTCCAACCATTCCTTATTTCCCAAAAATAGTTTTCTTGAATCAAGGTTCCACCCTGTGAGGCCGATTTCCAGATGTATGAGCCTAGAATATTTTCAGAGAAACGAATCAGGTTACCCTTTTCCCAACCATCCGCATATTTGGAGTGCCATAGTCTATCCCAGGGTTCCTGGCTATGAGTCACCCATCGCCACCATATCTTCGCTCTAGTGACATAATTGATTTTCTCAGGGTCGCAAATATTAAGACCACATTGCTCCTTGCGATAGAAAATGGTTTCCCACTTAACCATAGCCCACTTTCGGTGCTTTCCAGGTCCACTCCACAAAAAATTTCGCTGGATGCTTCTTATTTCCTTAAGAACCACTTTAGGGGCATCCATGGCCGAAAACAAATACATAGTCATTGCTTGTAGTACTGCTTTAACAAGAACAAGACGGTTGGAAACGTTCAAAGGCCGGAAAGTCCAATTGGCCAATTTCTTCCTCATTTTGTCAAGCATATCATTCCATGAGCCCTTTTGGACTATGGATTACACCAGAGGGGCACCCAAGTACTTGGAGGAAAGGGAACTCTCTTGAAAACTAAGAATTCAAAAAATGTTGCACCCAGTGATTTTGGGGGTATTGAAAAAAAAGACCTACGACTTTTCTTCATTAACCTCAAGACCATACGCTTTACCAAAATTAGAGAGAGACTGGTGAATCTTCCTGGCCTCCTGAACAGAGGCATGGCCCATAAGCATCGTATCATCCACGAACTGTTGATGAGTCTGTCGATCCGCTCTAGGATGAATGAGGAGTCCCTGCATGGCTTTGATAGTTCTTCCTAACCCTTACTCCATTGTAATGAAGACGAAGGGAGACAGAGGGTCACCCTGACGAATCCCTCGAGATGTTTTGAGAAGGCCAGTAGGAACAACATTCAAAAGAATAGAGGAGAAGGAAGTGAATATTAGGTTCATGATCCAACTAATCCAATCCTTTGAGAAGCCAAAAGCAAGCAGCATCGCCTTCATGAATTACCAGTTAAGCTTTACATAAGCCTTGGCAATGTCAAGATTCAGCATCATATCCGATATTTTATCTTTTTTAAGGGAGTGAAGCACTTCATGAATCAGGATTATACCATCAAAGATTTGCCGACCTTCAACAAACCCTGATTGCTCAGGGGAAATGAGAGAGGGGAGGATGGGTTTGAGACAATTGGCGATCACCTTAGTGACAATTTTATAAATCACATTGCAAATGGAAATAGGGCATAATTTACCAAGATAATTCGCTCCCTCCCCCTTAGGAATAAGAGTAATGAAGGTAGCATTCAAAGTCGATGGGATTTTCCTCGATAGTCTAGAGGTTTCCACAATGTCCCACACTTCTAGTTTGATCATCTCCCAAAAATAATGAAATAAATTGGTGGTAAATCCATCAGGACCGAGAGATTTCCCATCTCTCATTTGTTGCACTGCTTCCTCCAGTTCAACCAGCGTAATTGACTTCATGAGTAACCCATTTTGTTCTAACAAGACAAGGGCTGGGATATTTTGAGTTATCAACTCAATGTCCCCCCTTCTGTCAGAAACTGGTTCCATCATAATACCTTGAAAGAAGCTGCTAAGTTCCCCTTCAATATCCTCTCGAGTTTCCAACCTGTCACCCTCACTGTTTTTGAGCTTGAGGATCCTATTCTGCATTCTATTTTGGATAACCGACCTATGAAAAAATTTAGTGTTCCGTTCTCCATCTTGGAGCCACTTGAATCTGGCCTTTTGGTACCATAGGATTTCCTCCTGTCGCTCCCTTTCCTATAATTTGTTGTAGACATGGGCCTCCTCAGTCTGCAGTTCAGCGGTAGATTCATACCGATTTTATGGATTTCCTCCAATATAGATTCTAGGGTCTTTTTGTCCTCAATGATATTCCCAAATTATTCCTTGTTCCATTTCTTTAATTTTCCTTTGAGAGATTTCAGTTTCTGTTGGAACTTATACATACTGTAACCCTCCTCGGTGCTAAGCTTTGCCCACCACTGCATGACTTTCTCCTTGAACTATGGGTGGCCAAGCCAGAATTGTTCAAAACGAAAGGGTTTTTTAAACTAAGAACCCAGTCTGCTCCACCATAATTCAACAGGCCAGTGGTCGAACCTAGTAGCTGGGAGGATAGAGGCCGTTATCTCGCTTCCAGGCTCCATGACTGACTCAGACACCATGAAACGATCCAGACGAGAAGCGATATGTCGATCTCCTTTCCTTTTATTGTTCCAAGTAAATATTCCCTCCCCAAGGATGGCATCCACAAGTTTAAGATCTTCAATGGCATCCCTAAAGCGTTTGCATTCGTCGTCAATGCACCTCCTTCCACCCTTCTTCTCCTCTAAGGAAGTGATGAGGTTAAAATCACCCCCAACAATCCAATTTTGGTTCCCAAAACCCTCTTCAATTCTTCGTAACGACTCCATGAAGGAAAGCTTCACTTGAGGAGAATGGGGACCATAGACATTGGTTAAAAGGCCTGAAATCTGGAAACCAGTAACGTCAAACTCAGCAGAAATGTAACAATGATTCCTGTGGAATCCCATCAACTGAACTTTATCGGGATCCCATTGGATACCCAAACCTCCTTCCAGTCCCTTAGCATCAATACCCATTACCTCACAATTTTTCCATTTTTTTTGCAGCTATTTTGTAGTTGTGTCGTCGAGCACTTGGTTTCTTGAAGAAACACAATGGTCGGATTTGTCATCTTAATCTTTTTCCGAAGATATATATTTTCTACAGGTCATTAAGACCTCTTATATTCCAAGAGATAATCTTCATTAATAATGAAAAGGGGTTACAGGCCCAGAGCAGCCCTAATGGTAGGGTATTGTCCTGACTCAATCAACTTTAATCCTGCTGCTGCAATGCGATGCTGATTGGATTTCCTTCCCGGCTTCTTGATTATTTCCTCGTGTTTCCTCTTGTAATCTGTATGGGATCCCGGGTTAATACCAAGATGATTGGCCTCTCTAACTTTCATGATTGATTCTTTTAGGAGGATAACTTATTCTTGAGGGACATACCCAGTCTCTACATCTTTGCATGCTTGTTCTATTCCATCCAGGTCGAGATATCCAATGTCCATTTCTTCCATATCTTTAGTAGCATCTCCACCCAGATCATCGCTAGGGAGATCCTCCTTGAAAGAAGAAGAAGCCCTTGTTTCTCCAATATCCTTGGCAAGAATGGAAAAAAACCCCTGATTTTCGGTAGGGATAAGATCTATATCCTCTGATTGCTCTTTTAGGGAATAAAATTTATTCGAAGTCAAAACCTTTTTGGATCCTTCCATGTTTTCGTGTTTCCTGCCCCCCTCTCTTCCTGATGGGAACCCTAGTAAACCCCTGGTCTTTGCTTGCCTCCTCATTTTGAGGAGCAGGTTTAGGATTATTCATGGGGCAATCCCTGTAAATATGACCATGTTCATGGCAGCGACGGCACCTGAATGGAACTTTCTCATAATCTAAAGGTTGCACCCAATCCTCGTCCTCCCATGACATCTTGATTGCTTCTGGTAGTTCTTTAGAGAGATCCATGTACACACAGATCCACGCGTAGGCAGTGTATTGTTGGGCTTTGGTTTACTCATAAATATTAACAAAGGTGCCAAGGTTGTTCCCAATATCCTTCAAAATTTCTGAGTCCCAATACTCACTAGGGAGGGAATAAAGTCAGATCCAGACCAGAGAAACACACATATCCTCTTTATTAGGGAAAAAATTTCCTTCCAAGGTCGTAGGAAGAGACCAGCCGAGTAAAAGAAATAACGACCTCCATCTAAAACTCGATTTTTGTCCTCCAAATTTAGGAACAAGATGGTGAAGAAGCCTTTTGAGCCAAGTTGGAGATCATAATGCCCTTTAGGCTTCCAAGTAGAATTGATCCACCAAACTAGGGATTTTTCTGAGGGAAGTGTTATCCCTAAAGTTGAACCTTGACTGCTAGGGTCAAGCTTAAGGAAATCTTAGATAGTAGACATAGGATATCTACACAGTAAATCTATGAGGTTCTGGTGGCAAATGAATATATGACCAAGGTTAGACCATTCAAAATTAAATGACAGGGAGTATATAAAGTTTCAGTACTTAAACAAGAACAAAGAATGACTGTGATAATGATTTTATGAATATAAGAGCTCAGGTTCCACCTTAGAATAAGGGCATAGTTATATACTAATCAAAAGAATCACAGCATGAAATGTTAAGACCATGCATAGACAAAATATTGACAGCATACACTTCATTAATTAAAATAGAAAAGGCTCAAAGATCATAATCCATTTCAAAAACAGTCATTTCTGCAAAAGATAACATAAAAAACCATATACATGCCTGTACATTAGCTTTAAAATCGAACTTCCATCATATGTTCCAAGTTCCAACCTCTTCTTTCTCAGAAGAAGAGCCCCCTGCTCCCTATGATTCTACATGAGCTTTATAGATCTATGAGATAACAATTAGATCCTTATAGTTTGGATCTTATTTACTAAAATATACATATATGACACCTCCTAGGGTCGAATTTGCACTTAGTCATATCAACAAGATTACAAAAATTCTGGAAAATCAGTCCCATATCTAAAATCTAGGATTTGGTCTTTGACCCACTAAAAATGTGCAAAGATATGATTTGATTGCATGATATGAGGGATAGGAATCTGATCTGTAATCTCAAATTCGAATTTAGAGCTGATTTTATCAATTGGGATAGCTATCTTCACGAATTCTACAGCAACAAAATTCTGACAAAATCTGGAAAATCGGTCCCACAGATACTTGCATATCTTCCGAATTGTAATAGTTGTGTTAAAAATGAGAAAGGTTTTTGTATATGAACCCGTCATTGAGAAAAGCCTCTTTCAGTTTTCAAAAATTCCCCTCCAGCTGTTCATAATCACCTTTGCAATAATATGACTCAAACTGGAATTTTCGTAGTCAGAAAAATAGGCTGAAATGACGAGAGCGAATCTTTCAATCCTTGATACCTATGTAAGTAAGATAGGTTTTTGTATTTCTATATCTTAGGAATAAAAACCTCCTTTATTTTTCCCAAATTCATCTCGCATTGGCCACAATCTGTTCTAGAAAAATAAATAAATAAATAAATGATGAAACTGGACATTTCTAGAAAAAACTACCTTCACAAATTCTCCAAGTGATATTATTTTGAACAAATTACTCATTAAAACTTCTCCAATGTGTGATGTCTATACTTTAATGAATAAGCATAGTCCATTAAAACATAGTACAAGATCTTGCCACCCATATCCATCAATGAATGTGCATATTTCATTACTGGCAGCATTATTACCCTTAACATTATAATATATGTTGTCAGCTCACTTTTAATCAAAATGAATAATAGCAATGCTCCCAAGCATATTTGAAATGACTTTTGACTAAGAAATAAAACTTTATTTTGAAAATCAAAATGAACATATCAGCCTTGTCCTTATTTTAATTATGAAAAATATAATAAAGTGTAACTAGGATAATATGAGACTAAGAAAAATGAAGAAAATGAATAAATGGGAAAATGGGAAAAGAAAACTAAGATGAATAGGGAACGAAAACTAGGTAAAAGTGGTACTAGTCTAAGAAACAACCCTAGAGATAACAGGAAGCATACTCTCAAATTTTCCAATCAAAGCATGATCCAGCATATATTGAATCTTTTCCCTGAGCTTGTTAGATCTAACTTTCATGGACGAAATCGATGTCGATTTAGGGATGCACTGCCCCTGCTTCCTACCCGTAGCTGAGCCATCATATCCAACATCTTGGGATCTAATTCCCTTTCCACCCATTCCTTCAAGCGAGATCGGGATCCCCCCAACTCGAAACCCTCCAAGAGGGTTTTCGGGGGGGGGGGAGATCGCCTCCCCCCAAAGTAGCAGCCATAGTCGCCGTCAGTCCTTCCTCTTTCAGAGATCTCCAAAAACCCTAGCTCCGCTCCCGTCGATCAGTATCTTCTCTTATTTAAATATTTGGTGTTGTATTGTTTTGCAGTTGTAAACCTCATGCCCTTATTTGTATCCAAGGCATTAATGACTTCCATTTCATGTCTCAAACATAAGGATGAGGGAATCATATTGTAGAGGATATTTCTTCTTTGTGGCTTATTAAGATCCATGTTTTACCCCTAAAATTATTCTTTCAATTCTCCTCCACTTTTGTAGTGTTGGTAATTGGCCTAAAATTCATGATGTAATCAAGAGTAATGCTACCAACAACATCTTGAATATCAATACATTGAGTTAGTATGCATTAATATTTTAAACAAACAAAACTTAAAAGGATAAAAAAGCAAAGTGTGTTGTTATACGAGGCATCAAATGGAGGTTTGTAATGGAGAGGGCATATAAGTTTGGTTAGGGTTATGGAGTTCATTTGTTTAAAACAAAGGTCATGCATAGAATGCTTTATGGTTGTGACATGGAATCACAAATGATTCCTTGGCAATCTAAAATCCAATCAACTATGGAAGGAACAAATGACTCTTCAATAATCTAGCAACAAGAGATTCCTAGCAAGTAAATATAGAACCGTCATCTAGCAATAGGTGCCCATGTTTATTTTGCATCATAGGAGAGGAAGTAAGAGGCCAATATTTGATTCACAACTAGGTGAGTGAAATGCATGCAAGGAAAATGACCCCATCATATTTCTCTTATCTTGTCATAAACATGGGATGAAGTGGGATGAAGTGGAGTGACAAACTATCCCAAGAATAAAATTTAAATTGTGCAGGCTTTAAATTGGTTATAGGAACAAATGGTGAATTAAATAGATGGACATAAAGTTGATAACTCACACACAAAGTGAAATTGTCATCCAAGGCTAAAAGTATTCATAGTAACATGCAAAACTAAAGCAATGGAAGAGAGTTTATCCCCTAATTTTCCATTGGTTGACATGACCTTGAATGAATGTTTTCTACATCCCCTTGGTCTCTTTTCCAATGGAATCCTCATTCGATAGTGCTTTCTTCCACTTACAATTTTCCTACAAGAATGTCAGTATTGTGGGTTGGTCTTACTACACCACAAACTTTTTATGTATTTCTAACTTAATCAATGTATCTATATGACCTAATTTAAATGCATAACACTATATATGAGAGATCATGGAGAGGGTATTCAACAATTACTCTTTGCTTACCCCCCTAACATGTTTTTTTCCCTAAAAACAAGTTAAATAAATACTATTGTGCCTTTAACATATCCCTAGTGGCATTATCAAATTTATGAGGTATTTAATTACCTCATTATTCCATAGCAAGAGTAACTAAATATATTGTGCATTAAATTATCGACATGGGGTCCTAATGCTTGTAAGATGTCATGCACTATATATGTAGGATCCATGTTCTTTACTTTCACTAGTTTTATAATATGCTTCTACTCTAAGAATTGAAATGTCATTGCGGAAATAAAAACACGCCACAATTCATAAATTAAAAGCTAGTTTTCCATTGATTGACTCAATAACTCCTAACAATGATCTATTTACTTGAACACATGTCATATTAATGAGAACTCTTATGTCACAAGGGAATCTCTTTGCATGGTTTAGGTAATTCTTCTTTCCATAGATCATATTATCCCCATTGTTGAAAAACTTTGATAAAAACTAGCTACTAAAGAATTATAAAAGTAAATGATTGTAAAAGAAATCAAGCTAAAGAAACAAATAAATACACAAAAAATAAATAAAGGACCACTAAACTACACAATGCTCTGTTACGCTCTGTTATGTTGGAGTGACCTCTGCCTCCCAGAACAAAGCACTAAATTTAAACTATAACAACCTAAATTAAATCGACACATCATGACACAGAAAATTACCAATGGAAATTTATATTACAACAAGATGCCCAAGAAATTGTATCATAAGCCATCATAGATAGGGTTGTTTCTCAAGTGTCCTCTCTTCAGAACAAAGATGGCACTCTTGTTTATACATGAGCTTGCTTGAAATATAAATAACAAATATCGAAATGTAGATCCACTTGAGGATAGAATATTCTCAAGTGTTTACAACGATTTGCTAAATTTAAAAACCCAATAGTTCCAAGATTCTTGCTACCCATAAATGCATTCAAGGTAGATGTTGAGACATGAAGATAGGAAAATACATTTTCCCCTTGAGTTATAGATGCCAAAATGAATCTAAAAGATTTAGGTACATAAAGAAAAATGGATTTACACATGTGGGATTTTAGAAATCTTCCTTCCAGCAATTAAAACCATAAATTGTCTCCTTTAATATCTTTCCCAAGTGGCTATGGCATTGGCTTCATGGAAAAAAATATTCTAATTGTTGTTGTTAAATGTTGTGTCCTTAAATTTGTGTCGTTTCTCTCATTAGTTACTAGAATATATATTGTGAAACAAACAGAATCTATTAATTACTAAATAACTAAAATGGTGCTCTCATAACTGCATAATAGAATCACAATAAAAAATGTATGTGGTTATCTTCATGACATCCCACAGGTTATGCAGCACACACCTTGCACTCATTAACTTGAACCCTCTTCAACTTCATGACTTGTGGATCCATAACAACAGACTGTAGCAATTATGGTGTGTGGACCCATAACACATAGATATGTAACAAATGGCTTTGAAACAATAAGATTGGTGTATGGATCCATAGCAATGATCTAGAAACAATAATGACTAATATCCTTGGAAAAGGATGTGTAGAAACCATGATTCACATATCCATGGCAAAGGAAAATTTAGTGAATGAATATAACAGGTCCTTAGCATGTAGAGTTGTAGCAATTGGTTATGTAGCAAACTCCATTATTCAAAGACAAATACATATACACCCTATTCCCAATTCTAATTAAGAATTCAATTGAAATACTAAGGAAATGCAACGGAAAAACACCTTGAGCTCAAATCCTAGTTTTAGATAGTAAAAAGGATAAATACAAAGTTATGGGAAGGAAAAAGGGTAATAGATTATGATAAAAGGATGACAAAAAATGACAAATCCAAGGCCTACCACTACCTTCACAACAATTGGATCCATCCTCAAAGGGAAATATTCATTAGATATCCAAATAGAATTAATACCCTTCTTAAACTAAAAGAAGAATGGGAGAAAACCAAACAAAAATTTGCATCCGATCGGTAAATTGTTTAGTAATGGTTTGAAAAACATTCATCTAGAATAAGGACTTTGAAGTGGGGGAACCTAGTACTTAAATGGAATAAAACACATGAGCCAAAGGAAAACATTTAAAATTTCAACAGTTGTGGCTTGGTCCCTTTCAAGTAGCTAAAAATCTAGGCATTGGCACTTACAGAGTACAAAACATGGAAGGAGAATTTAATCTTATCTCCATCAATGACCAAATTCTAAAAATACACTTTAGGTAACTGCTTCCTAGTAGTTAACATGTATAACATAGTAGGTTTCAATTTCTTTCACTTTTCACTTTTAAGTTATTACTTTCGTACATTTCCTTTTGGATGAACTTCTAGTATAGTTTGCTTAATTTTGATATTGATGAAATTGATTAAAAAAATTATCTTTCACTACCTTTTTCTCAATAAATTCTCTCCATTTGGCGCACGTGTGTGTAGCCCCAAGGATTAGCTCAAGTGGCCATGAGCTAGGCATGAGAGCTCTTCCCTCAAAGTTAGGGAGGTCATGGGTTTGACTCCCTTGATCCCCTTAAGGTTAGGTTCTATAATTAGAGTGGATGGTTTACCCGGTTTACCATCCATGAATCATGGGGAAGTACTCCAAAGATTTTCCATAAGATTATTCCTTGGACAAATGTTGTGTGTGTGTGTGAGAGTGAGATTGCAATCATTTTGATTGAGATCCCTCATGGACCTAATGAAGAAAAGACACATTCACAAAGCTTTACCCAACCTTATTTATTAGTGAGTCATGACCTCAAAAAAGGGAAAATGGAACTAATGTAAAATTTTCATATTTCACTTATAACAATATGGATGATGAAAAATGAAAATATTTCTAAATGAATCAATTTCTAGATATCTCGAATTTTGAAATTAGGTGATGAAGCAATTTAAATTAATAATTTACCCATTCATAACAAATGAGCAAGCTTATGAAAAGGGTATGCATTCAGAAATCCAATGGCGAAAATCATTGGGCCACATTTTATCACCCGTAAATGTTAGCCTTCTCCGTAAAAAAACATCATCCCTACATAGTTTTAAAACCTACTGATTTCCCCATCCAGTGAGGTTCACATGAAAATTTGGGAGATGAAATTCAACCTACTCGTAGGGGAATGTAGATGTCTATGTCGGGCTCCTCATGTAACGTAAACAAACATTTTGTTTGATCTACCAACCACATTTTTGCGTGACCGCGTTTCAATTAAAAATAAATAAAAATTCTTTGGAAGGCAATAATTTTATAATATTAATTGGTTTTGCTCCCAAAAACGTTCCCTTGCTATGAACAAATATATTTTTTCTACAATATTTTTGCCGATGAACAAATATTTTACCAATGATTTATTTTTTCGTTTTTCAGTTTTGCACGTCACGACAATTTTCTCCACTCACGCGTGGATTTATCTCAACTCCATAGAAGCATCGTTTCCATTTGAATAATAATTCAAGTTGTTTCAACAATTCATGTCAATCATAATTATTCTCATTGACCTTTGATTTCCAATAATTATGTCTGATACTGATGTTATATTTATTTAACACACAAAATTTTCAAAAGTGGGTTAACTAACAATAATTTCACCATATCACACGACGGCAATTTACACGGAATCAATTTTTACCCAGTCAAATTTAAATTGTTTATGACGAACTACAAAATTACTTACTTGGTCAATTTATAAATATAAGCATTTAATAAATATTTGTATAAAGCAACTAGGCTTGTTTATTAATCTGATTTTAATTGTTTATTACAAACTAAGCAAGGAATTGGTCCATTTATGGTTATAAGAATTTAATATAAAACTTTCCTCCTTTCTTTAAAAAGTGATGAAGCACCAAGGCTAGTTTATTTAAATTGTTTATAACAAACTATATAAGTACTTTGTCAATCTATACTCAACATATGATTATTTAAAAAGTGATGAAGCACCAAGGCTAGTTTATTTAAATTGTTTATAACAAACTATATAAGTACTTTGTCAATCTACACTCAACATATGATTATTAGAATTTAATAAAAATCTTTTCCAAATTGTATAAGATATATAAGATACTTTTGTTTTTGTTTGTGAGATATAAAATATTTTTGTTTTTGTTTATGAGATAAAAAAAAAATTTCGATTTGATTGTTTAGTATAATGTGTATAAATTTTTTATAAATAATGCTGTAAAATTTTATGAAAATATTTGCGCATTTAAATTAATTTAAATATTTTTTTTTTATTAATTAATATAATTATTTAATTCCTGGTTGGTAAATATTTATAAATTATAAATTAAATGTTTGTTTTATAACTTTTTCTGATCCACTCTAAATTATAAAATATAAATATCTTTATATATAATTAGAAAATATATGACTTTTATCATTTCATTTTCATTTCTAATTAAAAAATAAATAAATTATGTTGCAAACCAATGCAACATTGTATTAAAGACATGTTGGGAAAATACCAATATTGTATTGGAGGCATTTATGGAAAATAACACTCCTTGTATCCATTTTCAATTGTCCATAGGTGGCCTCGAATTGTGAGGAATACAACGGGTTGGTGTTGCATGCCACCTGCTCTCCCATCTCAATATTAGAGAAGGAGCGGAATTTACAATAATTGGTTTGTCATGCCGGAATTGTTGTGCTCACGTCAATTTTGACATTTAAGCAAGTATCTTAGGTTATTTTTCCTTGACATTTAGAATACATATACATATGAGTTTAATGATTTTAGAATTTTATTAGTTTTGTTACATCAAGTACCTTTTACAATTTTACAATTAGTGTAATGTGAATGTGTACTATCTGTATACTTGAAAAATATAATAAAAAAATATTATGATTTTAGAATTTTATTAGTTTTGTTACATCAAGTACCTTTTACAATTTTACAATTAGTGTAATGTGAATGTGTACTATCTGTATACTTGAAAAATATAATAATAAAATATTATGTAATTCAGAATTAAAATTTAAAAATATATATATATATTATAATTAATTCTTAAAATATAAATATAATTATTTAATAAATTTATATTAAATTTCATATTTAGATATTGAATATTAAATAGATGGTAGGATTTATGACTATGTTTTTGTTTAATATTATATTTTATAGAATTAATAATAATAATAATAATAATAATAACAATAACAATAACAATAATAATATCAAAATATTATTGTTATTTGTAATCAACGTATTCGTAAATATGAAGTATTTTATATAGAATAAGTAGGTGTAGACATTGCACAAAGAGTAATTATATGTATCTAGAACCATTTATCATGTGTAACATTAATAAATTAAATAGGAAAAAAAATGACTTCTCAAAAATGAAAAATGAAAAAGTTTTGTTTTCCCTCGCGAGCGTGAGAGCTCCCCCAAGTTGTGCGTGTGACTGAGCGAAAGAATGCGTTCTTGTCCGCCTTCATGGCCCCAAGAGGGGGCCCCGAGGTCATCCCTCCTCCACCCTCTGAGATCACGACCTTCAGGAAGCTGATAGCAGCCAACAATAAACGCCCGGCGTCTGAATCCCGGCAAAAATTTGTCAAGAAACTGAATAGTATACCTACGGTTGCCCTCCCTGAAGAGGAATCCTTGATCCAGGTGGATATCGGTGGCGACCCACCTTTTCAAACTGGCTCAAAATAGCTTTCTGGCAATTTTGGTAATTTACTATTTTTAGCAGTTTTTTGAGTCCTGACCTTCGGGAGCCGTTTTGAGGCCCTAAACGACGTTTTTTGGGGTATGATTGACCAACAAATTTGATAATTTGATTATCAAATTTGTTTCAGTAGTTGTAGTTATCGGATAGATCTTTCCAACGAGCTATTGTGCGCCCCAAACGGAGATCGTATACCAAATTTATGCCACCAAGAAGTTGATACACCAAACTAACCAAAACGGGGTCCACAAAACTGTTGGCTTTTCATCTTCCGGGGTTAGGGTTTTGGATTTTGGGTACTATAAAAAGGCCTTCAGAGCCTCATTGTAATCATCTTCTGGCGAATGAGCGCAACCGTCACATCTCTTCTTAGAAATAAGCCGCCACCATTCCAGCAAGCTTGTTTTCCACTGCATTTTACAGCTTCAACGTATTTCCTTATTGAATAGAAAACTAGTTTTACTCTATCTCTGTTATTTTTTGTTAAGCATTTTTTTAATAATCTGTATTCATTTTGTTCTACTCATAAAATATGGATCAATGGTATCAGAGCTGTTGTGAGGAACCTGCACCAATTAATTAATGAGAATACGTGAGATAGCAGAAATAACAGAACTCAAAATCGCTTTTATTGATCGCAGGCCACTTTGAGGGCGCAACCTCCTTTGAGCAAGCTCAATACAAATAACTTCACGGTACCTTCATTGGTCTCAACACAAACTTATATACTAAGTCTAGGCGCCAAAACCATGGGTCAATACCATGTGTCAATAAAAACTATGGGCCAAAACAAACTATGGATCAACAATTACTACAGGACAACTTACAAAGCATATGCGTCCAACAATAATAAGACAAACTATGGATCAACAAATACTACGGAACGACTTACAAAGCATATGCGTCCAACAACAATAAGACAAACTATGGATCAACAAATACTACGGGATGACTTACAAAGCATATGCGTCCAACAACAATATACTAACAAAGTAAATAGAAGGGTTGACATGGGACCGTTCCTAACATCCCCTCTCCCTTAGAAAAAGCTTTGTCCTCAAAGCTTTAGATGTGGAAATTGATGAAGAATCTGAAGGAGGGGTTCCCCTATAGCATCCTCGGGTTGCATTCCAGGCCACTGACGCCTTTTGAGTTCCAGGGAGGGTTGCTTGGAAGGCTGTAGATGAAGAAGAACCATATCAGCAGTGTGAAAAGTGCGCTCAGAACAGTGTTGATCGGCTTGTTGTTTCAGTCAAATTCTTGCCATGTGAAGATTGTCCTGCAGAATGAGAAGAATTTGATCGTGGTTTCGAAGAACCGAGTCAATTGCCTGAACTGGGGAGCTGCTGAGAGTGTATGGAAGAAGAACTGGTGGTGCCTGTCCATAGACTGTTTCATATGGTGTCATTTTAGATGTGGTATTGTACCACTAGAGCGCTTCTAGGAAATCCATAGAAATAGCTGTCCAAATCTGTGTAGGGATGGGTAAGGGCTCAAGCAGTCCTGAAAGGAGTGTCGTTTCACCCTTGTTGACCTGGAAAGTATCACAGTCAGCCACCATCTGTTGAATTGTCATTTTCAGTCCTTGCCAAAAGAACTTACATTGTTCCCGGTCATACATTTTGAGGAACCTAGAGTGCCCTGCTAATGAAGAAGCATGGAGTTCATAGAAGAGATAGCCCTGTTGAATAGATTGCAACCAATTTGTAACAAGCAGAGAAATAGTTGTAAGAGCAACTGGGTCATCAAATGTGCGAGAAGGAGCATCTGCAACCATATTGTCCTTACCCTTCTTGTAAGTGATCGCATAGGCATAACCCATGAGTTGGATAACCCATTTCAGGTGTGCTGGGGAGGAGACCCATTGTTCCAATAAATTTTTTAGACTTTGGAGATCAGACATGATGCAAAAATAATTCCCTAATAGGTATGGCTGCCACTTTTGTACTGCATGCAAAATAGCCATCATTTCCTGTTGAGATGTAGATGCGGCTAAATTCTTACCGGAAAGGTCTCTTAAAGGCGACAAGCCCACTGGTTCAGAAAGGACACCTGCATATCTATCCAAGGAAGTAGGGGAGACCGTTTATGGGTGCATGTGAATGGAATGGAGTTGAGCAATGACACCAAGTGAATTCTTCTTAAGGATCTTTTCTAGGCGATGTGAACTGATGATGCGGAGAGACCCTTGTTGTAAGCCCTTAAATTTGTGTTGTTTCCCATTGACTGAAAACTGCATCCAAAATTCAGCAAAATCCCATAAGATGGGACCAAGTGTGCGTAACCATTGAAAGCCCAAAACCACATCACATCCACCTAGGAACAAGGAAAACATGTCAGAGCACCGGTTATAAGTACTTTGTCATTTTTATTTAAATTGTTTATAACAAACTATATAAGTACTTTGTTAATGTACACGCAACATATGATTATTAGAATTTAATAGAAATCTTTCCAAAATTGTATAAGATATATAAGATGTTTTTATTTTTGTTTATAAGATAATAAAAGTTTTCTTCGATTTGATTGTTTAATATAATATGTATAAATCTTTTATAAATAATGCTGTAAAATTTTATAAAGATTTTTGAGCATTTAAATTAATTTAAATATTTGTTTTTTATTTATTATTAATTAATATAATTATTTAATTTGTGGTTGATAAAGATTTATAAATTATAAATTAAGTGTTTGTTTTATTATAACTATATAAAAAAAAAAACCTTTTTTCATCCATTCTAAATTATAAAATATAAATATCTCTATGTATAATTAAAAAATATATGACTTCCATCATTTAATTTTCATTTCTAATTAAAAATTAAATAAATTATGTTGCAAACCAATGCAACATTGTATTAGAGACATGTTGGGAAAATACCAATGTTGTATTGGAGGCATTTATGGAAAATAACACTCCTTGTATCCATTTTCAATTATCGATAGTTGGCCTCGAATTGTGAGGAATACAATGGGTTGGTGTTGCATGCCACCTCCTCTCCCATCTCAATATTAGAGAAGGAGCGGAATTTAGGAAGAGATATTGTATTGTTGGTTTGCCATGCCCAGGGAATTGTTGTGCTTAGGTCAATTTTGACACTTAGGTCAATTTTGACATTTAGGCAAGTATTTTAGGATATTTTTCCTTGACATTTAGAATACATATACATATGAGTTTAATTATTTTAGAATTTTATCATATTTTTATTTTATTTTTTTCTTAGTTTTGTTACATCAAGTACTTTTTACAATTAGTGTAATGTGAATGTGTACTATATGTATATTTGAAAAATATAATAAAAAAATATTATGTAATTCAGAATTAAAATTTAAAAAAATATATATATTATAATTAATTCTTAAAATATAAATATAATTATTTAATAAATTTATATTAAATTTCATATTTAGATATTCAATATTAAATAGATTGTAAGATTTATGACTATGTTTTTGTTCAATATTATATTTTATAAAATTAATAATAATAATAATAATAACAACAACAACAATAATAATATCAAAATATTATTGTTATTTTTATTTGTAATCAATGTATTCATAAATATGAAATATTTTATATAGAATAAGTAGGTGTAGACATTGTACAAAGAATAATTATATGTATCTAGAACCATTTATCATATCTGTAACATTAATAAATCAAATAGGAAAAAAAATGACTTCTTAAAAATGAAAAATGAAAAAGTTTTGTTTTCCCCCGCGGGCGTGAGAGCTCCCTCGAGCTATGCGCGTGACTGAGCGAAAGACTGTGTTCTTGTTCGCCTTCATGGCCCCAGGAGTGGGGCCCAAGGTCATCCCTCCTCCACCCTATGAGATCACGGCCGTCAAGAAGCTGATAGCGACTAGCAGTAAATGCCTAGCGTCTGAATCCCAGTAGAAATTTGTCAAGAAATTGAATAGTATACCTACGGTTTCCCTCCCTGGAGAGGAATCTTGCCAGCCTGCATTGAATCTAGTTGAAAGGGGGATCATTGGACAATTTACAGGCCTGTGGCCCTCCCCCAAAGCTATGGAAGCATGGGTGCAGAGGAACTGGCGTCCTTTAACCACGGAAGGCATCTGAAGTCATCTAGTAGATAAACGATTTCGTGTTCATTTTTTATATAGTTGAAGATAGAAACCTCATTTTCAGGAATGGCCTGTATTTTATGGGTCCTCAGGATCTGTATTTAAATAAATGGAATCTTGATTTTGACCCGACTCAAGATGTGCCATCGGCAGTCCCCGTATGGGTGCGCCTCCCACATTTGCCTTTGCATTGCTGGAACCCGAAGTCACTAGAAGCCATCGGCAACACCCTTGGAAACTATATTGACCGAGCAGAGAGAAAAGATCAATATTCTTGTGCAAGAATATGCATCGAGGTAGATTTGGAAGTATGGCTACCGGAAGCCATAAAAATTACGGTGGCAGATTGGTCACACATCCAAGAATTGGACTATGAACAGCTTCCATTCAAATGCAGACATTGCCATGGCTACGGTCACTTTGCAAGGCATTGCAAAAAGAAGGATGGGGAATATGAAGAGAAATTAAAAGGAGAACAATGGACTCAGGTTCCGAAAGCAGCTCCATCAAAAAAAAACAACAGATCTAAAGGGAAAGGGGCGCTAATGGGAATTAGAACTTCCACTTCAGGACAGGTTCATGGAGAAGGGAGTTCAGCGCCTTCAATAGCAGATGCATCCAAAAATCCTTTCAAATCCCTCATTGCACTTGCTTCGGAATTATCAATTGAGGAGGTAGAGCAGCATAAACAAACTCTTGTAGCGGTGAAAGATAAGGCAGAGATAGCCCAGCCCGGTTCTCCTTTAGGAACCTCTTCCTCCCCTTCCTATGTTGAAATGACAAGAAGGAAGCCTCCTAAAAACTTTGGTTCCTCAGAGGATGATACCTTTGTTAGATTTTGAGCATTAATTCAATATGATCTAGGATCTTATCTGAGAGAATAACATGTACAGCATATCAATCACAAGAGACAATCATAAGAAAAAATAGACACAGAGTTTCCTCGAGGAAAACCAAGAAGGTGAAAAACCCCGCAACTTCCTCAGAGATAGAAAGAGCAATGATACAAAACCCAAGTACAAGAGATAGTCTCCTAGCAGCTGCTCCTCCTCCACTAGTGCGCATCACTCAAGTGAGAGAATAGATGAGTAAGTGAATGATCAAATAGAGTGACACCCTCACTCTATTTATACACTGACTTGACTTTCCTATTAACGTAACAGGGTCGACTTCTCTATGAGAGCCTAATAACCCATGGTAACTCAACTTAGGCTCGACCCCACACTTGGTGGTCTAATAACCCATCATATATAAGTTACGACACTTGCAATGCAACTTGCAACACTTGTAAATACAAATGACGACACTTCCGTACAGAGGAATAATAACATCTCTGTAGGGATAATATACATATATGAAATACATTCTGAAGTTACAAATACATCAACACTCCCTCTTAACTAGGAAGGTATTTCTCGACACAGGTCTTCTAGCACAAGTCTTCTTCTCTGGATCATCGTCACTGGATCATCGTCATCGTCACTGTTGTTTCTATCTCAATCAATCTCCAATCTACTCGTCATAGGAAGTTCTACATAGCCAACCCTTTTTCATGTTGGATGTAGGCCTAGCCTCCATGTAGGTCTTCATCATCTCTGCGAGTAAGCCATCAAGTAGGTACACCTTAGGACTGATTACATTGCCTCTGCAACACCTGCAAGATCTCTCAGGATTGATTATATGACACTGCAAAACCTACAAGAGTATCTCAGGACTGATCACATGCCTCTGCAAAACCTGTGTATCCTAATGTCACATCATCATATTCAGATCACCTCATAGTCCACGGAGCACAACCCAGATGCACATCACACAGCACTTACATACACCGGCATGGGAGGACCTACCTACCACCATCTAGGAATGGCTCAGCACTTATATCACGACCATGGGAGGACACACCTACCACCATGTCGGAAAGGCTCGGTAATTACATCAACGACCATGGGAGGACACACCTGCCACCATATCGAAAAAGCCACGCCCAACCGTTACATCTCACCATGGGAGGACATACCTACCACCATGTGAGAATGGCCCAACCCTTACATCTCCACCATGGGAAGACATACCTACCACCATGTGAGAATGGCCCCAGCCCTTATATATGCAACATAGGAGGACATACCTACCACTATGTGAGAATGGCTCCAGCCCTTACATCTACACCATAGGAGGACCTACCTACCACTATGTGAGAATGGCTCATGTGCATCTGTGCCTCCGGACTCATCACTTCCCTTTGGAAGGAATCTCAA
The DNA here is from genome assembly GCA_027924585.1 of Larix kaempferi. Taxonomy (NCBI): domain Eukaryota; kingdom Viridiplantae; phylum Streptophyta; class Pinopsida; order Pinales; family Pinaceae; genus Larix; species Larix kaempferi. Next base: position 6,189,454 of record BSBM01000764.1, on the reverse strand, counting down.
TCTGAAGTACACCAAGTCTCTCTCTGAAGTATTCAAACTTCACTCTGGGCAGCGGCTTGGTCAACACATCGGCTATATGCTCGTCTGTCGCAACATATAGGAGCTTCATTGCTCCTCTCTGCACCATATCCCTGATATAGTGATACTTGATCTCAATGTGTTTTGACTTGTCATGGAACACTGAGTTCTCAGACAACTTCACACAACTCTGGTTGTCACAATATATACAAGTAGCATCCAACTGGAGATCAAACAAATCAGACAGTAGCTTCCTAAGCCATACTACCTCACAACTAGCCGAACAAGTTGCAACATACTCTGCTTCAGCTGTACTCGGTGCCACACAAGACTGCTTCCTGCTAAACCAAGAGATCATACCGGATCCCATACTGAAGCAGCACCCCAAAGTGCTCTTCCGATCATTGGCACTTCCTACCCAATCTGAATCAACATAACCCTCCAAGTTAAACTTTTGATTCGCATCATACTTGAGCCCATAGTCAACTGTACCCTTCAAGTACCTCAGAATATGCTTTGCAGCAATCAGGTGAACATGTCTCGGATCCTTCAGGAACTGGCTCAAGGTGTTCACAGCAAAGCAAATATCTGGTCTCGTATTCGTTAGGTACATCAAGTACCCAATCATCTAACGGTACATCATGGCATCAACCAGCTCAAATGAAGCATCACATAGAAGCTTTAGGTTCGATGCCATAGGTGTGGTCATGGCCTTATAGTCCATCATCCCGAACCTATCCAGGATCTCTACTGCATACTTCCCTTGTCCAAGGAAGATTCCATCTGCACTCTGCCACACCTCCTTACCTAGAAAATAATGCATCATCCCCAAGTCCTTCATCTCAAACTCGGCATCAAGCTTCCTCTTTGTGTCGGCAATCAATCTATCCTCACCTGTCACAAACAGGTCATTCACATACAATAGGAGTATCACTGGATTTCCTTCCTAAACCTTGTAGTAAAGGTTGGAATCCGCTTTACTCTTGGTAAAGCCCAAGCTAGATAGAAAGTTGTCTATCCTACCATATCAAGTCCTAGGAGCTTGCTTCAAGACATACATGGATTTCTTCAATCTACACACATATCACTCCCTGCCATGTGTCTCAAAACCAAGTGGTTGCTCCACATACACTTCCTCTTCAACTACACCATTCAAGAAGGCTGTCTTGACATCCATCTGGTGTATCTTGCATTTCATCATTGCAGCCAGAGCAAGTACTGTTCTGATGGAAGTGTATCTAGTTACAGGAGAAAAAGTCTCTTCATAATCTGTCCCCTCTTTTTGGGAGAAGCCACGAGCTACAAACCTCGCCTTGTATTTCTCTATGCTACCATCTGCAGCATGCTTGATCTTATAGATCCACTTTGAAGTCACAACAGACTTCCCTTTAGGTCTTGGACCACATCCCAAACATCATTCTTCATGATCGACTGGTATTCCTCGACCATGGCATCCTTCCATTCTTTCTTTTTCGCAGCTTCTTCATAACTAGAAGGTTATTTGTTCATAATGTCACAGAGTAAGGCAACACAGCTGGTATGTGACCTAGTACTTTTTCTTTCTCTGTGTTCCTCCTCTGGAATACCATACCTTTCTGTATCTTGGATGAGCTCTCTAGCCCATGTTGGTTTCCTCTTGTGAGAGTTCTTCTCACGGGGTGGATCTACAGGTTCTTGTGGATCTTCTATTTCACGATCTTCTTCTGGAATAACTTCATTCATGGTGGTGTCTTGTGTTCTGGGTATTCTTGGTTCTTCATTGTCTTCAACAGGTGTCTTCCTTGATTTGATGTATGCTGAGTCTTCATCAAAAGTTACATCCCTGCTGATATCAATCTTCTTTAACCCTAGAAAGTAGATTTTGTATGCTTTCGAGCTTTCACTATAACCCACAAAGATGCCCTTCTTTCCTGAAGGATCTAGCTTTGTCCTCTTTTCCTTTGGAATGTGTGTGTATACTGGACAGACAAATATTCTGAGATGGCTAACTTCTGGCTTCTTCCTAGTGAACACTTCTTTTGGTGTTTTATTGTCAAGTATCTTGTGAGGTGTTCTGTTTTGCACATATACAACTGTCCTTGCTACTTCTGTCCATAGGTGCATAGGTATATCTTGGTCATGAAGCATTTCCCTAGATGCTTCCATGATAGTTCTATTCTTCCTTTCTGCAACCCCATTTGTTGTGGATTGTAAGGAGTAGTCAACTCCCTCTTAATCCCTGAATCGCTGCATAGTTTCTTGAAGTCTCCTGAAGTAAATTCTCCACCATTGTCAGATCTAAAGATCTTGATCTTCTTATCAGTTTGATTTTCATTCAAAGATTTGAATTCCTTGAACTTATCAAACACTTCATCTTTATTCTTCAAGAAATAATCCCAAGTCTTCCTAGAGAAATCATCAATGAAGGAAACATAATATACATACCCACTCAGAGAGCTGGAAGACATTGGACCGCATACATCAGAGTGGATAATCTCCAACATTTATTTTGCCTTGCTTTCACTACTTGGAAATGTCTTCTTTGTGTTCTTTCCTTTTGCACAACCTTTGCAAATGTCTTCATGCTTTGTTTGGATTTCAGGAAGACCTTCAACTGCTTTGCTTGCAATAGGTAGTGCCCTATAGTGCACATGTGCAAGCCTTCTATGCCAAAGTTCACTTGGTTCTACCGAGTCATGAACCAAGGCTTGTTCTGGTTGGCCCTTCAATTTGTATAATCCTCCCTCTTTCTCTCCAATCACTACTGCATCGTCAATGGTCTTACCTTTTATCCACATAAGAACTTGGCCATCTATAAATGCAACCCTTATTCCTTTTGCATCCAAAGCAGATATGGAGAGAAGATTCTTCTTGAGACCTGGAACATATAGTATTTCATCTTCATAGATTTTCCAAAGTATAGCTTATATGAGGCTTCACCACTTCCTTTTATTGGATACTAGTAGTCATCCCCAAGTTTCACCTTATGGGGTGATTCATGTTCAGATAGTTTTACAAAGGATCCCTTGAATCCTGTCATATGTTTGGAAGCCCCAGTATCTATAATCCAATCATTGCTTCCATGAGCAATAGTACTAGTGAGGGCGGAAATGAAAACATACTCTTCATCACTTGAAGAATCTTCACTTTCTTCCCTAGCCCTCTTCTTGGGAGGTTCATCATCCTCTGCAGTGTGAGCATGATGTCTTCTTTTGATGTTCTTCTTCTTGTGGGAACCATCTTTATTGTTTCTGGGACAATCCTTGGAATAGTGTCCCTTTTCATCACATGTAAAGCATCGGTCATTGGATATGTTTCTTCGAGATCTGAGGTTACCACTCTGGTTCTGATGGTGATGCTTTTCTTTCTTACTGTGGTGATGTCCCTTTTTATTATCATACTTTTTGGGGTGTGCTGTGAGAGCTTGTTCTTCATTCCCCATCTTCTCTTCTAGAGCTATAATTTGAGCTTCTTCTTGTGAGCATTCTTCCCATAGCATACTGAATGTGATAAGTTTCTTCCTAGCACAAATTCCTTGGATGAAGGAGTCCCATGACCTAGGAAGGCCATTAAGAGTGGTCATTACCACTTCTTCATTCTCTATATCTTCTCCCACAGCTTCAAGTTTTTCTTTTATCTGGGAGACCCTTGAAAAATAAGATTGCACGGTCTCCGAATTCTGGATCTTGACATTCTTTAGTTGATTCCTCAAGGTCATTTTCCGATTTATGTTCTTCCCTTCAAATAGCTTGGTCAAAGAATCAAACATCTCCTTAGGTGTCTTCAGAGATGACACATGTGGAATGAGATGGTCTTTGATAGAATCAACAATGATTCTCTTAGCCTTGACCAAGTTCCTCTTGTGTAAGGCCTTAACCTCTTCTCCCTTTCAAACTGGAACCTCTTCACTTATGTAGGTGTCCAATTCATTTTCATCCAGGATTAACCCAATCCTATACTTCCATGCTCGGAAGTTATCAGCCCCTTCAAGCTTATCCTCAAGCTTGGTGTGGTGAGACATTTTAAAGAGTACTTCAAATGGAAATAGAAAAGTTATTAGGTATTACCACTTGAATTGCTGAAAACTAGATCTGGAGCTAGATTAGGGTTTGTCAGAGAAACCCTAAAAATTAAAACTTTGAATTTCAAACGTCTGAAAGGATAGAAAGATGCACCTTATTGAGCTGGTCAAGATGGTATACTTAGATTTTCAAATCTGCAAATTTTTACCCCTCAAACTTTCCTTTGAAACTTATGGATTCACTGGACAGGGTCCTGAATTAGGGTTTGATCAAACCCGGCCTTCCACCCAACCAAAAAGTTCGATCCAAGGCTTATAAGTTCGATTTTTATGAGGAGCATCCATCCATAGACTCGGATTCCAAAAATTCCAACTTTCTCCGAAACCCTAATTTCCCGCAGCAGTGACAGGCCAAAAACTAAAGGTGCTCAGAATGAAATTATGTTTCGACAGAAAGATGCGTCCTTGCTATGAGAGTCAATCTAGCCTCCTTCCTTTGAATATCTATGGAGAGAAACCCAAAAATCAAGAAGCCCTAGATTCCGCAACTGCACAGTGTCTTCTTCTTAGGTTAGCTCTGATCCCATGTTAGATTTTGAGCATTAATTCAATATTATCTAGGATCTTATCTGAGAGAATAACATGTACAGCATATCAATCACAAGAGACAATATACACAAAGTTTCCTCGGGGAAAACCAAGAAAGTGAAAAACCCTGCAACTTCCTCAGAGATAGAAAGAGCAATGATAGAAAACCCAAGTACAAGAGATAGTCTCCTAGCAGCTTATCCTCCTCCACTAGTGCGCATCACTCAAGTGAGAGAATAGATGAGTAAGTGAATGATCAAATAGAGTGACACCCTCACTCTATTTATACACTGACTTGACTTCCCTAATAACCTAACAGGGTCGACTTCTCTATGAGAGCCTAATAACCCATGGTAACTCAACTTAGGGTGACCCCACACTTGGTCGTCTAATAACCCATCATATATAAGTTACGACACTTGCAATGCAACTTGTGACACTTGTAAATACAAATGATGACACTTCCGTATAGAGGAATAATAACATCTCTGTAGGGATACAATATACATATATGAAATACATTCTGAAGTTACAAATACATCAACAACCTTCAATAGGCCCTCGAAGAAAGCAGGGAGGAAATCACATAAGGAAGCTAGAGAAGAAGAAGCCGAATGGCAAAAAACGCAAGGAATCCAATCCACTATTGAAATGTCCATTGGGAGAAATACCAAAAATAGGCATCCTAAGGGAGGCGCTACCCACTCCACCCCCAGTAAATAATGCGTGTAGTCTCTTGGAATTGTAGAAGCTTGGGGAATCCATTGAAAGCCGACGCAGTTAAAGATCTTATGAAAATTGAATCTCCCAAGATCCTCATGCTCCAAGAGACCAAAATTGCAAGGGACACCCTTCTTGAAATTAGCAAATTAAAATGAAAGAAAAATGCAGGGAAGGCCATTAGTGCAAGAGGCTCCTCAGGTGGTCTTGCAACTTTGTGGTCGAAGGATATGTTTCAGTTAGAAAGCTCCTTTGAGATTCAACATTGGATTTTCACAAATCTTCGACACTCTCTAAGTAATTTAACCTTCTCTCTTTTCAATCTCTATGTTCCAGTCCTCTTTTCTAAAAAGAAATATTACTGACAATCTCTTTCTGAATTTTTAGATGTATATACCCCAACGAATATCATTTTAGCCGGAGACCTTAACATAGTGCTTGATCAGAACGAAAAGAGAGGAGGTAATAGCAATAGGGACCAAATGCTTCCCTTTTTGGAGGAACTAATTCAGCAATGGGATCTCCTTAATTTCAAGCCTTCGAAAGGACTGTATTAATGGAAAAATAATAGAGCAGGTGTTGATCACATCTCAACACACCTTGATAGGTTTCTTGTCCAGAGTTCTCTCCTGATAGAAAAGAGATTAGTCTCCTCCAAAATCCTCCCAAAGCATATTTCAGATCATAATCCTATTCTCCTGATTTTGGAAGCGGAAGAAAACTTGGGTCCATTACCATTTCGTTACAACCCTCTTTGGATAGAAAAAGATGGGTTCATGGAAATTGTGCAAACAGCCTAGTCCACTCCAGCCACAGGGTCACCTAGCTATGTGTGGGAGCAGAAACTAAAGAAAACAAAGTATGCTCTGAAAGATTGGATCAAAAAGCCTCATAACACCCCCTCTAGTCATAGAAGAGAGATTGTTCAACTACTTGCATATTTGCAAATGGAAATGGAAAGTAAAGTAATTACCATCTCATAAATAGAAAAGGAACATGCTGCCCAATTCAAATCCTTTTGTTCCTTTCGACAAGAAGAAGATTATTGGAGGCTTAAGTCTCGTAGTTTGTGACTTAAAGCTGGCGATCGAAACTCCTCATTCTTCCATCGGTAATACAGAACACTCCTTTCTCGAAATCATATTTCAGAAATTATATCTCCAGATGGGATGGTTTACAAAGGTCATGATCAGCTTAAAGTAGCAGCAGAAATCCATTTCCAGAATATTTATAAAGAAGATGGTGATGGCTGTGAGGAGGCCACTTCTGACTTCCTCTCTCACATCCCTTCTCTTGTCAGTAGGGAAGACAACTCAACTCTCATGAAGCCATTTTCTGAAGAAGAAATATGCAAAGTTATCTGGTCTATGGAGCCCGACAAAGCTCCCGGACTGGATGGTTTTTCAATTCACTTTTATAGAACATGTTGGGAAATAATTAAGATTGATTTGCTAAGAATGATTAAATCTTTCCATCAAAAAGCTAAAGTGGGAGGTAGTACTAACTCCACTTTATTAGCTTTAATACCAAAAGAATTGATCCCGGGATCCTTTGACAGATTCAGGGTAATTTCTCTGTGTAATGCCTAGTATAAAATTATTGCCAAGCTAATGGAAAACAAAATTAAACCGCTTTTAGAGAAACTCATCTCTCCGATGCAAGGTGGATTTTTTAAAGGAAGACATATCTTGGATAATGTTATTCCGGTTCAAGAAGCCATGCACTCCAGTTATCAGCGGAAGGAGCAAGGGATGCTCATAAAGCTCCATATGACAAATGCATTTGATCGAGTAAAACTCTCTTTCCTTTAGAGAGTTCTTCTTTCCTTTGGTTTTAGCACTAATTTTGTCAATTTGATAAAGGCTTGTACCGAAAAGCCATGGATAGCCGTTAGTAAATGGAAGGCCTGCTAATTATTTTCAAGCTATGAGGGGAATAAGGAAAGGCTTCCCTCTCTCCCCTTTCCTGTACATTTTGATGGCAGATTCATTAAGTAGAAAGTTGATTCAAGCAAAGAGAGCGGGGACAGCTCCAAGTATTAGGGTGATGAAGGGCCTCGATCCATTAAATCATGCCTTATTCATTGATGACTCTCTACTGCTCGGTGGAGCCTCCATAAAGATAGCTAAGGTCTTCAATGAAATCCTTCACAGTTTCTGCAATATTTTTGGTGCCCTCATCAACAAAAGGAAAAGCGCAGTGTATGGGTGGAACGTAGATCAACAACTTATTCTAAGAATTTCTCAATTTTGGGATTCTCGAGCTACGCTTTTTGGGATAAAAATTGCAGCTTGGGGAGGGCATTGGCTCACTAATGCTGGGAAACTTATTTTTATTAAATTAGTGCTTTCATCCTTACCAATCTATCAAGCTTCCTTCATTCTGGAACCTAAGGCGTTCACGGAACAGGTCTCAAAATTGATTCGATATTTTCTATGGCGAGGAGGAAAAGGCAATAAAAAGAAATTTCACCTTGTAAATTGGGATATTGTCAAACGTCCAATTTCTGAAGGAAGTTTACAGATCCGAGATCCTGGTCTAGCTTACATAGATTTGGGTAGCAAAATTATGTGGAATCTTTATTCAAATGACAGACATCCTGTAAGTCAAATTCTAAGGCAAAAATATCTCAACGGATCCCCCTTGAGAAATCTTCAGGCAAGAAACACCCCAAAAGGAACGTTGATATGGAATCTCTATCGGCGTGGCTTGGACTTCTTCCAAAAACATTTGTACAGAGTTCCTGGAAACGGGAATAATAACCTGTTGCGGCTAGATAGTATCATGGGACATCCTCCCATCGCAAATTCTGAAGAGTTAAATGGCATTCGGGATTGGCTTTCACTCCAAGCAATCTACAAGCTGGCTGATATCTCTGTTTGGGATGATTCAGGGAACTGGTAGTTGTGGGCCTTTCATAGAATTCCATAGCACCTTCACGCACAACAGAACCTCCTTTTATCAACTCTGATGGATTCGGCTCCTGTACATTTGCAAGCTTTGGATAAATGGGAATGGGGGAAGACCGGGATATATACTGCAGCGTAGGGATACTCAACTCTTCAACCTAAACATGTTTAGATCCACCCAGTGTCCTTCTGGAAGCAGGTATGGGATCCTCTTGGTCTTCCCAAAGTAATTTTTTTCTTTTGGGTCTTAATGCATATGAAAGTTCTGACCGTAGAAAACGTGTTAAAGAAAGGAATTATTGGTCCACATCGATGCGCATTGTGCGGTAATGATTTTGAAACAATGGAACACTTGTTTGTGGACTGTCCATTCGCCCAAGAAGTTTGGAAAATCTTCCTCCGTGGTCTCAATGCCACAGCTCCAACTCAGATCACAGTGGTTGCTTTATTCTCTGCTTGGAAGATGCGATATCCCCTTGTGATCCCAGTCAAGTCTCTTTGGAATCGAATTTGGCAGGCTATCCCCAAATATGTGTGCTGGAAATTATGGTTGGCCATAAATGATAAGATCTTCAACAGCTCTTCATGCTCCCCTTCGATGGTGGCTTCCAAAGCTAAAGCTTCCCTTCTAGAAACAGTGGCCCAACTAAACTATAAGAAAGAAAGTTCTCTACATCCAGAAGAAAAGAAGTGGTTGGGAACTTTTATTTTCAGGGATAGAAATAAAATTACTGTTCATCCCTTCATCTCTCCAGGATGGCGATTATGAGATCCGGATACAATTTTTCAAGCTTGGTGGAGGAAGCAGGGCAAAGTATCTATTTTCTTCGACGGAGCTTCCAAAGGAAACCCAGGGATTGTTGGAGCAGGCGGTGTAATATACTCCTCGGATGGTTCTAGAAAGGATAGTTTTAGCTGGGGTCTTGGTCAGAGAACTAATAATCGGGCATAAATCATTGGGCTGCTAAAAGCTTTCCAGCTAGCCCGTGAAAATGGCATGCGAGAAATTCAAGTTTTTGGGGACTCTGAAATTTTGATAAAAATTTTAAACACGGAGGATCATTTTAACAATCCAGCTCTCAATAAGACTCTACAAAGGTTGCGATATATGTTGCAAGACTTATCCTCCTCTCATTTTTTCCACATTCTTCACGGTTCAAACACGGAAGTAGACCTCAAAGCAAACATGGACTGTCTCCTGCCTCAAGGATTTTTCAACAAAAATGATGAAGCTCCCTCAAAGGCCCCTATACCCTGAAATATAGCTCCGTTTGGAATTGAAATTTGTATTTAGTTGAAGATGGCTTTTGAAACTATGTAATCTTGGTTTCTTTGGCTTCGTCCCAATCGGTTTCTAATTAATACAAATAACCATTTCAGTTAAAAAGAAAATTGAAAAATGAAAAATTGAATCATTACAGTAAACTAAACCATGGAGGAACTTTTATTTTTATTTCTTTAGATCAAAAGTAAGAATATCCACAACTTTTCCCATTTTCTTCAAATGTTTTTTTCAAATTTGTTGTATTTGAGATTAATTAAAAAAATGTTTGAAGTTTTCATATTTTTTGGTGATAAATATTTATATTTATAAAATGTCCATATTTTTCTTTACATTTTGAATCTTTATCAAAAACATTTTTGTATTAATGTGAACAATGAAATGCATACCTTTTTCTTTACATTTTGAATCTTTATCAAAAACATTTTTTTTATTAATGTGAACAATGAAATGCATACCTTACTATAGTTAATAAAAAACTTTTAAATTGATTAAAAAAACTAAAAACTAAAAATAAAAATATTTTAAACTAATTAAGATATGCTAAGAAAGTAACAAAAATTCTCATTTAATAATATAGCAAAAACTAAATTCAAATTCATTACTTACCTATAAAAAAACAACAACTTATAGTTAGTAAAAAATACAAAAACAATTGAAGATAAGGAGACTGCATTAGCTGGTTTAAGTTCTCGACGTTTCAAGCCTGAGAGTAGGGCTCATCATGAGGAGAAAAGTATCTCAAGGTTTCTCAGGTATGGAAATTAGCCATTAATAGGTGTAAGGTCATATTTATTGAATTTTTAGCCGACAGTTCTAATTGATGGTCTTTTTGTTTTTTTATAAAGTTATTTCATTATTTATTTAAATTAAGAGAAAATTTATGATAGATCCATCTTAATGTGACATCCACTAAGCCCAAAGAGAGATAAAATATAAATCAAAACACGAGATTAAAAAAATTCTCAAAGTTTATAAAAGTTTCATAAAAAATATATATTAAATTAAATATTTTTAAAAATTTTCATTGATTAATGTCTATGATTTGACTATTTTTATATAGTTTTACAAGGAATTGTCTAATATAATAAATCTTTTAAAAAAGTAAAGAAAACTCTCTATTGCGACCTATTTTTATAGTACAAGAGAGCATCCCATCGTCATTTGTTTTTATAGTGCAGTAGAGCATCCCATCATCTATTCAATAATCGATACAAGTTCAATTACTCCATATGGATAGTAAATGTGGAAAATGCAGTTCTAGTTGTTTTTCTTCACATGGAATCTCATTTCAATTGGTTTCATGTACCACTTCATGAAAACTTCCTATTTCTACTACATTAAATTCACCATAAGATGATTTGGAAGACAAGATATCTAGCAATGTAGCTAACATGGATTTGAAGTAAATCCATCTAGCACAAGATGCACTAGAACAAAAAGACAGCTAACATCATAGCTAAATTGGATTTGAAGCATATTTTAGACTCCATCTGATAGTAATAAACTAGGATTATATACTTGGTAAAGTCTACGACCACTTTCAGATTCAAATGAAAATATAGGACTATATACTAATAATCATATTACAAGGAAATATAAGGGATATCGACAACACCTTGATATCTTTTTGCATAGTACAAAAATTATAGAGTCAAATATCTAAACATGTTTGCCCCTATAATCAATTCCTTAATGCATCTATCGTATTGAAAGATTTGTATTCTATAATTGATTATAGAAACTATAACATTCTTTAATGAATACTATCGTATTGAGAATTTCTATATATATTTGATTTTGAAAATTGTAACACTATTATGATGAAATCAATATCAAAAAAATCAATATGAAATTATTTTAGATTTATGTTCATAAGCATGACTTGATATTTTTTAATTTACATTCATATACATAATACCCACATTTCAAAAAATAACCAAAATTGAAAACTGCAATACTACTATGGAACTTGAAACTAGATAAAAGAGTCTTAGGCAATCAACTCGATTAATGAAATCAATATCAAAGTATTTAATGCACATTCAACACATGACATCTACATTGTAAAGAAATGGCCCCAAAAAGATCAAATTTCAAATGTGACATCAACTAGGGGAGGGAGGCCAATAAGTGAGCGTTTTTTTTACCCCTTTTTATGCAACTTAATTCTTCATGTTCCCGAGCTTGTTTTTCCTCCAAATTTTTATGATATATAGTTTGGCATGTTCTCTATCCAACCATATTGGTTTTGAGGTCTGACGAATCCAAATAGATGCCATGTAAGCCACAAAGTTCCAAGTTGTCTAGTCCTAATGTCACTATAGTGTATTTTTGCTTGGGGCCAATGTGTGAACATTGATTTGACTTAAAGTAGATGGGACTTAAAATGAAATTTTTGATTTCAAATATTCATTTTATTTCAAAATGTAGAAGAAATTTTTTTTTAAGTAATTTTAAAAACATGAAAATATTGACATTTACTTGTACATAAAGTACTTTTATGAATAACAAATGGTACCAAGTATTTCCACTTATATCTCCACTACTGGTACCCCGTACAACTATGGGACTCTCTCCCCTATATCAAAGCAAAAATGTCTCATATTCTTGTTCCAATTTCATTCTTAAACAATAAGACGAACATTTTCACACAATGTAGAAGAGATTAAACACAATGACCAACCAGACACTCGCAAAAATCCAACAAAACAAGCTTTAATTGCGCCAGCTAGACAAGATCATCAATATACTAAATTTTATTATTCTAGAGGTCGTGGTCTCGAAGTGATTGAAGGGCAAAGTGATGGGGATGGGTCATCCGCTAATGTCGTACTTGTTTCTTTGGAACGTGTGTGTATATTGAATTTGGTATATGGCATTGCGGTTGTGACGACACGTTGAACTTTTGCACATCATTAATGACTATAGTTGATCTTGCTATGATTAATCAAAATATTAAAATATTCTCATTATTAATGTGTAAAATCCAGAATTAAATATTTTTATACAACAAATGGTTACATAGGATTCATCCTCTATTGGTAAAGTTATTGTAATGAATATGAATTCTTAGGACTCAATTGATTGCTCACTTTATAAATGATTGTAATGGGAATCTATAGAGTGATACTTCATTTTTTAATGTAATCATAAAAGGCACATTGGCAAGATAACCACTTATTCCTTAGTTCTCAATAGCCCATGCATGGGTAGTTAAAAAACTCATAGTTGGGGATTGAATATTAAGTAGATAGGAAGCTTAGACATAGTGGCAATGCATAGAAAACCATAACATTCATGTATTGCAAAACTTTTACATTAAACGGTTAATACTCCATAAAAGGGCAAATAAAAAAACGAATAACAATAGGTACAAAAATCCAAGTTGATCGATGACATGATAGATGGATTTTGTTTGATCTGCAATCTCTATTGTGATATATAGTATTTTTAATAATTTAATAATGTAGTAACGAGGAAATTATTATATCGGCAGGTATATAGCAATCAATTTGCATTTTATTTTTATTAATTTACAAATTTTCACTCTAAATTTTTATATAGTTATTTATTGTTTTATAAATTTTAATTATTAAATTGATTTAAAAACAAATAAAAAATTATATTTTAAATTTTATAAATTATATAATTCTTATTTTTTATTGGCTAGTCTTATTTTTATTTATTTTTTACTGGTTGGCAATTTCGATTTGACTAATAAGCCCTGCCTGGGATGTGACTTTTATGAAATTAAAAATAAAATTAAAAAATATAAATGTGACATCTATATACTTTTTGGGTATATGTAATAATTGTCAGAGACGCCTGTACTGTTCCGTTCAGACAATTTACCCTCGGAGCTCCACAAACCTTGATCACTACACTCGAGGAGCATTAAGTGGGTATCGACAGAAATTTTAATCACTGTAGATTCTTTACAATTGAAATATTATTTTACCTGTAACATTTTGATCCGCCTAATCCGGGGCCCTAGTTTCGCCCATGGTCTAGATCAAATTCGGTGAGACCTCGAGTTTCGCCCCCCATGGTCTGACACTTGCTTTTGGACATTGAAGGCGCACCAATCTGGAGGGCTATTTTGTCAGGGAATTTAACTTGCAAAATGGCTATCAAACCCCAATTTAGGGTTCTCGTTTATTTGGACCACTGTTTATAATTATAAATAAAAACCTATTTTACTATCATGTGGTTGGTTATTCGTGTGAGAAGACAATGATAAAACGGCAAGCCATATGCACCCCGCAGCAGACTCATTAAGTCTGCTGCAGGGGCTTTGACAGACCTCAGGCCTCGTGCGTTTTGACTTTTCCGGTAAGGAATTTCCGATCTTAATATATAAGACAGTTGCTCCGTAATCCCACCATCTATGTCATCTTGGCTTCAAAAAGGCATGCCCATCATCATCTTGTAGAACCCAAGGATGGATGCCGCCATGCCCCATGCCATATGGGCATGACCTATACGGCAAATACAGTGCATTAACTCCATCTTTCATTTGAATTTTGAATTCGTTAAAGGCGCGAGAGCTGGAAATTTGAAATTCCGCGGCCTAGCTGCATTCATGATTTTCAACGCTCAAAACTGTGAATCTTGTTTCATTTGCAAACAAGCCACAAGGCGATTAAGATTAATGAGAGAAGACGAAAACATGTTGAGCGCTTGAGTGCAATTTATCTTGGATGAGATGAGGAAGTCCTCTCGAGAAAAGGGATGTTTGACAACCGGGGAAGGGATTAGATGTGGGAGTTATGTTTGGAATCGGCCTCAGCCTTACTGTTCAAATAGTCATGCTGAATAGTTTTCGCCTCATGTGATTGAACAACAGGCTCCCAAGTGCAATATCATGCTAATAGTGTGGACTGTAAGCTGAACGGAGAGGAATTCCAGTGATGGGTGTTGTGTATATGAAACAATGGTGGAATAAAATTATCATATGGTGATAGGTTTTGTATCTCTGTATGTGAAACAACAGCGGAATGAAATTATAAGAAGGTTATTATATGGTGATGGGTAATGTGTGTCTGTATGTGAAATAACTGTAAAATAAGGTTGTCGTAATATGGTGATGGTGTTGTTATATGGCTATATGTTTAGCAACACAGATTGCCATTAAGTAAAGTATTTTGGAAAATATTTTACAACTATAAATATTTTTTTGTATATCCATTTATGTGATATAATAATGAAATAAGAGACCGATGATACCTCGGAATAACTCTTAGACTTTAAATTATCACTTCTAAAATGAAAACCTTCTCAATTGTAAGCCTTCCTATATTGTATGATTCAGCCATGCCCTCCATGTCTGTCTACAATTCGACTTTTAGCACGTTATATGAGTTTCATTTGGCAATTGGACCAATGATTTCTAGGCATAATTAAAGCTACAAACAGTTTACTTCAAGGAATCACTATTTGTATTGTTGTTTTTTTGTTGATACTAACTATAGCGGCTACTCTCCAATTGGCATATGAGAGTATCACTGTAGTTTATGGAGACAAGCACATCCTCTTTTTGTAAATTCCAGCACATTTTCAGATGCTAAAATCCATCATCCGGATGATGTCATTGGCGCTTTTTCACTGATCATATATACGCTCACTCTGCTGCCACTTTACAAATATGTTTTCACTGTACTTTGGGCCAATGACAATGGAGACTGTACGTGTGCTGCAAATAGTGTGATTAGTGGTTTCATATTAAATCACTTTTTTATTGTTATTGGATTTATTTAAGAAATTGAAAAATAATTTTTGGTTGTTATTAAAATAAAATGAAGTATTTAGAATTGTTATATTAGCGTTTTTTTATTTATAGATGTTTTATTTAGTTATTTATATTATGGCATATTCTTCTGATTGATGCTCTCTTATTGTAAATATACTCAATCAAGATTGCTACTCTCTTATTGTAAATATACTCAATCAAGCTGAGTACCTGTAAAAATTGAAAACATCGAAGAGCCAGTTCTCGAAGTCTTCCTGACAAATTTGACAGTAAATTTTTATTTTGTGTCATCAATCTCATACGGACTTCTGAGAATGTAACTAAAAATTGAATTGTTCAAGCTTGGGTAGTAAATGTAAGTACGTTTGAAATTTTTTTCATTGTGTGGCAAAACTTTTCTGAAAACGTTACTAAAAAGTAACTTATTCAATTATATAGTTAGTTAGAAATAATGGTCAAAGACCTAAATAAGATAATCAAGTTTAGGGGTCCTTTATAACATTGTGCAAACGCCAATTGCAGGTGGTACATTTGCATGTATTGCAGTAAGCTGAGCATACTGTGACTCCTTGAAGTAAGCTCAACTCAGAGTCCACACTATTTCCAATATGCTTTTGCAATGTTCTCGTATAAATAATTTATTGTATTCCTTTAAAATTTCTGTGATCTTTAAAATTTTGCTTCATTTTCTTTTTTTGCTTTCTATATGAGATTCCACTATGGTGTCATGTTCCAGCCATTTTGAAGATTGATATGGCAGACTTTGCAGGAATATAAAATTATAAAGTTCTAGTGTACAGATAGTTGAAGATTCTTGACGTTTGATTGAACATCAAATAATTGTAGTTCCATAAACTTTGGAAACCATTTATGGTTTTCAATAAGTGAGATTTTTAATTAATTAATTTATTTACTAAGTAACGCAATTTTCATAGAAATTAATTTGATATTAAATTTGAAGAAGAGTAGCTAATCGTTTTGGGATTTTTTTTTGGTTTGTTAAAAGGTAAATATCAGCCAGTAGATTTAAAGAAGATTGCCAATCCTTTTGGGATTTATTTTTTCCTGGAAGGTAAATATTAACCTTTGAAGCTTAACCATCCATAAAACCATTTGATCCTAAATTGTAAATTGGATGAATATTAATCCATATCTTTTTGGAAAACAGGAGAAAATTAGCTAAATAGTGAATAATAGCTCTTCAGTTTTGGGTTGGCTCTAAGATAAACAGCCACTGAAACTATTTGAGAGCAAATTAGGAGACTATTAGCCATTTTCTTTTAAAGGAAAAATTAGCTAAATGGTGAATACGAGTCCTAAATTTTTGGAGGGATAGATCTCATTTAGGGTTCCAAATATAAATAGGTGGGGTATGGATATCTTGGAAAACCAAACATGATTTTTGAAGCTCACGACACTAGCTGCATAATCTATTTGCTTTAGCTTTCAAACTATAAAAAATAGATAGAACAGAGTTTGTCCTTAAAATGTACTATACTTTGACATTGTTTTAATTAACCTTGTGGTTTATTAGTGTTCATTGGCTAGCATTTTGTTTTATTAATTTTAGTATTGTATTCTATTAATTTTAAATACTAAAATTGAGAAATTAAATATAAAATCCATTTTGGTAAAATCATTATATTTTTGAAAATTTTATTTCACATCAAAGAAAATTAGCAAAGAAAACTCTATCTTTCACAACAAGGAAAACTCTACTTTTCGAACATTTTGCTTCACAACACAAAAAACTCTATTTTTGAAAATGTTGTTTACAACATAGAAAGTGTTAAAAAATGATATGATATTTAGATGTTGCGAGAGCATTTTTATAAAACTTGAGAAGATGATCATTTCTTCAAATATAAATGTGATAGTATTTACATGAAAAAATAATTTTTTACTATTCAATAAAAAATATTTCTCAGTCTAAAGACAAAAAACATGTCCTATATTGCTCAATGGAGCTTCATTTGTAACAACTATTTGCAATGGATTCATGTGGCTTTCTTTGTTCACACTCATGTTGGAAGAAACAACACCAAAATGCCATATTCTCATAATTTATCTAAATCTATAATTGCTTAAAGTATTTTCAATATCCTTAATAACTATTAAATGTCATTATGGGTTTATTTAATGAAAAAGTTAAAATATGGTTGTGTAATTATGTAAAGTAAAGACTAAACCTGGTTAAAGTGTGAATATATTCAAACTTGGAAAACCTACACCAAAATGCCATATTTTCATAATCTATCTAAATATGTAATTGTCCAAAGTATTTTCAATAACTTTAAAAACTATTAAATGTCATTATGGTAAATTTTATAGTAATTTTTTTAGCCAAAAATCATGGTTCACTTTAAGGATGTTTTGTTTCCAAAAGGTTATGTTATAATTTTAAAGTAATTTTTATAGCAAAAAATCATAGTTCACTTCAACTATGTTTTGCTTCCAAAACATTTTGTTTTAGTATTATATTAAAAAAAATTCACACAAAAAGGTGTTAATAGAACAATTAAAAATATTTCACACGAAAGATTAGATACTAAATGTTATCAATCCTAAAATAAATACAATATTAAGTCAAAAGACTCACACCTAACTTTTTCTCTCTCAGATGCTAGTGAGGGTTTGAGGGGTAAGGAGATGGGGTTTAGGGTTTTCTAGCGGCTTTTCTGCAATCCCGGGCTGATTTTGCAGGTCAATCATGGCATATTGAGTGATGAACAACTTGGAGTCACGTTAGCTCTAGCGAGCTAACTCAGTACCAACCAAGTATAAAAATAAGTGGGAACTTTGGTGTACGTTTCATCATTTTTTATGTGTATTTTAGCCTGCAATTTCTAGTTCTTGGTGATTGGGGTTTTTCCCGGTTCTCGATTTTTTAATATTTTGGTGTTTGGGTATATGGTGGGGTCACTTCTCTGCAGACTCAGTTTGAATCTGGTACTTTCCTCTTTGGGGACGTCTGTCGGTTACTCTGTTTGTGGTGGAGACACCTGCCGGTGTTGGTTGGGGTTTGGTCCCTGATGGGATGGGAGTTTGATTCTTTAGGGTTTTCCCCTATAGCAGACTTTGGGGATCCTTTACCATTTTCCTCGGTGGGTAAGAGCAGGAAAATCGATGTTACCACGGGTCATCATGCTGTTTCTGCGCCAACTTCGGAGGCTATCCCGAAAAATCAGCTTGGTTGGTCTCGTCACTTCAGGGATGAGAAGTCTCGTAAATGTAGGGCTAATAAAGCTTTGAAGGTGAGGGAGGGTTTGGTTCGCTTTACTATTCCACAGGAAACTAACTTGGCTCGTATTGAAATGTTGAGTTCTAGGGCTATAGTTGGTCGTCTAGAATTTACTAGTGGGGAACAGAAAGACTTGGTGGAATGGGCCCGGAAATACTGGGTTCCTGTTATTGGTGATATGCCGAGGGTTATGCAACTCTTGAATGGGTGGATAATGTTTGTCTTCACTAAGCCTGAACATGTTGGTATAATTCTTAAGCGTTTTTGGTGTTTCAGGGAAGGGTCCCTTTGCCTGAAGAGACGGCATTTATCCTTTGACCCCTTGCAGGAGAAACGAAATATCCGACATCTTTGGCTCCTCATTCCGGGCCTTCCGATTGAGCTATGGACTGAGGAAATTATAATGGGCATAGCTAATTCGGTGGGGCGTTTTGTTCGTCTGGACAATTCCTCTCTGCATGGTTTTGATAGGCAGTCGGCTCGGGTGATGGTGGAATTGGATATTGCAAAGGGACTTCCTGCGGAGATGGAGCTAGTGTGGGGGTCTCGGGTATGGCGCCAGAGGTTGGATTATTTTCGTATCCCATTTCGCTGCCATATCTGCCAGAAGACTGGACATATTCAAGTATCATGCCCGGAATCTCAAGCTCGGGAGCACTGGTGGCAGTCTTCTGACACGTCTGGTTCCTCTGTCAAAGTCTCTGCTAATTCGGATAGAGTCTCAGATGATTTTGCTATTATTCTGGGTAAGATTACTCCTCGTTTGGGATCACCTATCCCTTTTATTCCTGAGGAGGATCTAATGTTGGCTAGAGTAGCGGATGATTTATTAGGTAAAAAACTTGCATCGAGTGATATTGTGTTAAATCTTGGGAAAGGGGAGGTCAAGTCGTCTATGTTTGAGAAAGGTTCACCCTCTGCTAGGTCTCAAGCTTGTCGGGGATTATTTGGGGAGCATGTTATGCCTGTAGTTGAGGGGTCCGATTTTGGTGTATCTTCTGAAAGATGCGTCAATAATAATCTTATTATTGTTGATGGTGGGGATATATTGGCTATTGGT
The DNA here is from genome assembly GCA_027924585.1 of Larix kaempferi. Classification (NCBI taxonomy): domain Eukaryota; kingdom Viridiplantae; phylum Streptophyta; class Pinopsida; order Pinales; family Pinaceae; genus Larix; species Larix kaempferi. The sequence continues at coordinate 6,169,884 of BSBM01000764.1, read as the reverse complement.
TTGGCTTCTATTGAACCTAGGGTTTCTGTCGGTTCTCCAGAGGGTCATAGGATTGATAATTTGCTTTCTGAGTGCGGTCCTTATACCTTGGATGATTCTGCTCTTTTGTAGGATGTCGGCTATAGACCACCTTCAGCTGTAATTACTCCTTTACCTATTTATTCAAAAAACCCCTCACATAATCCTCAGGTCCAATCTGTAAATTCTGCAAGATTCCATAATGTCACTATCCGGAAAGCAAAAAAATCAACTAGGAATAGGAAGAATATGGAAAATGATTTGGAGCCAATGTCTGCTCCGGTGTCTGAAAGAATTAGAATAAAAGAGGGTTTGGCTAGTCATTTGGTTGATTCTGGGGGGATTGTTTCTGGATCGGGGGATAACATCAGTTCTCAAGATGTTTCGAATGAGCAAAAGGTGGACACTTTGTCTGTTTTATCCGGGGGGCTTAGAGTTAGTTCCCCCTGTGATTATGGTTCTTGATGTCTATTTGCTCCCTAATTATACGTGGATTGGGTAGAGTTGTTAGAGTAAGGGCTCTATCCAATTTAATTGCTACTTCTTGACCTAGTATTCTGTTGTTACAAGAGACAATGTGCGATGATCATTCTGCTATTTCTAAAATTGCGGGGATTTTGCCGGGGTGAGAAATCTCTACTGTCAGCTCAAATGGATTGTCTGGGGGTCTTGTTGCTTCTTGGGATCCAAGAATTTATACTTTTATTGTTTTTCAGACTCTTTGGGGCATTTTAATGGATGGGTCATGTAAGGCTTCTGATCTTTCTCTTTCAATTCTAAACTGTTATGCTCCATATCATAACAGAGAGGCATTCTGGAATGGTTTGAAGTCTTCTAGGATATTGAAAATGAATAATCTTATGGTGGCGAGAGATCTAAACTTCACTAGATTTGCTCAAGAAGTTTGGGGCTCAAAGGCTAAAATGGACGAGTTGGCACCTTTCTTTTCAGAATTTCTTATTGATAATAATCTTGTTGATGTGTATATAGGGGCTTTGGTCCCAACCTGGACAAATGGTAGAGCCGGATGTGAGGGCATTCATAAACGGCTTGATAAATTCCTGGTTTCTTCTTCATTGTTGGATATTTGCAGGCAATATCGCTCATGGGTTGGGGATTCTAAAATCTTGGATCATTGGCCTATCGTTTTATAGTTGGAGGAGAAGTTTTTGGATTTAAATTATCCATTTAAGTTCGATTGTTCTTGGTTATCAAATCTGGAATTTGATTGTCTCGTTAAAGATATTTGGGTAAATGCCATCAATGATTTGGATTTGAATCCAGTGGATCTTATGTGTTATAAATTGAAAATGCTTAAGGGTCAAGTCACGAAATGGATCCATCTTAAGAAACAAAGTGACAAAAGTAAATTGGTTGATGTGGAATCACAGTTGCAGTATCTTTATATGCGCAATACTGTTAAGCCTTTAATCGGTCTTGAATTGGAGCTGCTAAAAAGTTTAGAGGCTGAAAAAGATAGAATTTATGTTATGGAGGAGAAGGAATGGAGATTAAAAAGTAGGGCATTGTGGGTCAAATCTGGTGACAAAAATACAAGATTTTTCACTCCTTTGCTTCAGCGCGAAGGAATAATAATACATGAGTCACTCGTTTTCCTTCCTCATCCATGCTTAATGCCCTGCAACCCATCCTTGAAATGCAAATTCTCTCAATGGCATATATATCTATCCTTGATACCAAAGACCCCCAAGAGAGGGTTTGTGCTATATCTTGTAGGTGTTGTTCATGGTGATTGAGCTCGAGAAGTGGAATTTAGGGCACAAGGCCCATTATTTTCCTTGTATGACATTGGACAGACTTCAAGGAATATTCATAGTGCACAACTAATGTATTGATGACATGTAGAGAACTCTTGGAGGTAATTGGTGTATATATCGGTATATACAACAGTGTATATACTTGTATATACCAGTATATACAACAGTGTATATAGATTGTTGTATATACTGATATATACACTGGTGTATATATCGGTATATACACTAGTGTATATATCGATATATACACTAGTGTGTATATACCGGTATATATATCGTATACACCAGTGTATATACCAGTATATGCACCAGTGTATATACGAGTATATACACTCGTGTACTGGTGTATATGCTGGTGTATATACCAGTATATACACCAATGTATATACCAGTATATACACCGGTGTATATATTGGTATATACACCAGTATACACTAGTGTATATACTGGTATATACACCAACGTATATATCGATATATACACCGGTGTATATATCGGTATATACACCGGTGTATATATCGGTATATACACCAGTGTATATATCGGTGTATATGTACCCTTATGTACTGGTGTACATAAGGGTATATACATTGGTGTATATACTGGTATGTACACCGGTGTATATACCGGTATATACACTAATATATATATATATATATAGCAAAAACATTAGTGTATAAAATACATAGCAAGAATATGCCCATGTGGTATATGCTGAGTGGTATGTTTGGGGATGAGGTTTAACTGGTTCCTTTGTTATGTCGCATGCACTGTGAAATTAAATTAAGGTAAAAGTAAATAAATGAGATTGTAATTAATACATTAGTGTATACATACTATAAGACTATTATTCCTAAATCAACCCTTATTGAAACACCATTAGCTTATACACTAGTGTATATGCCTAGTGTAAAATACAGTTAGGGAGAGTGCCATGTGGGTGATTAGGGGTAGGGGGTGTTAGGGATTTTGAGAGGGGGTGTTAAGGGGTTAGGTAGGGGGTGTTAGGGAGTTAGAAAGGGGGTGATAGGGGGGCGAGGAGGGCTGTTAAGGGATAGATTTATGGAATACAATATTTTTTACAAAACACTTGCACGTTTTGGTTCTCTAAAATGCATACGCATTTTGGTTCTCCAAAATGCACACCTAAACACATACGCATTTTTGTTCTCTTAGCCTTTGTGGCATCCCACTTGGCTACCTTGGTATTTCCCATTCCTATACTAAATAAACATGTACGCGTTGTTGAATTCTACAACAAGAACATGTTTTCCAAAACATCCTTCGCATCTAAAAGGTCTCGGGCCCATCTTTGTGCGAGGACCCTTCAATAAATAATTATGAATTTTATTTGTTTTGTCTTGAGAAAAATGTGAAATGGCCAACACATTTCAACTTTATAGAGGAAAACATAAGGGTTTTGGTTGTGTTGTTGAGAAAAAATGATGAGTATATACACCAGTGTATATACTCTATATCTGTAGTATTATACAATATATACAACAATGTATATACCGGTATATACACCAGTGTATATACCGTTATATACACATTTCAACTTTATAGAGGAAAACATAGGGGTTTTGAGTGTGTTGTTGGGAAAGAGTGATGAGTATATACATCAGTGTATATTTAAACCCCTACTCCCCTACCACTTACCACCCCCCATCTCTCTCTCTACCCCAACCCCATACACCACCTTCCCTCTAACTACCTTATACATTCCTAAACCCATACCCCCCCAATGCTTAATATCATCACTTTGCATTGAAATACCCCAAGTCTCAGACCAATATTCTCTAGGAGCTACTAATATCTCCTACTGCAACACCATGGTTTACCCCTAAAATCCATGGTACTAGGAGACCCCTGTCAATGGACACTTATTATCTTGTACCCTCCATGTGGATCAATATTTTCTCCATTTAGTGTTAGTCTGATAATCATGGGCTAGATGCAACTTACTAATCATTAATGACTTGCATCCAGTCAAGATCTAGATCTCAACCTCTGAATGCATGTGATTTTCTCTCTAAATTTGTGCATATACGGAAGCTTCTGTATATGCGCAGCACATATATGGAAGCTTTCGTATATGCCCAGTGTCCGTATATGCGTTGCGCATATACGGAAGCTTCTGTATATGCGTTGCTTCTGTATATGTGCATATATGAAAGCTTCCATATATGCGCAACAGCTTCCATATATACGGAAGTTGTTGCGCATATATATATATGGAAGTTGTTGCACATATACGGAAGCTTCCGTATATGCGCAGCGCATATACGGAATCTTCCGTATATGCGCAGCGCATATACGGAATCTTCCGTATATGCGCAGCGCATATATGGAAGCTATTTCGCATATACGAAAGCTTCCGTATATGCGCAGTGCATATACGGAAGCTTCCGTTTATGCGCAGTGCATATACGGAAGCTTCCGTATACGGAAGCTTTCATATATACACAGCTTCCGTATATGGAAGCTTTCGTATATACATAGTTGTTCCCGTATATGCGCAAGGCATATACGGAAGCTGGTGCACATATACAGAAGCTTCCGTATATGCGCAGTGCATATATGGAAGTTGCGCATATACGGAAGCTTCCGTATATGTGCAACGCATATATGCAAGTTGTGCATATACGGAAGCATCCGCATATGGGTAGCTGCAGTATATGCCTTGCGCATATACGGAATATTCTGTATATGCGCAACAACTTTCGTATATTCCTTTCGCATATATGGAAGCTGCGCATATACGGAAGCAGCTATGTATATACAGAAGCTTTTGTATATGCGTTGCGCATATACGGAAGCTTCCGTATATGCGCAGTTGCTTATGTATATGCGCAAGGCATATACAGAAATTGTTGCGCATATACGGAAGCTTCCATATATGCGCAATGGATATACGGACGTTGGGCATATATGGAAGCTTCCGTATATGTGTTGTGCATATACGGAAGCTTCCGTATATGCATAGCTTCAGAGAGAAAATCACATACATTCATAGGTTGAGACCCAGATCTTGATTGGATGCAAGTCATTAATGATTAGTAAGTTTCATCTAGCCCATGATTATCAAACTAACACTAAATGGAGAAAATATTGGTCCACATGGAGCGTACAAGATAATAAGTGTCCATTGACAAAGGTCTCCTAGTACCATGGATTTTAGGGGTAAACCATGGTGTTGCAGTAGGGGGAGAGAGGGGGGGGGGGGTTAGGGGGTAGTGAGAATGTTAGAGAGAGAGAGAGAAGTTTTAGGGGGATGGGGGAGAGAGAGAAGGGTGGCCCGGGTTAAGTGTAGGTGGAGGAGTAGGGGGGAGAGAGAGAGATGGAAAGAGGGGGTTAGTAAGGGTTAGGGGGAAGAGCTGAGAGAGAGAGGAGGAGGAGGTAGAGAGGGGGGTTAGGGAGTTGGTGGAGAGAGAGAGAGTTGGGGATTAAGTGTAGGTATTACATGTGTATAATAACTGGTATCAAGGGGGAGGTTAGAATGATTATATACACTGGTGTATATATATTGGTATATACACTAGTGTATATACATAGGTATATATACCAGTATATACACTGATGTATATACTAGTGTATACATTGGTGTATATACCAATATATACACTGGTGTATATATTAGTGTATATACTAGTGTATATACATCAGTGTATATACTAGTGTATATACATCAATGTATATACTAGTGTATATACACCAGTGTATATACCTTTTTTATATGTATATATACAAATCAACTACATTGATAATCAAAGAGGTGCCCAAACCCTCTAAATCTTATATCTATTTTTTGAAAACTAGTGTGTATATACATTGGTGTATATAAAATTATATACACCAATGTGAATACTAGTCTATACTTGTATATACACTAGTATATACACCAGTGTATATACTGGTATATACACCAGTGTATATATACTTGTATATACACCAGTGTATATACTAGTATATACATCAGTGTATATATACTTGTATATACACTAGTGTATATATGCATTCTAGCCTCCCTCTTGATACTGGTTACTATACATTGGTGTATATAATGGTATATACACCAATGTATATACTGGTGTATATACTGGTGTAGGCACCAGTATATGCACCAGTGTTATAACACTAGTGCATATACTGGTGGTGTATATACTGGTGTAGGCACCAATATATGCACCAGTGTTATAACACTGGTGCATATACTGGTGCCTACACAAGTATATATACCGGTATATATACTAGTATATACATTGGTGTATATACCAGTGTATATACTTGTATATACACCAGTATATAAAGGCTCTGCCACAGGATGAATATTTCTTGCCCAAATCCAGCAGGTTTCCAACAGATCTTACTCCTGACAGATCCAATCAACTCACCATCAGTTGACAGGATGGACGCATTAAGCATTGAATGTTGCGTGATGAAGGCTGTTGACGGAAAAAAAAAAACTCGTTACCGAAAATTGTTATGGATGCATGTCCATATCCTCACCATGGTGCATCCACACTCTCGGTAGGTATGCTGATGGATGACCTGCGATATGGGATGATGCCAAGGGATGCAGCATATGGATGGGTTGTGGCATATGCCTGGGGATTTTCTTTCTGAATCTGTGCATATATGAAAGCTTCTGTATATGCGCAGCACATATACAGAAGCTTCCGTATATGCGCTGCACATATACGAAAGACAGCGCATATACGGAAGACAGCTACGCATATACGGAAGCCAACGCATATACGGAATACAGCTACGCATATACGAAAGCCAGCGCATATACGGAAGCTTCTGTGTATGTGCAACAGCTTCCGTATATGTCTTGCGCATATAAGGAAGCTGCGCATATACGGAAGCAGCTGCGTATATACGGAAGCTTCTGTATATGCGCATCTTCCGTATATGCATTGTGCATATACGGAAGCTTCTGTATATGTGCAACAGCTTCCGTATATGTGTTGCGCATATATGGAAGCTTTTGTATATGCACAGCTTCCATATATGCACTGCGCATATACGTAAGCTTCCATATATGCGCAACAGCGTCCGCATATACGCAACAGCTTCTGTATATACGGAAGCTATTACGCCACCCACGCACGCTCTTCGGTCGCCTCGCCCCCTACACATGACCTTTGGATGCGCACGCGCACTTTGGCTACCATGCCTAGAAGAGACCTTAAGCCACAATTTACAAATTTCATTTCTTTACCTTGTTCAAGCCCTCAAAACCAATACATAGTTTCAAAAAATCAAATGGTGCTAATATGAAAACTCAAAGGTAGAGGATCCCATTGGGAGGTCATGTTTGTTAGTTTGGGACCTACTTTTTTTGTTATTAGATATATGAAATATTCTTGTAGGGTTTAAGGTCTATTCTCCTCCCCTGATCATTTTGAGGGCCCCTTGATGCATAGTTTGTGATTTAAAACTCAATATCCCCACTTGGAGGCTAAATATCCATCGATAGGTCGTGATTTTATCAAGGCTTCATGATTAGGCTTGGATTCCTTTGATATTCATGTAGGGACTACGACATATTTTTTCACCATAACCATGTGTAGGGCGTACATACCCGCAAACACTACTTAAACCACATAATACTTCCAATATCCTCACTAGCAATGCAAGGATATCATCAAGAGGTCATGTGTGGTTTATCAAGGTATCATTATTTAATGTGGATGCTTAAAATATTACTTTAGGTAAAAAAGGCTAGGTCCCACCCCCCGACCATGACTAATCCCAAGGACTCATACTTAGAATTGAAAACCTCATCAAGTCATCCATATCCTCACTGAAAGGTAAGGATAATCTATTCAAGAGGTCATGTCTGCTAGTTGGAGGTGGTGTTCATGTCCATGGATTCCAAAATATTTAAATAGGGGTGAAGGCCTAGGTTTCCTCTATCAAATATGTTAATGTCCTTGGGACACACATATATATAGTGCTTAAAACATCCTAATGACATTAATACACCCAATATTAGGCCAAAGATACCCTTACGAGGTTACATGTTGTGGTTTGAGATATATTTGTCAATCTTATGTGCTTAGAGGCTTCCTTTAAGGTAGAAAGCCTAGGTTTCCTCCCTTAATCATGTATATGCCCCTGAGACTCACACCTAGTTCTATTTTTATACATATTCTCCTTTCATCCTTATTTAAAGGACAAGGTCCTCTCAATAATTCACTTATGTTGGTTCAACACATCATTCCTGGACCTAGATGCCTAGAAGTATTCACCCTTAACAACCCAAAGGGGGTTTGACAAAGAGATTGAACTTCATTATTTCCATAACTCAATGTCACATTTTCCAATTCGATATCTTAGCATGGAAATCTTGCACTATAAGGCAATTTTCCAATTTGATAGATTTTCTTTAATTCAATATTGGAGAAATGACTGGATTTTCTCAAATAGTGCATCGGTCATCCATTCTTGGAAATTAGATCTATACTTAATGGTTATTTTGTTGATGGCTCCCAAATCCATGTACATCCTCCATTCCCTTCCTTTCTTGGTGCAAATACGATTGGCCTTGCACATGGACTTGAGCTTTCCCGTCTCAAACATCTATAAAAAAATCCTTGGCCTCCCTATTTATCTCTCCACCTTCTAATTGTGTTAAGCTCTCTAGCATCTTATTTGGAAAACTTGAACCCTGAGTCAAATCTATTTAATAAAGTATAATTGTCATCAATGGAAAACTAATTGACAAATGATTTCAAATGATTTCCCCATACTCATGTGGCATTTCCTCACATTATTGAACAAGTCATGCTTCACTTCAAATTCCTTTTCCTTTGGGATTTCCCCACCTCATTTAGGAACTTCTTCACTGATACCATCACAAAGGATTTCCCCAACTCATTTAGGAACTTCTTCACTGATACCATCATAATTTTGTTGGTGTTATTTTCTCCTTTTTTCTTCCTTCATTTGTTGTAACTTGAACTTCTTAACATCCTTAAAAAAATGGTAATTGTTCTTTGTACTATCATGTACCACCTTCTAGTCATATCATCATGGTATTCATAATAAGATATTGCATGGATCCATTGGCATCACATTGCACACAATTTCATCATGATATTTCCAACATGAAAGTTTACCTTGTGTTTTTCCATCACATTGATTTGGTGACCTTTAACCAACCATGAAACATTATGAGAATTGGGATGTGGCAAACATTTCAAATTTAGTTTATATGCACCATTCTCGTAAACATCGAATTCTTTGTGCTTCCCCCAACTATGATAATATTGTAGCACTTTCCTTTGGACTTGCATTTTGTTCTCAAATTGACTTTTCTCTACCATGTACCTTCCTCTTTCTTCTTGGGTTCTAACAACACTCTTCTAATCATTAATTTCCCTCCATGGTCGGGTTTGGACGCAACCATTTATTATATCTAGTGTCTCTTCTTCGTTTTCTATTTTATTTCTTACATCTTATCTTCTACTTCCATTTTTTTTCTTCGGAAATTCATATGCTTGACTCCCATACTATGTGAAATATGTGTTTGCAAAACCTCTATCACATCCTCCTTTGTTATATCCCTTACCTCTTATGTGTGATATCTTCTTTGGCTCCCTACTCGGAGGTGTTGATCTCTCCTTGCATGATAGATGTTTGGCACTTTCCATAACCTTGTTGACCTCTTCCTCTACTTTGATCTCTACCTTTACTTGATTGTTATAGTTGTCTTACGAATTTTGTGCTCTACTCTTAGGGCTAGTTGATAGGCCTCCTCAAGTGAATGAAATATAAATAGTTTTCTTTTATTTTCAATGATCATCCTTGGGTCCTTAGGCCATTAAGATACTAGGAAAACTTCTTATCCTTATCTTCCACTTGACTAGATCTAGTAGTCAATTTGTGAAATTCCTCTATGAAATCTTTGAAACATATCTCCTTTTATCTAAGGGTTTGTAGTCTCTAGCAACTAATAATCACGAGACACAAAATTAACTTTTAGTGTGGTTACCATACTATCCTAAGAATTAATTTTCTATTTTGCTCTTCAATTCTTGTAAATATGAACCTCTTTCACCATAATGCAGTGTGTCCCTTTAGTTTTGTACATGAAAAATTAACGCTTTGGTGGAGTCTCCATATGTTCATACTCAAAATATTCTTCAAGCCCAATAATCCAATTGATTAATCTATCAAGATATAAGGTACTTGAAAATATGGAAGTTTTAATTTTTAGATTAACTTCTATTCTTGCCATGGCTTGCACAATTCTTTCCTTTTGACCAAGCTTTTCTTTCTCTTTCTTTGTATGTTAGGTTTCATTTTAACTTTCTCTTACTTGCTCTTGAAGATTACTCTCACAATCATCAACAATTACTTGGCTTCTATCTACTTCTAATGCATCAAGTCTAGCTTGCATTGACCACAACATCCTTGTCGTGTAGTTTCTATCTCCCTCAAGAGGTTTACATCGAGTGCACTAAACATGAATGCCTCATTTTTGTACTATACTACATTGTCTACAACCTCCTTCACAATGTCTTCTTTTAGATTCTTCAAAGGCCTTACAACTCTACCCAATGATTTTCCCCATTGGAGCTACTTCCACATTGGATTTTAATCTTGCTTTGATACCAATTATTGTAGTCAATCAAGTCCACAAGGGAATTCAACAACAAATATATTCATAATGATTTTCTCCATTAGAGCTACTTCCACATTGGATTTTAATCTTGCTTTTATACCAACTATTGTAGTCAATAAAGTCCACAAGAGAATTCAACAACGAATATATTCATAGCATTGGAGAGAAGCCATTGTGAATTAACAATAAAAAGGCAGTTGAACACCAACAAAATATGAAAGCACTAGGAGACTTTGATTCAAAAACAACAATCCAATTTTAATTGCAATATCAAATTCTAGTATAATAAATACAATATATAATTAACTAATTATAGAGAATAGTGAATCAACATAAAAGATTTTTTTTAACTAGATAGAAGAATTTTTTAACAACATAGAATCTATAATAAAATAATTTCTTCAATGTGCTTCAAACATTTTTTTCATATATAAAATTTTATTTTTCCCATTAATATGTACCTTTCGTGAATATGTGCCTCACATGTTTTTCCATATTTTTCCATAGATTCAACAATTGTGCCTCAAACATTTTTAAACATTTTTTTGGGTGTTTTTTTTGTGTGTTTTGTGATGTTGCAAGATAACGGTAAACCAAGGATGCTCGAATTAAGATGGATATATATCAATGTATCTACTATATAATATCTGGTCATTGAGTTAAAATGGTTATATAATGGTGTATCTAGAATGGAATATCTCGTTCGACTTTAGCATTATAATAATTCTTATATAGTATGTAACTCATCAAATTATAAGATTAGGTGATATAGGAACTATTCTATCTCGCCTCCAACCTAGCCGTGATATGAATGATAGCTGTTGCAGAATATTCAGTTCAGAAGATTAGTAGCTTTAGAATCGTAGACTTGGGACAGTTTTGTTCGGAATTCAGAATGGATTTGTTGGGTTGCCTACACCAACTTCGGCGGGAAAATTGTGGAAGCATTCCTTTAGTAAATGTACAGAACAATGTCAGACCAATGTTAAACCCCTAAATTAAAATTACAAAAAAAGGGGACAAAACAATGCAGTCGATTGTCCGTCCAATGCCTATTACTTGCGCACAGGAAGGCATGACAATTTAACCTCCGTAATGACTTAGAAGAGTTGGATGGGTCGGCCTAAATCGCATCTAAGAGGTTGCTCTTCATCAATGGCTTCTGCTTGGTCTTAAAGCGAGCTTTGAAGAGGCCCTCGAATGTGGGATCGACGGATGTCCTCAGCAAAAACGCATAACCTGCTAAGAAATCATTAGAGGTGATGTAGAAGCATATAGGTTCCATCACATACCACAATAGATCCCAGAAGGTAAACCTCATTAAAGCGACAATCTGGAGGGTCAAACGCAAAGCCTCACCAGAACTCTGTGAAGTAATTTTTCAGCCTGCAGGTCTATTTCGGCCTTTTGCTTTTCCATCTCTTGTAGCTCTTCCCTACGATGCTCGTCTAACAGAGGCAGCACACTCTCAATGGCCCTGGCTACCTGCAAACTGGAAAGGAAACAAATCTTAAGAACAAGAAATCTTGAAATCCTAACAAAATAAAAAAATCCGAAAACAAAAGAAACTTCAAAGGTTCAAATATAGAATCTGGTACCTGCTAGGGCAGCAGGTAGATGCGATCACCGACTATGACAACCTGCGGGGATTCATTAAGCTAGTTAACAACTTCCTTGGCATCCTCTTGCATCCTGTCCGGACTCATTAAGCGAGTTGACAACTTCCTTGGCATCCTCCCGCCGGAGGAGGCTATACAAATCTGTAATAATTCATTGCTGGAAATGCAGGCATGGGGTATTTCATGCAATATTTTCATCAGAGAATCCACATGCACAAGCCCCAGCAACCCCCTTCCTCCGCAGATTTTTTCCCTTCCTGGGACTGATGACCTCCTTATGAAGGCTGTCTCTGGCAGCATTAATATTCAAACTCTTTAATTCCTCCGGCCAGCGATCTCAAACCTCCGAAAATCAACAATCTCTGCAGAATGAGCAGACACGTTGCCATGAAGTGCATTTGAGCAATGCTTAACAATTGGCGCTCTTGAAAGGTCTCACTGAGCAGTCTGAGAGTAGCCATTGATGCAACTGATAGATACATCAAAATCAAACTGGCCGGGTTTTCAAATTCAAAATTGAAATTTGAATGCCTTGGAATCTATACGCGCGTTCAGCGGGTTTTCAAATTCAAAATTGAAATTTGAATGCCTTGGTATCTATACGCGCGTTCAGCGGATTTTAAAATTCAAATGAGGCTTTAATGCTACCCTATGAGTCTTCCATGCCATGACATACGACATTTCGTATGGGCACATTCCGATGGGTTCAGCTGGATGGTGGTCATGGGCACATGGATCCATGGGTTTGTAGGATGGTGGGCATGTAATGATGGATGGCTGAGCCGAAAAAAGAAGGCCGAAAATTGTTTGCCGATAAAAAGGATACGCGGACAGTTAGAATATGTCAGAGCCCCCACAGCAGTAATTAGTCTTAGCCTCCGCACATGGAGGTAAAAAGGGCGCCCCGGGGGGCGCCCTTACGTGACATAAACGGGGCTAAAAACTCCCCTTCGCGCACATGAAAAGACGAAGCTTACACGAAGGTCCGCCATGAAAAGACGTTCCCGCAGGCCTTGAGCAGTCGTGGGCGAATGGAGATCACCTCAGCTGTCAGTTTTGTACTGTAGCTGTCAAATTTTGTCAGAGCGCATCGGTGCCTGAAGGCAAGCCCAGGCTGTAGGTGGGTCTGCTGGAAATGCGCGAAAATTGCGCTCAGGGGCGCCCTCGAGCGCGCTCGAGGGCGTTTTTTCCCTCCATGTGCGGAGGCTATCTGTTGTGGGGTGCATATTGCTTGCCATGATAAAACTATTTTGATCTTATTGTTGTTGGCCACGAATAATTATAAAAAAATAAAATGGTCCAATCAACATTAAAATCAAGTTTTTATGACATCATGCATTTAATATGTGGATGAATAGAGCAATAAAAACGTACAGCAAGTACAATGAACACGTGGAGCTTGGCAACGGAGTAGTTAAAGCCTAAGTGTGTGAATTTTCAAACGTTAATGGTGGTTGGAACTTGGAGTTTGGAACCCAAAGCCATGGAGGGTGGGTGTCATGACATGTTGGTAAGTTGCTAGGTGAGATTTATAGGAAAAAGTATATATTTTTTATAATAATATAATTTTTTTTAATATTTTTTTCCAATTTTATGGTGAAAAGTATTTGTAATGTGAGATTTTTCAAAGTCATTATGTGGGTTAGGATATTTTAAAAGGATGGATAGTTATTAATTAAAAAATTAGTTTTTTTTTATTTTTTAATTGAAATCAAAATTTATTATTTATGGTTTTTATTTATTAATTTTTGTAATTCAATTAAAAAATAATTATTATTATTTTTAAATATTAATATTAACTAACTATGGAAATAATTTCAATTGTTAATATTATATTTGTAAGATAAACTTAATTTAGACTAATCATTAATAACTTAATTTTTTGTTATATTTTTTCTAATATTTTTAACTTTTAAATTAATATTTTATTTTATTCTAACATAATTTAATTTTATATTATAATGTAAAGAAATTATTATTATTATTTGTAAGCGAGTATCTATAGAATTTTAAATTAATCAACTATTCTATACTTTATAGACTAAAATAAATATTTATAATAAAAAATTTTAAAAATAATTAATTACTTAATATTGTTTTCAACTTTTTTTATTTTAATTTATTTTTTTTTTAAATAATATAAATAATCTTTTATTTATTTAAAAAAAATTATATTAACCTCAAATGAATTTCTAATTTTATATATCTAAATTTTATTTTTAAATATAACTAAACTTTAATTTTTCACTTTTAATAAACTTTATTAATATTAATAAAATATATTTTATTTTTCTTATTAAATTGTTGTTTAACTTAACTATCACCTCAAAAATAAATTATTATTGTTATAACTTAAATTTTAATGATGTCATATTTCTATTATTATTATTTTTTTTAAATATCTAATTTTTTTTTTTCTATTTCAAAAACTTTATATTTAAACTGATAATATTTATTATACTTAATTTATTATTGCTAATTTTCTTTTTTTAATCTTAACATTTTATTTAAATTAAATTAAAAGATTTCAATATTTTAGTTAAGATAAATTACAGATATGTATATTTAATTTTTATTTAAGTAATATCTTGTATTTTTACATGATATATATAAAGTTTCATTCATATTTCTAATTTGTTGTAAGTGGATATATTGTGACTTTTTTCAAAATATTTAGTGACTTTATAATTTTATGCATTTTCATTTTATGTTTTTACTTACTATACAACTATTTTTTTTTAACTTTTTATAAGAGGTAGATATTAAGCAACTATGTTGCTAATCTTACTTGTTTATACATTTCTCAAATCATTTCGTGTACTTGTTTCTTTTGTGGTGTCACGATAAGAGAAATATTTTAAAGAAAAAAACGTACATATTAATATTAATTAATTATAAACCATTAACTAAAAGAAAAATGCATCTCCCGCTAAGTGGAGACTTAGATCACTCTAGAAGGTTAAAGAAGAATACAAGGTTATGTAGTATCTATGTTTTTTTCATGCGAAAAAATGTTATGAAAACATTCAAAGTTCATTTGCTAATGTGTTAAATGTTGAAGTTATATTATTTATTAAATTGTTCAATTTTTTTATTGCTTACTTGTGTGCAATTTTTTTTTAATGGTCATACTTTTGGAATTACTTACTTGTATGCAAATTTTTTTTTAATAGTCATACTTTTGGATAACGATAGACTTTTATTTTTTTAATATACATATATTTTAAATTTAATATAATTTTTTTATAAAATTTAAATATTTAAAAAAAAAATTTAAAAATCTATATATAATTTAATTTGAATTAATATGAATATTTATTATTCTTAATTATTGTAAATTGTGAATATATTTACTCAAACAATAACTCTCAACTACCAAAGCTGAATTGATCTGAATACTTCAACGCAAAATCCTTATGATAACCAATAAATACATACACACATTATGTTAGATGATGCTCTTAATTAAAGGTACGTTGCCATCATAGATTTTCCTAGAAGGGTTTGTCCACATTTATAAACTATTTTCATCTTAATTTTTACTTTGAGACTATATACAATTATTAATTAAATTACTTATAAACTATTTTGAAAGGTGGGTATAAGCAGCTTTGCTGCTATTTTCACTTGTTTAGTTATTTTATTCGTTACACCTTAGTGTTTATGGATATAATTAATAACCATGACTCTAACTTATTGAAACTCACTACATGTCGTTATTTTATGTTTAAAAAAATGACACGCACTAGTGTGTATGAACAAATGGTGCATTTATTAAAGAGGAAGTTTTGAACCTGATGTTTTAGACTTCATATATGAGAGTCCATCTTCAGGAGATTTCCATGCAAAGGATGTGATGAGTAAGAATGAAACTAGACCCATATATTAATATGGACAGGGGGGATTTTTTTGTAGATGAGGTCGACTCATCCTTCTTGAATTTTATATCACACCCTTGACTCATTGTGCAATGCCACTGATCTTTAGAGCAAATTTATGATTGGTCTCTAGGTGTTGCGAAGTTTCAGACCTTGATCCCTATTCAAAGTATTGTTCCACTTTTCTATCTCTAAAGCTTCTCTAGTTCTTCTCTCTGTGTAATAATCTTCTCTGGAAAGTATCTAGCATTTTCTACGCAGATGTAATGAACAATGATGACAGTGCTATGCAAGAGAATATCTGTGGGAATGGTTATTTGTTATGTCCATAGCATGTTCTTTGAGACAAACTTGTATTAACTGTCCTGTTTCACCAATGTACTCTTTTCCACATGAACACGGGATTGCATAGACCCCTTTTTGTTGTCTCGGGTCCATCGGGTCTTTTATTGAATTGACCATGCATCTTATGCTATTAGTAGAAGTAAAGGATATTGTGATTTTATTCCTTTTTAGCACCCTGGAAATCATGTCGATGGTTCCTTTAATATATGGTAATGATATTTTTGGGACCACAAATTATCTTTGCATGTGTCCTATGTTTTTGGCCTTATGTATTTCCTTTTTGATTTGTTGATCATGATAGTTGTTCATCTTAAAGATGTTTATGTGGTAATCCAATTCCTTGTTCAAATGATTTGTGTATTATATCCTTGTGACTTCGACAACAAGAGTGTGTGTGATTCCCATTTTTTTAGCAGGATGGTGATGCGAGTCAGCATGAAGGTATCTATCTATGTGGGTTTTCTTTCAATGGACTTGATACCCCAGCTTTCAGTTACCCTTCTTGTTGATTTTTACATGGAGAAAAGGAATTTGGTTGTTCTCCTCTATTTCTATGGTCAATTGGATGTTCTCCGATAGGCTATTGAGGTGTTTCAAGAAATATTCGATCTTCTATTTTCCATGACCCTATATTGCGAAAATGTCATCTACAAATATTTTCCAAACTTTTGGAGCATATGGTGAAGAGATTATGGCACTCTTTTCAAAATGCTCCATGTAAATGTTCACAACTACTGGTGACAAGGGGAAGCCCATGACAACACCATGTATTTGCTCATATATCTTTCCCTTGTAGCTGAAATATGTTGACTTGAGACAGATCTTCACCAACTCTGCAGTTTCCATGTCGGTAATGTATTTTATGATATCAATTACATTGTCTATTGGGATTTTGGTGTATAAGGATACAATTTCAAAGTTTACAAGAATGTCTCCTCCTTTACTTCCTGGATTTTGATCCATTTGACAAATGATGCTGAATGTTTTATGAAAGAAGACGTGTTCCTGACAATGGGAGGATTTTATTAGTGAGGAATTTTGCAAGAGAATATTTTGGTGAGCCTATCGTATTTAATATTGGTCGTATGGGGACCCCTTCTTTGTGGATTTTGGGTGCCCCATAGATCCTTGGAATGATGGTGCTCTTTGGAGTGACCTTCTTTATGGAGTCTTCTAGTGATGATTTTTTGATAGCTTTTGTTACATCTCTCATAATACTGTTGTTCGGGTCTTTGTTGAGGATTCTGTAGTTGCCACTTGTAGATAGGCGATCTATCATTTTACTGTGCTCGTCAGTTTCATTTAGTATTACTGTGGCATTCCCTTTGTCCGCCTTGAGAATATTTATAGACTTGTTATTTTTTAGGTCACATAAAGCATTTATCTCTTCTCTTGACAAGTTAGTCTTTGGTGGTTTTTGAATTCCCTAGAATTACTACACAATCCTGTCTAATTTTCTCTGCCTTTTCCTCCATTTTCGATTTGATAGCATCTTCAATGCTGCATACTAACTCCTTGATGCAGATTTTTTAGGGTGCCACAAAGTAATTCAACCCTTTTTCTAGTACTTTGTGAGTTGGATCATCCAAAGTGTGGTTTGATAGGTTCACCATCGTTCGTCTATTCTCATGTAGGTTTGTTCTGTCCATGTTCTGTTTATGCCTGAGGAGTTACAGTCTTTTCTCATTTTTGATGTTGGCAACATGTAATATTCTCTCAACTTTGGTGGTTGTTGTGGCTTCCCATGTCACCCATAAGTTAGCTCAAAGATTAGAGGACAGTCTTGCATGGAGTTTGAACAAATTTTCTGACATCTTTCCCAGTTCTCTCCACATCCTTTTGATCTATTTTTTTTTACCAACATCATGCCGAGTTTGGTGAATGCTACTTTATTTTTACTAGATTGTGCATTGATATATAAATTTAGAAAACCTAGCGATGCATCTTAAGCATACATCACATTGGACCACCGGTGTATCTTACTATCACGTGTACCAAGATATGTAAGATATATTTTTACCAAACTATAATTTAATTTTCACATTCCTTTAATGCTTCAAACTATACTACTCATCAACCTTATACGAATGCAGCTCTCGACGGAAGCAGCAGATCGACAATATTCTTGATGAGTACCAGAACCTATTCCAAATTCCAGATGGAATACCTCTACACTGTCAGGTAAAACACTCTATTTAAATTGCTCCTAGTTCTTCTTTGCCTAACGCATCTGTCTATAGAATATCCATTCTCGAAAATGAAGAGATTCATAGACAAATCCAAGATTTGATCGACAAAGGCCATATTCGACCCAGCTCCTCCCCTTGTGGAAGTCCATTCGTCCTCGTTCCGAAGAAAGACGGGACTTGGCGCATGTGCATCGACTACAGGGCACTCAACAAAATATCGATGAAGAATCAGTACCCTCTACCGCGGATAGACGAGCTCATCAACTATCTGAAAGGTGCTAAGTTATTTACTAAGCTCGACCTCAAGTTGGGATATCATCAGATTCCAATCAAGCCCTCGGATGTATGGAAAACTGCTTTCAAGACTAAGAAAGGATTGTTTGAATGGTTAGTCATGCCTTTCGGCTTAATATATAAAATCTTATGGGGTAAGTGGCATATTCACATTTTTTTTAAGCTATGACATGATTTCATATATGATATTATGTTTTCTATTTTTCCAAGTGATTTGATAAAGTAAATTTTTTCGTTTGTAGGAGTTTTTACAACCCGTGACTAGAGAAACTGTTGAGAGAGGTATAGGTAGCAGTGATGCTCCAATGCAGCAACAACGTCAACAAAGCAATGTACCAATGAGGCTTCTTGACACTCCTGCAATTCGCCTTGAATCCATTGATGAGGGCACTAATTTTGATCGGCATGACATGCCGGAGCATGATGAGACGGAGCCTAGGATTCCACATGACTCAGGATCTGAACGTATTGTAGATGACCAGGAAACGTTTCCTGGAGAAGCACCGGATCACTAGATCTCACCTTTCTGGTGGATGACGCTTATGTTCCGATCAAGATTCAAAATATTGCAGGTATTTATTGATTAATTTATTAATTTTAATCATGAAATTGAAATGGACATACGTTGAAATTATTATAAATTAATGGATGACACGTTTTTGTAGGAAACAATGTTTTCTACAGGAATTTGAATGAAAAACCATCGGAGTTGTTTGGCCGTGGTTTGGCCCCACCATTCGCACACGGTGGAATATCCAAGATAGCGCAAAGAGATATGAATTGATAGACCACATGGTAAACTTGTTCGGCAATACATTCAACAAGAAAGTGGTTGCAAAGTTAGCCGGCAAGAATTTAAAATCTACCAGGGCCCAATATAGGGATAAATTGCAACTTGACCTCAAGCATGAGCTCCCTCCCATGGTTCCAGAGAAAGAGTGGAAGGAACTCATAGAGGATGCAAAGGAGAACTTGCTAAAAAGACAAGGAAAACAACCACGACCTGGAAAAGCAAGGTACAACACATATCATCTTTTTAGTGAAATATGCTCATTTTTTCTTTTCTTTTTTGTTTTAAGTAAGAATTCTAATATCTAACGTTTTTCAAAATTTTCATATATAGGCTACCTAACACCTCCAAAGCAACCAAGGCTAGAGTGGAAAAGCACAGGCAACATATACTGGGCCAGGGTGGATATAGAAAACTAAGAGCCCAAATCCTAAGAATTAAATGATTAACTGTGGGGAATATTTATTTGACAATAGCAAAAAAATATATGTTTTTGATACTAGAAATTTTAAATGTGTTATGCATTGCAGTGAAATACGTTCCAAGATGTTGCCACCGAGGAAGACCTAAAGCTTGGTTTCAAGTATGGTTTTAAAAGTGTGATTGAATATTAGAAAAGCTTGGGGTAGACTCCAATCTCCCCAATGATGCAGATCCAGGTAAATAAAATGAATACAGACATCGTTGCAGTATACTATTAAAGTATATTCATTTTTTATTATATCACCCATAACTAAATATTTATGTTTTCTTTTAAGCAACAGTGCAACTGCAACAATGAATCGAGCGCTACTTAGCACGTACCAACTTATGTTGGGGTGTGCATGTCCCATGATACTGGGGAGCAGAGTATCCATTCTAGTATGTGTGCTTTCGAAATAGAAATATCTACTATGATTATAGATATTTATTTCCTGACGTATACTTATAAATTTTCTTCTTTCGATGGAAGACCATGTAGCTCAGGAGGGTGAACCGCAAGAGGAATTAGCAAGAAGAGAAACAATTAACACACCAACTGTCACAACTACACAGACAGGTAAAGAGCAATATTGTAATTTTAATCAAAATAATGAACTATTAATTTCAATAATATTTCAACATATTGATATGCCCATTTTTTCGTTGTTGCAGTTCACGCCTCTTCAGAACTGCCTCCATGCCCTACTCAACAATGTACAAGAAGTATGATACATGAGGGCATGGAAACACAAACACTAGGAGGACATGGCTTTGTATAAATTCCACCAAATGATGATGATAATACCCTAATCGTCAGTTATTACAATGCAAAAAAACAGGAATAAAAAAAAAAGTAGATGTATAAATTCATGACATGTATTTGGATGTATATCGATGTTGTTAGTCTGAAACATTGTTTATATGAATTACCTCATTGTGCTTCAATGCTTTTATGTTTATATGTTTTGATGACTAGCCTAGTTATGCATGAATGTTTATATGTTTTCTATGTAAACAACATCATTTATTGGGTATGGGGAATTGAGAGCGATGTGAGGGGGGGGAGGGGCCATATGAGCTTCCAGCTTCACGTGGTTGGCCCTGTTCAATAGAGAATATAAAACTATTCTCGAAACAGAGAGGAGCTCAATAAGGTATAAATACTCTTTTATTACTATGTATTAAAGATGGTTGTAAATTTTTAAATGCATGTCTATTTCTTAAAATATTGTTAATAAATTTAACATTTCACAATTCATTGGTTTCTACAAGATATTCAAAATAGTCCTTTAGCTGTGTTGTCTGGAGCAACTAGGAAACCTTTTTTTTCTTTGGATAAATTGAATTTAGGCAACTTGCATAAAATTACTTTTTGGCTATCCAATTACCCCATGGACTTTAAAAAACTTATATGTCATGTAAACCTGATGAAAGTGAATGTTATTTGGAAACTACTTATGCAAAATTCCTAGAAACTAGTGACAAACTTATTTTTGTTTGATGTTAATTACTATAGGATCAAAGATTGGACATGATTTCAAATGGCCTTGATACATTGAAGAACATGGCTTAGGACATAAAAGAGGTTTCTTTTCCTGAACTCAAATATGTTTTGTGTTGAATTTTAGTACTTCATATTTTTGCCTTTATTTGGTATAATATGTTTTTCGCTTTGTTTATTCCAGGAATTGGATGCACAAGTTCCGATGATTGATGAGATTGACACAAAGGTTGACAATCAAGTAAGCTTGACAAGTAATCAATCAAGTAAGCTTGAAAATATAATGCTAGGCACATTTTGAAATCCTAATGTGTAGTCGTCCGGTATTACTTGTATGTTCAATCTTTAAAGTTAGTATTTGATCATGTACGTGATTTATCTACTGGTTTTAGATGAAAGGGTGCTTGACTGGTATATATTAATTTCCTTGTGTTTATTGTGTTTATTGAATTTAGGCAACTTGCATAAAATTACTTTTTGGCTATCCAATTATCCCATGGACTTTACAAAAATTATATGTCATGTAAACCTGATGAAAGTGAATGTTATTTGGAAACTACTTATGTAAAATTCCTAGACACTAGTGACAAACTTATTTTTGTTTGATGTCAATTACTACAAGATCAAAGATTGGACATGATTTCAGATGGCCTTGATACATTGAAGAACATGGCTTAGGACATAAAAGAGGTTTATTTTCCTAAACTCAAATATGTTTGTGTTGAATTTTAGTACTTCATCTTTTTGCCTTTATTTGGTATAATATGTTTTTCGCTTTGTTTATTTCAGGAATTGGATGCACAAGTTCCCCTGATTGATGAGATTGACACAAAGGTTGGCAATCAAGTAATCTTGACAAGTAATCAATCAAGTAAGCTTGACAACATAATTCTAGGCACATTTTGAAAGCCTAATGTGTAGTCGTCCTGTATTACTTGTATCTTCAATCTTTAAAGTTAGTATTTGATCATGTATGTGATTTATCTAATGGTTTTAGATGAAAGGGTGCTTGATTGGTATATATTCATTTCCTTATGTTTATTGCATCACCAATCACAGAGGATTTCCTCATGGTAATGCATCTCTAGAGTAATAAAAACCCAAGAATCTATCATAGTTGAGGGATATTGGGGACTTTCTTTTTCCAGATTGGATGATCCTTCCCTGTGTGCTCCATGCCACTGGTTTATGCTCCTTTACTTTTGTCTTCTCTATCTTCTTGAACTATTATCTCATCCTCTTATTTTTTTTGTTGTGCTTTTTGTAATTCTTGTATCCTCCTTGCTTCAGCTGCTTTCTTTTCCTTCATGTTTGCTTCATCTTCTTCTACTCTCCTTTTAATCTCATATTATTCAACTTTTATTTTTTAATCTTCTTATACTTTCCTCCTCATTTCTTATTGCTCTGCTTTCCTTTTCAATTATTGTCTGGTATCTTCTGGGGCATTAGCCAATCTATTATTAAACCAACGACCTACCCAAATGAGTACATTTAAGTGGTCTCTTACGCCCTGGGGCTCATCTCCAACATTCCATCTTGCACATGGTATTCTTTGGCTAATTTTCCTTGTGTCATTTCCTGCAAAACAGAGCTTCAAACAACATCATTGGAATAAGAGTTAGCTAAATATTTGATATCATAGCCCTTTACTTCTAAAGTTGTACATATGCTGGAAATGGGTGGATGAATCAGAAAGTAAGCTACTTTGTTTGTTTCTCCCTTCTTGTATTTGATCAATAAATAGAACTGTTGCAGATAAATGATATATTTAATGTGCCTCTTGTTCTCCAACTTATATTGTTTCTACATGTATTGGAGCAACTTAGTCCCTACCTTTTAAATTAAAAGGATAAAAAAAACACGTTATTCAAAATTATTTTTAAGTAAAATTAAATTTTAAATAATTAAAAAATAACTACTAAGCTTATGCATTAATAGAGGGAAACATTATTTTTCAATATTGATTCTCTAACGTTAAATGATAGCTTAATACTAGGTGTTACATCATTCATCACTACATTATATTCCATCATTGTTGAAGAATAGGTTTACTTAGATTTTGAGCTCTACAAAATATTAATATGTGGTAATTTAATTATCACTCTATAATTAAATTTAGTCTTATTTTATGAACAAAATTTAAAATTAAATCTTTAATTTAAATGACTTTATGCATACTTATTTCTACTTAGATAGTTTAATGCATGCATATATAAATTCAAATAATTTTAGTAAATTCAATTTTTAATGAAGAATTTTACATTTAGATGATGTAACTTTGTAAATTACATGCATATATAAATTCAAATAATTATAATAAATTCAATTTTCAATGAAGAAATTTACATTTAGATGATGTAACTTTGTAAATTGGACAATCCTATAATCTAGAATTTTATATTTAGATGATATATCTTTGTAAACAATCATTTGAAAGAAATTGATATATATTAAAGAAAAAATGGACTGAAAATCTAGATAGCTAAATATAAAGACCAAAATTAGACGAAACTATTATCCATGCTTAAAGGGATAGTTAGCATGGACTAAAAATCTAGTTAAGTAAATATAAAGACCACAATTGGACCAAACTATTATCCATGCTTAGAGGGTAGTTTGCACGATGGTTGAAAGCTAACTCTCCAAAGGGGATGTATAATTTCATTCTCCATAAACTCAAATCACCATATAAAAGAATATTTGTACTAAAATAAATTGAATTTTTTCACAAATATTACACCTATTTAGATTTAGAATTTTTAAAAAATATAAGAATAATGCCATATAAAATAATATTTACACTAAAATAAATTGAATTTTTCCGCAAATATTACACCTATTTAAATTTATAATTTTTAAAAAATATATGTTTTACTTTATGAATGGCTAGAAAATGTATTTATGTTCTTAAAAAAATTTCAAAACATTTCTAAATACTAGAAAAAATTAACTCTTGCACAAAATTCCATAACTTTTCCAACTAGTAGCAAAATTAACTCTTACACAAAATTCCATAACGGTTTCCAAGTAGTAGCAAAATGAACTCGTGCACAAAATTCCAGTAGTAGCAAAATAAACTCCTATACAAATAGTTCCATATTTTGAGATATTATTGTAACAAATGAAACAACTAGCAATTTCCATCATTAAATTTAGTTTTTCTTTATGAATTGTTTGTTTGTCTACAAATAGTTCTAATAGTTCCATATTGAGTAGCAAAATGAACTCCTATATAAATAATTCCATATTTTTAGATATTATTGTAACAAATGAAACAACTCACAATTTCCATCGTTAAGCTTAATTTTACTTTATGAATTGTTTGCTTGTCTATGTTATAAATGGAGTATTGTAACAAATGAGATAGATGGCATTTTTCCATGACTAAACTTAGTTTTCATAAACAATATTTTTTTTATTTTCATACTCAATGTTGAATATAATTTGATACCTGAAATAAACTTTCTTTATGGTGGGAAGTGTGATATTCATCTCTCTTTTGAAACTAAATCATATCATATGCAAACATTTCCATCAGATATAATAACAAATTTTTCATACTGTGTTAAACATATATTTCATGTATCTTATGAAGCCAAGCCATATGTAAACATTTCACTCAAATGCAATAAATGTCCATCAATATGGTAAGTAGAAACTTGGAATGGAATAACATGAAATTGATATTAGACAGCTGACAGAAAAGTGTGGCTAATGTAATTTATGTTTCAAGTTCTCACAATTGCAATATGATAAGTGAAAACTTGTAATGGAATAACATGAAATTGATATTAAACCGCTAAGGGAAAAGTGAATTATGCTACACAATTTTCTACAAGATGGTGAAGGCTAGGCTCCAATGGCCAGGTACATCTGCTGTAGTCAATCTGCAGCAAGTACTCCTAGCCAACCAAAATATCAGCTTTGCTACTTACTAGACAAATCAATACCATGGAAAGGATAAGAGTCTTATAACAATATGCATACTTAGATAACTACAGCAGACCATTCCAGGCATTGAACAAATAAAAGATGTCTACATGCTCATTAAGCTGCATTACTAGTCCCTAACTGTACAAACAAAAGAGACAATGTCGAATAAATGAAATCAACTCACCGCTCAAATTAAAAATTAAAAAATAGAATAAAATAAAGGTTATAAAATTTAAAAAGATTGTGCCGGGCTTTAAGAGAATGTAACAGGATTTGGAACGCTAAACCTAAAAGACTGGTATCTTATGGCAGTGGATTTTAATGGCGGGAGGTTATCGGTATACACCATCTGTCACTTCCTCACCACGTTTTAGGTGTCTATCATTGACGTGTGGCTTAATCCTAAGGTTTAGACTGTTGTTCATCTTTCCACAAGGTATACATAGGTGTGAGTTTACCTTACGTGTTCCTATAGTTCATTGGGAGTGAAAATAATGGTAAAACCCCTCTTTTACACTACTCATTTGTCTCTTGCCATGAGAATTTGAGCTTCAGGTTTCACCCATGTCTGGGCCTCGTTCCAAGCAAAATATTCAACACCTTGGAATTCATTGTCTTAGTTATAGAGGTTGTAACCGAATATCCAAGTCCATATTTCTGACAGATCTCTGGATGGAAGGGACTTCTATGAGGTTATTTTCGCATATTTGGCTGAGAAACTCAAGGAGTAGTCTCAAATAGACATGTCATCTAATATTCTTGGTATTCCATGTCTTTTCGAAGGTAGCAGCTACACATCAAGTTTGTTCTTAGAGTCGTCATCCTAAATTTATGAACCTATTCATCTAGCTGTGACTTCCACATAGATTTATTTCCAGCTATTGATGAATATTGTCCAAGCATTCGTCCTTTACTTGCTGCTCTATGCATAATCCCATCAGGGATAAAGTCTGCACCATAAATATACTAACAGTAAATTCAACAATACTTTGAAAATCAAATGTTGATTCAATTCCAACACATGATTATAAAGCCAAAAAAAATTACTTTGAAAATCAAATGTTAATTCATTTCCAACATACGACTATATTGATTCAATTCCAACACATGATTATAAAGCCAAAAAAATTTACTTTGAAAATCAAATGTTAATTCATTTCCAACATACAATTATAACGTAAAAAAATTAAAATGTTGGAGACAAAGATTACTTGAAAACTAATTATTTTACCTTTAGATAGAAAGTTGTAACCAGAACTTGGGGCCATCGTAATGATGCAATACAAGCCTAAAAGCATCTTCCTCCAATGGTTTGCACAACTTTCTGACTAGAATCATGAGCATCAACTTTGTAAAAATATATATTTAGATTCTTCCCTACAACACGAAATGAAATGATGAGAGCACTACAAGGGCACCCATTACTAGACTTACATATAAAACCACCATCAGACAAAAAGTTGCAACAATCCAAGATGCAATATGATGTGAGATGCAAAAAGCATCAAAGGATATTTTATTTATGATTCATTGAAATCTTGTTTCCACATACATGTACTTGGATCAAAGTCTAAACATCTCAAATTTGGGACCAATAAAATGATGGGTTGTTTGTATAAGTATACATGCAGATTCCAGCACTTGAGACCTTGATTATAGGTTGGTAGACACGATGGGATTAAGAATGCTTACTATGGTATAAAATGATTTTATATTTTCATGGCACTGATTGCATCCACTAATGGCTAGCTATCATTCTTTCCAAAATAAGATTCTAGTCCAAAATAAGATTCTAGGCGATATTACATGAATTACCTATTGGGTTTTTAGCAATAATGATGAAAAACCTTTGACCCAACTTGTAGTCATGTATATCCTTCTAAATATGGGATTAATTGGTTTAGAATATCCTTCTAAATATTCTTCTTCATCGATTAATCCTTTAAATTGGGACGTGCTGCACCAAATTGAAATTGGGAAAAACAATACAAGAGACTGCGGTCTCAACCTCTACAAAAGTGTGTAGTAACAACTCCCCATAAAAAGCGTCTTCTGATCTGTATATATATTATGAGTGATGTTATTAACCTGAGCATATCTTTCAATCTACAAGAATGTTAAAATGAACACTAAAGAATCATAGTGGTTTGCACTCAACCTCTTCCCTATTGTCTGATGTTGCCAATAAAGACTGCCCCAGAATATTGATTTCAAGAGCTGAGCATAGCCCACAAAGACATAAATAATAGGCCTGTACAAAATCACCAAGATGCTATCTTAAGAAGGAAACTGAGGACAGCATAGAAAAGAAAGAATGATAAAGTATTACAACATTTAGGAAACATTAAGTTGCATTTCTCATTTCCAAGCATTTCAGTGAAGAATCTGTAATGACTGCAGCATATGGAAGTTGGGCTTTATCAAGTGTCGTCAGGGACCTGATAACCTCCTTTGTGGCCTTGTATTTACTAGATTCTTCTGAGGCCAATGTAGTGATTTCCTTTATGAGCTTAGCAGTATGTTGTAATTCATTTTCTTGACGCTGGCATAGCTTTGTTAGGTTTTCAACCTGAGCTCTCAACCTCAGCACCTCGCGAATCAAAAGATTTTTTATTTTTTGATTTTTTATTCTCAGATTATTCTCAGGTCAAGAGGTTGACAACTTGTTTTAAACAAGGTGAAGAGTTATTTTGTTACATATTTATATTCTAACTAAGAATATGGATTATTGTAGGAAATTTTACTAAAAATAGTTGTGTGAATGGTGGGCTTGTGGTAATATATTTATAGTGCTAACTTGAACATGAACATCGAGATAATAATGGTCCATTGACAACTTCAGTCTTGTTTATGATCTTTATTATCTCATTGATTGGGTCATGTCTTATTTTAAACGAAGGAATAATTAGCATATTGATGATTACTTTTCATATTATATGTTCTTGGGATAGGGGGGAAATGTTCATATTATGTTTCTTTTGATTCATGTTATCTTATAATTGTGTTATGCTTAAATTAACAAGTTGTATGGTGCCGACTTAAATTAAAAGAGTGATATCTTATGTTGTTTTTTTATATTAAAAAAACTCAGTCCCCATACTAAACATACTCAGAATTCATTCACATTGTGAGTACATATTGGAAATCATCTAAACCTTGGTTCTCTGCGCTCACTTCTTTGTCAAAGAGTAGATCTGATTTTTTTTAACAGTTTATATTTTGAAATTTAAAGGCCTTTGCATTTATCACTACATGCACTTTTAAACAAGTTTTCCACGTGTTATTTTCATATTTTTATTGTTTTACATGGTTCATTTACTTACATCTGAAATTTAGTTATTGTTAGCATACAAGTTATATGTTACTTATGTTAAACGCACCTGCAAGTAACTAAGCATATCTCTTGTCTTTTATTCTAAGCACTCGGTGGCTTCTTTTTTATCAGCACTTTGTTGAGATATTGTAACTTCAAAGAATATTATATTTGTATTTTATTATTCTCGAGATGTTTCATTCCTCCGTGAAGATCTTATTGTATATTCGGAGATGTTTATTCCTCCGTCGGAATGTGGTAACTTGGGTTATTAGACTTCCCCAGTGGGGGTCGGCCCTGTATGTGTTATGTGGATCAAAGGGTTGTTAGACCACCCTAGTGGGGTTGGACCAGTCAGTTGTAGTGGGGTGTTTAACCCAGTGGTAAAGTTGGGGCTGACCTATTTAATATAAAGTACAAGTCGGGGATGTGTATAAATAGAGGAGGTGTGTTCCTCATTATACACACACTTCCCTCACTCAGAATGTAGCGCACTTGTGGAGGATAGGTCTGGTATGGTGGAGGAGGAGATCATGTCTTTGGTTTGCATCTTTGTATATTGCTAGTCATCTATATTGAGGAAGCTTTGCTGGGTTTTCTACCCCATGAGGGTTTCCCAAGATAAATCTGTGTCTCTTGTGTTTATGCTGTGCTTGTTGATTCTTCAGTGATCCTGTATATGTTATTATTGTGAAATGGAATGTAATGCTGCTATTTTATGTCTTATCATATTAAATCTTAACATGGTATCAGAGCTAACCTGAAGGAAGGAAATGTATGGCACTTACGACACTTGCTTCTCTTACGACAATTTGAAGGTTAGGGTTTTATATAGAAAAAACCAGTCATCGTGAAACTTTCGCTATAAATACATTTTGGCGAAGGTTCAGGATCTAAAACCTTTACAGGTCGTATATAACATCCCCAGGTACCTTGTGTCCAAAGGGAACCCTCAGATTCGTTGTACTTTGTGAGTTATGATCAGTACAAGTTAGGGTTTCTGCCTCTTCCAGATCTCGGTCAAAATCAAGTGACCTAGGAAAAAAGGTCATAACTTGGGCTAGGAAGCTCCAAATGAAATTTCATAAAAATTGACAGGTAGTACACAGACTATACTATCTCAGGAAAATTTTTCAGAGGCCGAAGTTGAACCAGTGACATGTGGCACGCCGTACAAGTTTGTTCTCCTGTTTTATCCCATAAACAGGTCACGTTGCGACACTTGGCATAACTCTCTCTTAGAAAATCCAATTGAGATCAGACCTGTCGGGATGGAAAGATGACAGGTCAAGCTACCACAGAAAAAGTTTTCAGACCCTGTGGAGCAAAAAGTTTGGAGTTACAGCAGGAACAATCAGGTACATATTTCTGTCAAAACAGAATTATTTTTGGAGCACCTTCATTCATGGCTTCCGAAATTTAGGGTTTCGGAGAAGTTAGAATTTTTGGAATCGGAATCCACGGCTGAATGCTACTCAGCAAAATCGAAATTTAGAGACCAAGATCGAATTTTTTGGTTGGGTAGAAGACCAGGCTTAATCAAACCCCAGTTCGGGATTTTGATCGGAAAGATGGAAAATTAGGGCTTCAACAAAAGTTGGAATTTTTTAAGTCTGTAACCATGGCTGGAAGCTCCTTAGAAAAATAAGAGTTTAGAGCCTTGGATCAAACCTTTTGATTGGGCAGAACGGTGGGCTTCATCAAACCCTAGT
Organism: Larix kaempferi; assembly: GCA_027924585.1. Classification (NCBI taxonomy): domain Eukaryota; kingdom Viridiplantae; phylum Streptophyta; class Pinopsida; order Pinales; family Pinaceae; genus Larix; species Larix kaempferi. Next base: position 6,139,414 of record BSBM01000764.1, on the reverse strand, counting down.
TCAGGATCCTGTCCAGAAGATCCAGAAGTTTTGAAGGCAAATTTTGAAGGGTCAAATTTTGGAGATTTCAAAATTGAAGTATGCTAGTTTGATCAGCTCAGGAAGACACATCCTTCCATCCATTCAGAAGTGTGAAAGTCAAAGATTGAATTTTTAGGGTTTCTATAGCAAACCCTAATCAAGCTCCAGATCAAGTTCCAGGGGGAGTTGAGGCTAAGGCCTTACATAAGAAGACTACAAGAAGTCTCGACAGGTATGACTTAAGGAGATACAGGTATGTCTTGAAATCTGATTCTTGATTAAGTTCATAATATGTTTGTCCTCATATTATTCAGGTCAGTACAATCTCGATTAATGTTAGAATTGTCTTATCACCCTAGTAACAGTATGAATGCATGTGAATGATAGAAGACATTCATTGTTTAGGGCTATATGATTGTACTAATGCACTGTGGTATTGTATGAGGTTGATGTTGTCTGCTAACAAGATACAGGTACATCACGAAAGACAAATCAAGTTCCATGACCATGACAACATGAAGACAAAGACTCCTCCATAATATTTGATCACATAGAGATTCTACTTACGAGGTATGTATGAGTTTGTTCTATTATTCTTAACCTATGAGATATGTAGGTTCCAGCACAAGATCTCTAAATCATTGAAGAGAACAAAGAAGATATTGATTAGGTATGTTAAACAGATATACTAATCCAGGTATGTTTCCTATGAATCTTACCTTATGTTAGGATCCCTTATATAAGTATACTTGGTATGATTAGATATGCTTATTCATAAAGTTAGTAATCAAGGGATTATGCATATTATGTCTTTTATCTTGATTGATGATATGCATGAGTAAAAGAAGACTTCCCTGAAATCTTGAATACTAATGTTTATTATCTATGATCATGACTATACATATTCAAGATTATTTAGAATTATAATGTTTTGATAATATTTATAATATACTAATGAATGTATGTTTGTGTGTAGTGCCCCTAGACTTGTGTAGACATTGAGGGCACCTGCTGAGTGACCCGGCTAATTGAAACATTAATTAAATAACCGTTTGACCTTATTTTTTGAGTATGTGTATCTGAACTGTTGAGGTAAATGAATAATTGCATATGTTAAACGATTAGCTATGACTATGGAAAATTATGTTGATGGATAATGCTTAACAACTAGCTGTATGGTGATTATGTATTTGGCGACGAAATGTATATTTGATAAGATGAATGAGCAGTTTGAATAAATCATAAATGTTTAACAATGCTAGAGTTAGAAACTAGATGATGATTGTTGAGAACAGTGCTACTAATAATTTGTTGTGAGAAGTGTGTGTAGAAACAAGTGAGACGGTTCACCAACGGACACACAAAGGAACTTGGAGGGTCGTAGAGTATGGGTAAATCACACACAGGGGAAGCGATGACGATTTCGACTTCCGACAAGAATACCACGCATGAGCAGATAAGCATTGATCCGCTTGCTCAAGAGGAATGCGTGAGGGCGTACGAGGTGGGCCACGACGAAGCTGGTCACGTACGAGTTGAGGGGCGCGCAGTGAGAATGGAATCACTCCTCAGCGCCATTAGTCCCTAGATAGCATGTAGACGGAGGATGGATGATAACGATTCCTAAAATCCCTACAAGAAGTTCCCGCAAGTCAAAACGGAAAGATGGTGGCAGAAGGGCCCAACGATGCGGTACCCTATCGAGAACGGAAAGAATGGACGCAAGGACCCAACGAGGTGGTACCATGCCAAGGAATGGAAACCATGGATGATTGGACCCAACGGAGTGGTGCCATGTCAGGGGATAAAAAAATTAAGGAACCAGGAGCCCAACGACGCGGAACCGTGATCCTAGTGAGTTTGATTGTTAAATTAAACTGCATAAAAACTTAGGAGAATAACTCTAGATTATTACTTAGCAAATGCATAACAATAGCTTAGACATTTGCACATGAATAGTTATTTTGTTGAGCATTTAAAATAATAGAAATTATTATTTAGGAGCAAAATAGATTAGACACCTAGTCAACTAAAAGCTAGGAGTTGATTAAAATATCTGGGGGACAAACTAGAGCAAACTTAGGGATGTAGGTGCACTTCCCAGAGAAACTGACACTTGGATGGGTGAGTGTTTTAATTAAATAAATAATTAAAAATATTTATTTATGCATGAAGCGACATGTGTCGCAGGAGATTTCCCTTTATAAGGAAGGCTTAAGGAATGGGTAAGGGACCCATAATTTGGACGATTGTCGTAATTTTCGAATGCCTCAAAGACTTGCTGCTATCTAAGGGTTTGGCTTAGAAATCCTGGTGGGAAGGGAAGCCCAAGCTGAATTTCTGAAATACTTGTGTGAGCTCTACGACCCAAAGCTCGGGGGAGGCCATGCGACTGAAAGCATGAGCCTATGGTTGGGTGGCGAAGCTAACGGTTGCTTCGCCTATGGTTAAACGAGCTTTGTTGGAGGGATCCTACGGAAGACGCAGACAACAATGGACCAGCTGGATCGGGTTGACAGGTTAAGGTTTTGCTTATTTTTGTTAAGTTATTCACTCTTTTATTTTATTTTTCCAATAACTATAATGGCTAATTTGTTTGTATGAAGTTGTTAAAGTTTCAGGTTCAGTTCAAGGGGACCCTAAAGGAGGGGTCTTACATTGTGTATGAGATCATGAGGATAACACTAGTGCACACTTGAGCATGCATAGTGGTACATAATGAATAGAATTTCAAAAGACATTTAGAAGATCAAGCAAGAGGTAACCACACAAACATAAAAGATAAGTATTTGAGTTGCTATTTGAAATAGTAAATAGATTGTATGCATATTTGTATTCATGCTGAGTGTAAACATTCATAGAGCATTGAACAGTATACTACTAATATGCATATGATTGGTAAGTTGGACAAAACATTCCATTGTAGCTTGTCTAGAATGAAACCTCTTTGCTGACATGCTGAGAGCTGTGCACACTCTCGATAGTATGTTCTGGTAGAGATGGAAGGCATCTAGATAGCCACTGTATGCATACAAGATATGGAAAAGTGTTGTGCCAAAGTATTGGTCAAGATAGTCGCATAACTATGTAAATGATATCTGTATGCATAATAGGTTATCATGTCAACATGATTTCATGATTATGAAGTATTACTAATCATGTACTTAATTTTGATTTGTAGGAAAGATCATGAAGAATGATAAACACCGCACAAGTGATGGATTTTCAACAAGAATATTACAAATCAAACATAATATAGAAGGCTCGTGGCTAAAAGATTCTCTTAGAAAGAGGAAGAGAATCATGATGAGATGTTTTCTCCAAGTGGCTAGATAAGACCATTATCTTAATGGTGCAATTAAAGAAGAAGTGTGAATCAGGTTCTGTATGGGTACCCAAAATCGATAGTCAATTGATGAGATTAATGATAATGGGTGACGTGGATCTCAACCTTTTCTACAAGGTTGAATATGGTTTCTATACACAGATGACATGGATGTAAGAAGGAACTCACCACAGAGTTCGAATGATGTTGAGGCTCATATCAGTAGACCCATCTAACAAGAGATGGCACAGATAGATGGCTGTAGAAATGAAAATGAAAGATCTCAGATTGATGCATTACTTCCTAGGTCTGGAAGTATGGAAAGGCTCAGAAGGAATCTTTCTCAACCAAGGAAAGTATGCCGAGAAATATTAAAAGGACTTGATATGTTGGAATGGCCACTCGCATGGATTCCAACTTGAAGTTGTTAGCGAATGACTCATCAGAGTTAGTGTATATAACTCTATACAGACAAATTATTGGGTCATTGATGTATCTAACAAATACTAGGTCAGATATATGATTTGCTATGAACACCTTGAGTCAGTATCTAGTGGAAACTAGATGTGTTCACCTGATAGTTGCAAAGCATGTGATGACCTAAAGGATACGATAGACTTTGATCTATGCTATCTTGGAGATCATGACTTCATATGGCTACACAGATGTTTATTGGGCAGAAAGTGTATCAGACAGGAAGAACAAATCGAGAGGATGTTATTGTCTGGGATCAGCCATGATCTCGTGGTTTAGCTGGAAGCAGTCTAGTGTGGCTCTCAACACAAGCGAAATATATGGCTGGTTGCTCTGCTAGTTGTGAAGCAATATGGCTTCTGGATTGTTTGACTTAGAGATAGACCCAACTGTGATCCTATGTGACAAACAGAGTTGTATCAAGATGGCCGAGAATCCAGTGTTCCATGATATGGCGCAGAAAGGAACTATAAAGTTTGAATTTGTAACAAGTTCCCGATGTACTAACCAAACCTCTACCTTAAGTGAACAAGTTACCGATGTACTAACCAAACCTCTACCTCAAGAAAAGTTTGAGTATTTTCCGAGACAAGCTTGCTAGGACCCTCCTCGAGAGGGGGAGTGATGTGTTCACTTATGACGAGATTGCCTGCATCGACAGTGAGGTCGATGATGTGGATACCTATATTGATGATGCCGATAGAGAGGTTGGTGGATGGTCCTTAGACAGGGTCTAAGTTGACGAGGGGATTGCATCATCCTTGAACACATGTTCTAAAAGGATCCGTAGACATATGTCTCCGAGAAAGAAGAGGGATTGCATCATCCTTGAACACATGTTCTAAAAGGATCTGTAGACATATGTCTCTGAGAAAGAAGAGGGATTGCATCATCCTTGAACTCATGTTCTAAATTGATCCGTAGACAGATGTCTCTGTGAATGTGGTCCCTAGTGGACGAGAGGATTGTATCATCCCTGGACTTCAGTTCTAAAGTGATCCATAAACAGATGTCTCTGAGAATGTGGTCCCTAGTGGACGAGAGGATTGTATCATCCCTGGACTTCAGTTCTAAAGTGATCCGTAGATAGATGTCTCCGTGAATGTGGTCCCTAGTGGACGAGAGGATTGTATCATCCCTGGACTTCAGTTCTAAAGTGATCCATAGACAGATGTCTCTGAGAATGTGGTCCCTAGTGGACGAGAGGATTGTATCATCCCTGGAATTCAGTTCTAAAGTGATCCGTAGACAGATGTCTCCGAGAATGTGGTTCCTAGTGGACGAGGGGATTGTATCATCCATGGACACATGTCCTAAAAGAGATCCGTAGACATATGTCTCCGAGAAAGTGGTCCCTAGTGGACGTGATAGGATTGCATCGTCCCTGAGCGTTTGGTTCAAAATGTATGTGATAGGATTGCATCATCCTTGGACTTATGTCCTAAAGTGATAGGGATTGATCATCCCATAAGTGGATCAGGATTGCATCGTCCTTAGACTTATGTCCTAAAGTGATAGGGATTGATCATCCCGTAAGTGGATCAGGATTGCATCATCCTTGGACTTATGTCCTAAAGTGATAGGGATTGATCATCCCGTAAGTGGATCAGGATTGCATCGTCCTTGGACTTATGTCCTAAAGTGATAAGGATTAATCATCCTGTAAGTAGATTGGGATTGCATCGTCCCTAGACATGGTGAGGTGTCTTAAAGTGATAAGGACTAATCATCCTGTAAGTTGATTCGGGATTGCATCGTCCCTAGACATGGTGAGGTGTCTTAAAGTGATAAGGACTAATCATCCTGTAAGTTGATTCGGGATTGCATCGTCCCTAGACATGGTGAGGTGTCTTAAAGTGATAAGGACTAATCATCCTGTAAGTTGATTCGGGATTGCATCGTCCCTAGACATGGTGAGGTGTCTTAAAGTGATAAGGATTGATCATCCTGTAAGTTGATCTAAATTGCATCATCCATAGACATGAGAGATGTCTTAAACTGAGAGGGACTGATCATCCCGTAAGCGGATCAGGATTGTATCATCCTTGGACCTATGTCCTAAAGTGAGAGGGATTGATCATCCCGTAATTGGATCATGTGTGTTGCAGGGTATGCTGCTATTGTGTATACTTGTATTGATGAGGATACTTGTATTGATGATATGTACACTTGTATTGATGAGGATACTTGTATTGATGATATGTATACTTGTATTGATGAGGATACTTGTATTGATGATGTTTATACTTGTATTGATGAGGATACTTGTATTGATGATATGTACACTTGTATTGATGAGGATACTTGTATTGATGATATGTATACTTGTATTGATGTGGATACTTGTATTGATGATGTGTATACTTGTATTGGTGTGGATACTTGTATTGATGATGTATACTTGTATTGGTGTGGATACTTGTATTGATGATGTATACTTGTATTGGTGTGGATACTTGTACTAATGATCGTGTGATGATCCAGATGCTATAGATCGAGATGATCCAGATGTTGTAGATCGAGATGATCCAGATGCTATAGATCGTGATGATCCAGATGCTGTATATCGAGATGATCCAGATGCTGTAGATCGTGATGATCCAGATGTTGTAGATCGAGATGATCCAGATGCTGTAGATCAAGATGATCCATATGTTGTAGATCGTGATGATCCAGATGTTGTAGATCGAGATGATCAGGATGCTGTAGATCGAGATGATCCAGATGCTATAGATCGTGATGATCCAGATGTTGTATAGCGAGATCATACAGATGCTGCAGATCGTGATGATCCAAATGCTGTAGATCGAGATGATCCAGATGCTGTAGATCGTGATGATCCAGATGCTGTAGATCGAGATGATCCAAATGCTGTAGATCGTGATGATCCAGATGTTGTAGATCGAGATGATGTGATGACGATGCTGATGATCGTGAGGATCCAGATGTTGCTGTAGTTGTTCGAGTGTTGCAGAAGATAAAGACTCAGTACTGAAGATGTTAATGTTCCAGTATTGAAGATGTTCCAGTAACTACTTGAGTTACTGATGATGTTGAGAAAGCTTCTAATGATTTATAGATGTATCATGTATGATGTTGATGACTCCTTGCTCGTGCAGATGCTGTTATAATATCCTTCTCGTTAAGGGGGAGTGTTGAGATATTGTAACTTCAAAGAATATTATATGTGTACTTTATTATTCCGGAGATGTTTCATTCCTCCATGAAGATTTTATTGTATATCTGAAGATGTTTATTCCTCCATCGGAATGTGGTAACTTGGGTTATTAGACTTCCCTAGTGGGGGTCGGCCCTGTATGTGTTATGTGGGTCAAAGGGTTGTTAGACCACCCTAGTGGGGTCAGCCCAGTCAGTTGTAGTGGGGTGTTTAACCCAGTGGTAAAGTTGGGGCCGACCTAGTTAATATAAAGTACAAGTCGGAGATGTGTATAAATAGAGGAGGTGTGTTCCTCATTATACACACACTTCCCTCACTCAGAATGTAGCGCACTTGTGGAGGAGAGGTCCGGTATGGTGGAGGAGGAGATCATGTCTTTGGTTTGCATCTTTGTATATTGCTGGTCATCTATATTGAGGAAGCTTTGCTTGTTTTCTACCCCATGAGGGTTTCCCAGGATAAATTTGTGTCTCTTGTGTTTATGTCATGCTTGTTGATTCTTCAGTGATCCTGTATATGCTATTATTGTGAAATGGAATGTAATGCTGCTATTTTCTGTCTTAGCATATTAAATCTTAACACACTTTGTGTGCAATGCACTTGCAAGTCACTAAGCATATCTTTTGTCTTTATTTTTTTAGCACTATGTTACTTTGTTTTTCAGCACTTTGTGTGCAATTTCATTTTATAAGTTGCTCGAATTTGTATGCCGTTACAACCACTAATTTTCTAGAAAATATTTCTTTGAAGTCATTGATTTATTTTTAAAGTAAAGGATCATGTTCTATTGGCAAAACCAGCAACAGACAATCAATACAATCACTGTTACAAGTTAATTCTACATAATAACAGTGATTGTATTGATTTGTTACTGTTATTTTAATTCTAATGCGGAAAAAGGTGCAGGTTAATTTATTTTCACAATAACAAATCAATACCCTTGTCCTATTCATATCTTTTTCTTTATACAAATATAGAACAAATCCTAAAACTAATAACTAAATACATCAAAGATGATTCATCTACATGGTGAAACAAACGTAGATGAACTATACCCATAATATATCAAATGATAACTACCCGTTAATGATAACTACCCGTTAGATGCTTATTGTACCATAGTACTCGTCAAAGTAGAAATGAAAATAATACTCATTCATAATTTTACTTCAAATGGTGTTTTGGACTCTCACCAGATTCATGAAGCCGTCTCCCTTACACAAATATAATGCAAACAAAGGGCTGATTACACTTTTGATGGGGGTGTACTTGCATCTTTGTAGCGAAAATATGAGTTGTGTCCATACACGCAATTCTCCCCTGCATGCACATCAATCAGATAATTGAAAAGCATATATATAGATATACCCTAAAATCTCGTACCCTAAAATCTCGTGTTGTCATGCAAACATTTATCCTTTGCAGCTAGCATCGAGCTCCAGACCAACCAAGCTTAGGCTAAGACCAGAAATTAGTGAGCAGCCTCAGGAAACCATTATTATTTACAATAGACCTTCAAAAGTGAAGAATACTCATTGAAACTAATTATAAATTCTATACTATATACACAAAAGCTGAAAAACATCACATTATGATTTATAAAGATATCCCGTAAATTAAACAAAAAGAAAAAGGAAAATTCTCAAATATGAAAATAAAGAGGAAATATCCCTTCCATTACTAATACAATAATTGCATACCTCAATTGAGATTCCCAGAAATCCTTGCCAAGATACTAAGGAAATGTGTTTTAGTGAAACACGATACACCTCCATCAAAATTACCACCAAATAAGCCTCTTAATGAAAAATTCAATCTCAATGTTAATATGTTGTATGAGTAATCAAACATGATTACCAAGATGTAGAGAAGTCCATCTCTGTTTGTGCACATTTGAACTTCTAATATGACTCTGAGGTGGACCAGGTACCCAAAAAATACCAAACCAAACAGGGAAGAAAAGGAATGCATGCATGCAGAGAAAGTAGATCTCAAAAACATAAAAGAAAATGAAAAAAACCTACAAAACCATATAACATACAACACCCAAAACAAACAAATGAAAAAAAAGAAATGAACAAACGGAAAGCAGACAAACATACCAGCAAAGCCTCTGTTCAAGAAGAAAATCCATGGCAAAAAATACCCAAAATACCTCGAGACAATTACAGATAGACGTGAAGAAGAAGAGATCTGAATGAATATACATCCAACAAGAAATATGAATATATAGCCAACAATAACATGATATATGACCGTTTCAGTGAAAAAGCAGGGAGGGCGTCACCTTATCCACTATGCTGCCATCCGCTGCCTGGGACCATTAAGGCATCTCCACTCCCTCATGAGCTTTATTCATTCTTTTGCGGTGATCTCCCTAGTTGGCCATCGCACCGCCATGTTATGATAACAAGGACACGAGGGTTATTGAATCAAACCAACGTGGGCTTATTAAGTCGTAAGGTGATCGCTTGGAATGTATAGTTTGGAGGATAAACCAAAACAGAGGGTTACTGAATCGAATGTATAGTTTCAAGGATAAACCGAAACAGAGGGTCACTGAACGGAAATTCACACTGAGGGGAGCCACACAAATGCAAATTGTAGATGCAAGATAAAAAAACACTAGACAGAGCAAATGGTAAAGACACTCTTACCTGGAAACCCTCTTTGTTGAAACCCTTTTCACTACAAGTCTCTCAATTTCGTTGTAAGACAGATGCAACCATAAATGCGGGCACTAGAACTTGAAAACCATAGGACGCATTGAACAGCCGAAAAAACCATATCCCACAAATAAACTACTACTCTGAGTTTGCATTTACAGCCATTAAATGCAGTGGAACAATCAAAACCTGGGAAGCTCGAAAACGCAGAGGAAATCGCTCACAAAATCACAGGCTAGTGCTTAACCTCCTGCGGAAGCAAATTACTAAGCTAGGTGCAAAGGCCGATGCAAGGTCTACTTCTGTTGGATCCACTTAGTCAACCGCTATTTGTGCTACTGGTGGATCTACCTCTACCTTTGCCTTTTATGCACCTATTGCCCTTGCTTCTAATGTTGCTAATGGTGGAGAAGCTTCAATGGACACTTATGTTGGATATTGGTCTACGAATGGAACTGTTGTTGGCTTTGATGTTGCCATCTTAGCTGCTAGTTAAAGGACGAAAAATATAAACCTCTCTTAGCTTTTGGTTTAGTTTTGTCGAGCTGGTTGGACTACCATTGATTAAATCCTTTGCTAGGCACCTGCCTTGGACTGCCGTGCATTCAAGCCTTTTCCACGTATGTGTTTTGAAATTCGAGATAATACTCCACTGGGAACATTTCTGATGCAATGAATGATTGTTTGATAGAAATTAAAGTTTGCAACTAAAGTTGTGAAGTATTTTTTATATATTTATATTTTGTACTAATCTCCAGCAATGATAAAATTAGTCAAATCATACCCTATAATCTAATAGAATTGTTACACATTTGAAAATAATTATTATTAAAAAAATTAACAAATCTTTATTTTCCATAAACATTAGCTATTTATATAGTCATTTTCTGTTACTCTACAAATTATTACAGTTAGGCGGAACATATAGTCTCTACCTATGGCAGGGACTAAAAATAAATATATCAATAAAGAAATTACACCATATATAATTTTTTAATTGGTTTAAAAGAAATTTTTTATTAAAATGTTTAAGTGTTTTAATATCCAAAATTATCCAAAATTTTTATTAAATTGTTGCTATGATTGATAATTCAATTAATAACTAGTGGGAGACTATGTTCCTAAGCACTTCAAACTCGGGTCTTCACTCAAGTTCTAGGCGAAGAACTCTATCTTGAAGCTCCCTAGAATTAGTAGCCTTCTCCTCCAATTTTTCTTTTGTTCCTTTCTATTCAATCCTTCACCGAATTCAATTTCCTACAAATTGCCTTTATTTTCCTTGTGTTTGAAGTTCCCAATCCTTCCTCCAAGTCTCCCACTTCTTAAGAACCTTAACCTTATACTCCTAGCAATCTTCACTATTTCACTCACATCGTTTTATGGCTCTCTAGAGCTCAAAGTGCACACAAGGACCAAAGTGATTGTGAGAGGCCATTGTCCTCAAATTCTCACCAACTCGAAAATCCCCCTCTACCTCTATAGAGTTTAACAAGTGCAGATAGTACTCACTATTCATGTTGGCATAAACTATGCCAAACACAAGTGCTGAAATAACTGAAATGGGGCCAAGAACAACATACAAAAGCAAATGAAATTTTCACTGAAATGACTTTTTAAAATGCAGTTAATGGTTACCAAACTATCTTATGCTATAAGGTTAATTCACTTAAGGATCCACTGACTGGCATGAGCCAGGCATCTTCTCTTGAGTATCAAGATTGCCTACAAGGAGCCAATCATGTTTCCTTACCACCATCACTAGTATGAAGATCCCAATAATTCTAGACCTCACTACAAGGAGAACACATTCTAGTGGAGGTTTTAGGGGAATCTCCAATAAAAAAATTACCATTATCCACTTATAACAAAGGTGGATAGCGGAGGCAGGTGACTGAAGGTTTTTATGGATGTTTTGTCTATGGTGCGCTCATTATATATAAGTGCACCAATGTGCTTTATTATTTATGAACGCGTTGAATAGTTCAAATGACATACTAGATTAAATTTATATTCAAATAAAAAAATTGGTTCTCCTAACAAAGACATAAGCACAGGTGCATTTACAAACAATGCCCTAAAAATATTTTTTTTCCCAAAAAAAAAAATTATTTCAAAATTTTTACAGTGTGCTTTATCTAAATAAAAGCACTGGTGTGTTTTATTGTAACAATCAGCACCGATGTGTTTTTACAAAACTCATCGGAATCATTGAAATTATTTAAAATTTTAAATATAATCTATACATTATTCAATGTGCTTTATAACTATAAACGCACCGATGCTTTTCTCAATAACGCATCAAGAAGCTAATATTTTTTGTAGAAAACAAATATATATATATATACTCCATGGTGCTCTATTTCTTAATCGACGCACCAGTGCGATTAACTTTCAATATAAGCACTAGTGCATTTTACCAAAATGCATCGAACATTATTGAAAAAATTGAAATATAACATATGCTTTTCCAATGTGCTTTGTTAAATTAAACACACCGGTGCGTTGTAAAATTTACCTGTGCACTATGTTAGGGTTGAATTTTTTTTTAAAAGTAGACTATAAAATCGTTTTTATACATTGTCATATTGCTTTTGTAGAGCCATACAAGCACTAGTACTCAAGTATCTATAGAAGCGCCCCATGCTATAGTGTTCCCATACCACCGTACTTGTTGATTTATGTGCATTTAGGGTTGATTTGCGTTCATTTTGGAATTTCCAAACAACACAAAATTTTCAATTTTTCCGTACACGGAAACATGCCTCCTCAACACGAAAAGCACCAAGTAAATCAATTGTTATCCTTTAGTTTAAATTTTCATGGATTAAATTTTGAAATTGCGCTTGTATAGATAAAATTCTTTTTAAAAATTAAAAAAATTATGTCGGTGCTCCCCCGAAACTCAGGTCACACCAAAATATGATGTGTTTAGAGGTCGCACCACGTCCGGTGCATTCATTTCACATAAACACACCGGAAAGTTTGCGCCAAATGCAGTGTAGTTATTTTTAGATAACCGCACCGATGCACCCAATAGCGTCATGGTGTGCCATATAAATCAATGCGCCTATTGGCTCAACGTCAACCATGCGTCCTACATCACACCTCTAATGGTGTGTTCCTCTAGATGAGGCACATCATCCACCACCAAAAATGAGCAATCAGTGCATTGTAAGGTGCACCTAAAATTAGCCAATAGTGCATTGTATGGTGCATTACTACTAGTACTTTCCATTAGATAAGGCACACTACTAATGCAATTATAATTCAAAAATTAAATGTTCATCAGTGCATCATTGATGCGTCGAACTAAGCAAAGTCAACGGTGTGTTGTAGTATACTACGTGCACCACCAACCACCGTTAAAATAGCCATCATATCTTTGTGTGGCACACCTTTACTGATGTAGCTGGATAGGTCAGGTGCATCGATATTACATTTATAATTGGAAAACTAGAAATACTCGCTAGTGTGTTATATTGTGCACCGAAAATTATGCATTTTCTAGTGCACCGATAATGGTGCTTTCAACTAGATTTGGCGCATTGTTAATGAATAAAATAATAAAATCCAGAAATATCCACTGATGTGTTTGATGGATCACCAGTAATGGTGTTATGTTTAAATCATGGTTACCAGTGCTTTCTATTATCCTAGGTGCACCACCAATGCATAGAAAATTTGCAAATTTTCATTTTCATTTTTTTAAATTTTGTTTCTAGACGCATTGTTTACGATGCTTTATGTTGAATACATGCGCACCGCCCTCGTTGTGTTTGTTTTAATTTATTATCCTCGTTGAGGGTGTGTTAGTGTAAAACATGGGGCAATGTGGACAATGCACTCATGTAAATGTATTGCACCATGGACGGTGCGTGTTATTTAAATCATACACACCATTATTCTAAATGTTTGTTGGGACCAATTTGTTTTTTAAGAATTACTAATAAGTATTTCATGTACCTATTTTTTATTTTATTAATTTAATTCATGATGAAACTTGTATCTAAATCAGGGACATGCACCACCACCACCTCAAGTTGATTTGTATAATGTTGTTCAGGTATGGCAGGCGAGAAACAGAGAAAGGGATTTTATTCATCATCCTTTTGTTTTTTTTAACAGAAACCGAAGAAGAAAAATATTTATAAAAGAGTTGTGCACAACCATTCATTACAAAATGGAGAGCTTCATCCTGTGCTCTGTAATTTGCTGAATATGTGAAAATAAAACTTGTTCCACTTCATATCTATCAGTTTTTCTATTAAACTTCCTAGGAAAATCAAAGGCCTGAGAGGGATAAACCCTTACAAACTGTCTATTTAACAATACACAAAAAAACATATAACTGAAAAGAGGTAGAGAATCATTCATGTAGCCCATGCAAACCCTGGACTTGTTGTTCCACTGAGGCTTCATCCATTGGCAGAGCGTCTTCATCTGGGGACTCCTGGCAGTGGCTGCACTGGGTCATTTTGGCCATTTTCAACACTTCGTCCTTAATGACATCCACGGTTCCCATGAGCTCAAACAGGTTTCTCTCAAGATCATCGATATGTGAGTCTTAACAGGAGAGTTGTTGGGATATATATTTCATGTCCTCCGCGGCTTCCTTTTTCACCTTGAGACCAACATATGCAACCTCGAAGACCTTTCTAAGATTTAGTCTGAAATATTCGACATTAGCTTTCAAATACGACATGGCCTCCCTAATTCCAACCATAACTCTGGAATGCTGGTAACTTCTTGTAGAGTTATTGGCGGTGTTCAGGCTCTGCTCCCACCTGCAATATTCCTCACAATTCAGGGGAATGAGGACATACCTCTCGAGTGGTTTCCAAGCTGCTGCATCTGAAGACCTGCTTTCCCTGTCGCCTCCTCCTTTTCTGCAATCTTGAAATGAGACATCTTGTTTGCATGTGAGCCAATAGGGGTAGATTCTTGGACAAGACTCCCCATAAATGCATATGCCAAGTAGCCGATGTAAGGCCAGGTGCTGCAAGGACGTCCTACATGCATCCACGCCGTCCAAATGGAGGTCTTCCCATTATGGCTTAAATTTGAATTGGTTAAACATTTATCGGTGGGACTTGGACTCCTAGGGGATCGAAATGTGTCTATGCAAACCATACTCATAGATTAATTCCCCTAATCCAAGATTAACTCCTTTATTTTCCAAGTGGTCCACTGATTTGTTGTTTCCTCTAAGGATGTGAAGGTAATTTGCCTCTTGAGAGATGTTGAGTGAGCCAATTCTTTGATGAATCCTTCTGCACCACGGAGATCCTTTGGCGTAACCATTCCTCATTTTTTGAATGACTTGCCTTAAGTCTCCAAAAACTAAGAGCTTGTCGATCTTTAAATTGGTGATTATTTCCATACCATGAAGTAAAGCAAGCCATTCAACAACATTGTTGGATTTCTCCCCCAATCCCTAGGCGTAAGATTTAACTATTTTTCCTCCAGGGTCATAGATGACCCCCCCCCCCCACCCCCGACACCTGCCTCCCCTGTATTCATCATCCTATTGTTGATGTGACTCGATGTATCTTATTTTAGGTTGGCCTCCTCAATTTTTATGAGGAGGGTAGTTCGCTCAGGGGACATATTTAGATACTAACGGACTTTATCTATCGTTGGGATCATGATAAGAAAGCCTTCAAGGATGGTCTCGATATTTGTTATTGACCCACACAAGAGGATGTGTATTTCATCACATGTTTATCTTGGAGGGGGAGGACTTTATCCATTTTCCTGATCTACCACTTATTGTAGTTGAGACTCAGTTGATGCATGTTCATCGATTCATTAGTGCAGATATTACTCACCCTAGTGAGTTCCAGGTGAGTGGGGGGGAAGTTGAGGCTACATGCCTTTTGTTCAAAGGAGTCTAAGAGCTTGATCTTGTTTGTTACCATGATAGCACACCATCTCATTGATGGGAATCATATTAGCTGCACTATGTTATACTATCTAAAGAGTTTACTACAGAGGCCCGAGCTAATTAGGTTGGCTACGATTTTTTATGACAACTTTTTATAGCTTTAGACCACTGTCATAGCCAATTGCAAGGGAAACAGTTTTTCACCTTTGCATCAGAGTTATTTACTCTATCCATTTAGAGGTTTCCAGTGAATCGACCCACATTTGGGTCGAAATTTGACTGCATTCCAGCTAGACCTATGGTTGATGTGCGTACGAGCATCTGGGGGCAAGGGTTTCCCAAGAGAGGAATGCACGAGTTCATGTGTGGGGCACTCGATGAAGAGTTTTTGGAGATGTTACGCAATCATGACTGACAGTTAGTCATCAATAGTGTACATCCATATGCAGGGATGGAACGGTGAGGATATTGGAACATCTTATTTACTCAAGGTAAGTCATCGGATATGAGGGGTAATATAATTGTTATATTTTGATTAATGTAGTTCCATAATGTTTATCTTATTTAATGCACGTGTAATCGATTATAATATTTTGTTTAAATTTTCTAACTATTGTTGTCCACTATTTTGCATATATTAGCTCGTATGTTGGGGATCAACCACCCCAACATGATGAGGAGATGGTTGAGGATGATGAGCTATTTATTGAACATAGACCTGGCATGGCCCCAACGCAGGCCATGTCCTAGATTATGTCACTATGTGGAAGATTATATTTGTGATTTGATCTACACGCATGGGATGGAACCTGTACGACCGATTCTCATCAGACTGGACCCCGAGCTTGCTCCCATATGGTCCACCCTTCCCTGATATATGACATTATTGATGTGTTATGTTGTCAGTGCACTCATGCTACTCAATGAGTTGAGGGGTATTCCAGAGTCTTCATCAGAGTAATCTTCTGATGACAATGCTCCTCCACTACCTCCTCCATCCACTAATCCAGCAGTTGCAAGATCATCCTGCACTGCACATGCATCTACTTATTATCCACTACCTCCTCTAGTAGACCCACCACCATCATCCCCTCCTCCAGTAGTCCCATCATTGCCATCCCCTCCTCTAGCAAGTCGACCACCATCCACTGATGCACCATATCATGTTCATGTTCGTTATGCCTTTTCATATCATGTTCATGTTGATGTTACTGGGTAATTCTTTTAATCTCAAATATTGATCCATAAATTCATTTGATTAATATTTATTACTAAAACAATTGGAAAAAAAATTGTGCTTTGAATTCCTATAGAGTGTTGAGAGATATGTCATTATGGAATCATAAGGCCAACTAATATTACTTACAATGGGATTTTGTCTTTTGGATTTATAGGATTTATCTTTCGGTTAAAATATTGAAATGATAAACTAAGAATCAATGCACAATTATTTGTTCTCTTGCTTATAATTAAGTGTATTTCAAAGGAATTTCAACCCTTTATTAGTCATTAGATGAGGTTACTAGACTAGATATGGACGGTTGTAATATCTAAATTCACAATGGAAATCGAAGAAGACAATAGTCTTCCTTTTTTGGACATCCTTCTATCTAGAAAAGAAGACGGATCCTTAGCACACCAGGTTAATCGAAAAAAGACGCACACAGATAAGTATATTCGATCTGACTCTCATCATCACCCGGCACAAAAAATCGGTGTCATTAACACTCTCACTATTAGAGCCAAGAGAATATTTGATTTGGCACAATTGGATCTTGAACTAGAGCACCTTGTCAAAGTCTTCAAAGGCAACGGCTACAATGAGAATCTTATTAGAAAAACCATGAAGAGGTCCCAAGAAGTAAGGTAGGCAAGGAATCAAAACGAAGTTATAAAATCAATAAAGCTTCCCTACATCCAAGGGACAACAAACAAAATAGCCAACATACTGAGGAAAAAACAAATAAGGGTCACCTTCTCACCTTTTACCACATTACATGGAATCTTGGACCATGCAAAATATCAAGTGGACCCAAAAAAGAATAAAGGTGTGTACTTGATCCCATGTGATTGCGGGAAGGTGTATATTGGAGAAATCGGTCGCTCTGTACTAACAAGATTAAAGGAGCATAACGCGGACATCATTCATGGACGGATTAAGAACTCCGCATTAGCAGAACACTCCATTGCCTCCAAACACCACATTCTCTTGGAAGACGCCAAAGTCATCGCCAGCATTGACCACTACACAAGAAGACAAGTAAGAGAAGCTATTGAAATTGAAAAACACCCTTTCAATATCAATCGAGACGATGGTTGGAAACTTAGCACGGCGTGGGCTCCTATCATTAACAAGATAAAAAATAAAAACAATGACATCTGAATAATAATGTTTATAAGGGCTAACACAATTCAATAATCAGGCCAAATAACATTATTAATAAGAAAACCAAAATGAAAGATTAGATTGAGAAACTATAATGTATCTCCTGAAGATGGGCTGAACTATCCAGCCTGAAACGTCGAGTTCTGCAATTTTCACATGGGTTTTCCTTTGGTTGTAAACGGTTGTAATATGTTTTAGTAAACTTCATTTGTTCAAGTGGGTAAACCATAACATAAGTTTGAAATGAATTTGAAATATGTAATTGAATTTTTATCCAACCCTATAGCATGTTCAATGAATGTTAATTTAAATATATATTGTTTTTAATAGTGCTTTAATAAGGTTGAGTCTTATCCCTAAAATTAAATTTATTATTATTAATCGGTGGACAAATAAATTAAAACATATTCATTAGAATTTTAATAAACAATAATGGTGAAGCATTAAATTATACCACCGATGACGTTGTGGATTCTAAATAACAAATATTTGTTGCAGTTTGAAATTGTCCAACTCTAAACAATGAGCAACAAATCTTTTAAAAAAATAAAAATTGTTAAAATTAAAGTCATATCAAAACCAATGTAAACAAAATAATAATGAAAACTATGAAATCTAATTATTCATGCATGACTAAAGTCAACCATATTTAAACAAATTCAACTATTATCTTTATTATATTATACATAGTCATATACATTAAATTATATAACCAACTATAAATAAATACATCCATACCTACATATACCAAAGTCATTGAACTTTTAAAGAAATCTATTTTTAATATACCTATTAAAGTACTATTAAAAAAATTAATAGATTCATTTTTAGTGTATTAGCAGTGTAATTTGTCTAAGGTATGCAATATGAATCAAATAAATTTCTATATGGAATAAATATTTAGCATGAATTCGTGGATGCAAATTGTAGTTTTTGAGGGCAAGATTTTTAAGTGAACATTTCCATGTCTACTTGGAAAGTATTATCATATTCTAACTTGATAACTTGATATTGAGGTCAAGTGGAGGTTGTGTCTAGTTTAGAAGCAATAGGGTTTGTAATGTCCTCATTCAAATAAATATCAAAGGAGAAAATTCCACCAATCTACTAGTTTCCTAGGTTGGAGTGGAAACATTAGATTTGGAATAATGAGACTATAAAACCCCAAATGGACATTATCTTGACATAACTATATTAAAAGGGGTTAAATAAATATTTATGATAGGAAAATAAGGTGGCACTTGGTCATGGAGACACAATGGTGGTGTAGGACCCACACAAAGCTAGATTCCTCATGCCACATGGCATCCTATTCTCACCCATTTGATCCAAGGTGGAGTCTAATGTTCTTGGGGATTTGGAAGGTCAATATACTTGGCATGACTCAATGAAGGTTGAATTGGAGTGGAAGAGTAACTTCCATGGAAGAGGAAGAGGCATTTGAGAGATATTGAGACACTTGGGCTAGATTCCCTAGCTTCTATGACAACAATGATGAAGATGCTATGACACTTATGACACAAATCAAACCTTATTGCTGACATATGACATATATGGCATGTCAAGCATAAAAATAGCCTCCAAGAGGGCGCACAAGGGAGTTAGGTCAGCGAAAGAGTCTTCCATTCAAATTGAGTGAATGAGGAGGCTAAGAATGGAGGGACAAGTGGCACACATTGGAATTTCTTCCCAATTCGAGTTGGCATGAAGCTCATGGATGGAATTCGAGCTAAGGAGGTATTTGTAAGTTTATAAAATTCAAGAAAAAATAAGTAGAGTAGCTTTTGATCATTTCTCATTTTTCATATTGGAGAGCATAGCTTGTCCATGCTTGTGGAGTGTTTACTCTACTTGCCTTAGTACCAATTTTGAGGGTGAAATATTCCCATCCTAATTGGAAATTGGAGAGGCAATTCAGACCTTTAAATTGGAGCTACAATGGATTCATTTTTTGCAGGTTGAAGCTACAGGGATGCTCATGACATTCTCTTCTTCAACTTGTTTCCACGCCTTTCTCACTTTTCTCTTCATAATTTGGCTCTTGGAGGAAGGGCGCACTTGGTGAGATGCTGATCTCTTTGGGGGAGCTCTTGTGGCCCCATTTATTTGTAATCTGATGTATTTACTTTGTATTTTCTTCTCAGAAGATCCTCAGGTCTAAATACCAAGTGAAACTATGTCAAAATACCAAACAATGTATAAATGGTAGCATTTTCCTCATATCTTGTTATGAAAGCTTGAAGTTGCTTTATTTCGACTTGTATCAGTTCATACCTATGAATTTTATGATGTATGGAGAGTCATTAATTTCTTGAATAAGTTTAATATACATTACATAATCCTTTTGAACATAAATCTCAAATTTCATAGCAAATGGTGAAGTTTCCTATCATTTCCCCTTAGGTGAAGACATGTCCACAAACCTCTGATTTATGGGAGTTGCAGCAACCTTTAGGAATTGATTAATTATGCATTTGAGAGGAAATTGAAGTCCTTTAAATATTACATGTCTCTGTTCTTAAATTTTGGAGGGTCGTACTACATTTGGAGAGCCATTTTTGTCTCCTACCCTTAAGGATTTGAACCTCGAATTTACTAGTAAATTTCCCTACTTTCTCCTTATTGTAAAGGAATGTTGCAGAAGTGTTTTGAGAGTGTCCAAGCATCCATAAACCTCATTTTTATGTCTTAATACCTTTCAAACACATTCAGACCCAATTTGGAATCATTTGGAGCCATTTGGAAGCATTGGAGTCATTACTAGTCTAATGGTCGAATTGGCCAAAAATTGCCATTTTTCCAATTTTTCCAAAATTTATAAAAAGGGACGCTACAAGTGGTATCAGAGCATGGTCCTTGAACCTATGAATTAATATCATACCTTGAAGAATAATTGGCAGCCATGTATTACTATTATGATGAATCCTATGAGTACAATACTTATGAGCAATATGAAAAAGAATGTGAATGGTATGAGGAAGAGGTGCCATCATGTAACACTTCTTACAATTTCATAAGGAATGAGGGTTATTTTTTTTACCTTGAATATGATGAAGACGAGTGTGTCACACTACCAAAGGATAATTCTATGAATGAATTACAAAGAGTGAGAGCAACATGTAAAACCTTGCCCCAACAATATCAGGCATATCTTGATGTGTACAAGGGAGATACATAAAAGGCCATTCATTTTGAATACTTTGTTGATTGGGTGTTTGAAAATAGGCCCAAAAATGAAGATGTGGAGTTAGTGAAGAAAGGTCTATTCCTTTCTTGCAAAAGACCTTGGAGAGAAAATCATATGTGTGTGAGTGAAAAGAGCAGTGAAATATCTGAAGCTTCAGGGAATGCATGTATTTCCTATTTGAAGAGATTTTTTGGGTTTTCTTCAATAAGAGATTCCAAATATATCGATCTTAAGGAAACCAAGGGGAAAAATGCATCAGCTTGCTTGAAGGAGCGAAAGGAGGAGACCCATGAGCCACCTAGTTCTGAAATAGGTGAAGTAGAAGAAGCAATACAAGAAGAGGAAAGTTTTTCCCTTTCGAGGGATGTGCATGATCCTAACCTTATGGAGCCTACAAATTATGACACTTTTTCATATTCTGATCATTTGGGTGAGTTGGTTCATTCACCTACATCTTACACTTCCCTATTTTGCAGCATTCATCCTAATGAAGTATAGGTGAAAAGTTTCTTTTTGATGGTGCCACATGAGGAGTGTGGAACTCCTACCTCTCCTTTTGAGGATGACATGGCAAGAGCACCTCATTATTTACATTTGCAGAAGCATCCTTTTTTACCTTATGATGATACATATCTTCATGGATGCACTTATGATGTTCACTTGAGTCACTTGAAGACTCGTGATTTTTCTTGCTCCTTGCTTAGTTCAATTGATGTTGGAGGAACTTCATTAACTACTTGGATGAAGAGATATATGATTGGAGCAAATGTTTATTGGCGGAAACATCCCTTGTTATTTCTTTATGATACACATATCCATGGATGCATAAATGGTACTTATGTGATCCCCTTGAAGGCTCATTGTTTTCTTTGCTCCCTACTTGGTTCAGATTTTAATGGAGATTATTCATTCACTTCTTGAATGAAAGAACACAGGGCTTATTATTTTGATGCATACTACATATTTTTGGAGCAGCATTATAGGACATGGGATCCTCACCTATGTAATTGGAGCAAATTTGATTGGTCACTTGATGCTTGTATGCACTTGGCAAAGGGTGGCCTACTTGCTTGGAGGTATAAGCACTTTCATGATTCTTTGATGAAGCACCTCCTTGATGTACATTTTTATTATGGTGCTATGTACTTTGATGATCTATCTTTTGTACTTATGATGATTGTAAGAATGCATACAAGGAAATGGGATCCGGGAATTCTCTTTCCTGATGGTATGGGTTGGAGAGCACTCCTAATTGTTGGAGTGCAATACAAGCAATGGGACCCTGGAATAATTTTTAGTCTCATTGGTTTCAATTTTTTTGGGGGGAAAGAAATTTTTGGAAAGGAAGCAGGTTCTTCAACATCCATGTTCAAAATTGCTTGAGTACAATCAATCTTGGGTGGGGAGGACTGTAATTTCCCCATTCAAATAAATTTCAAAAGAGAAAATTCCACCAATCTACTAGTTTCCTAAGTTGGGGTGGCAACATTCGATTTGGAATAAGGAGACTATAAAACCCCAAATGGACATTATCTTGACATAAATATATTAAAAGGGGTTAAATAAATATTTATGATAGGAAAATAAGGTGGCACTTGGTCATGGAGACACATTGGTGGTGTAGGACCCACACAAAGCTAGATTCCTCATGCCACATGGCATCCTATTCTCACCCATTCGAATCCCAGGTGGAGTCTAATGTTCTTAGGGATTTGGAAGGTCAATATACTTGGCATGAATCAATGAAGGTCAAATTGGAGTGGAAGAGTAACTTCCATGGAAGAGGAAGAGGCATTTGAGAGATATTGAGACACTTGGGCTAGATTCCCTAGCTTCTATGAAAACAATGATGAAGATGCTATGACACTTATGACACAAATAAGACCTTATTGCTGACATATGACACATATGACATGTCAGGGATAAAAATAGCCTCCAAGAAGGTGCACAAGGGAGTTAGGGAAGCCAAAGAGTCATCCATTCAAATTGAGTGAAGGAGGAGGCTAGGAATGGAGGGACAAGTGGCACACATTGGAATCTCTTCCCAATTCAAGTTGGCATGGAGCTCATGGATGGAATTCGAGCTAAGGAGGTCTTTGCAAGTTTATAAAAGTCAATAATAAAGAAGGAGAGTAGATTTTGATCATTTCTCATTTTTCATATTGGAGATCATAGCTTGTCCATGCTTGTGGAGTGTTTACTCTACTTGCCTTAGTACCAATTTTGAGGGTGAAAGATTCATATCCTAATTGGAAATTGGAGAGGCCATTCATACATTTCATTTGGATCTAAAATGGAGTCATTTGTTGTAGGTTGAAGCTACAGGGTTGCTCGTGACATTCTCTTCTTCAACTTGTTTCCACACCTTTCTCACTTGTCTCTTCATAATTTGGCTCTTGGAGGAAGGGCGCACTTGGTGAGATGCTGATATATTGGGGGGAGATATTGTGGCCCCATTTATTTGTAATATAAAGTATTTACTCTTTATTTTCTGCTAATAAGATCCTCAAGTCGAAATACCAAGTGAAACCATGTCAAAATACCAAACAATGTATAAATGGTGCCATTTTCCTCATATCTTGTTATGAAAGCTTGAAGTTGCTTTATTTCGACTTGTATCAGTTCATATATGTGAATTTTATGATGTATGGAGATTCATTAATGTCCTAAAGAAGTTGCATATACATTATATGATCCTTTGGAACATAAATCTTGAATTTCATAGCAAATGGTGAAGTTTTCTATCATTTCCCACTAGGTGAAGACATGTCCACAAACCTCTAATTTATGGGAGTTGTAGCAGCCTTTAGGAACTGATTAATAATGAATTTGTGAGCCCATTGAATTAATTTAAATATTATATGTCTATGTTCTTAAATTTGGGATGGTCATACTACATTGAAGAGTCACTTTTGTCTCCTACCCTTGGGGGTTTGAACCTCGGATTTACTAGTAAATTTCCCTGCTTTCTCTTGATTGTAAATGAATGTTGCAGATGTGTTTTGAGAGTGTCCAAGCATCCATAAACCTAATTTTTATGTCTTAATACCTTTCAAACACATTCAAACCCAATTTGGAAGCATTTGGAGCCATTTGGAAGCATTGGAGTCATTATTAGTCTAATCGTCGAATTGGCCAAAAATTGCCATTTTTCCAATTTTTCCAAAATTTATAAAAAGGGACACTATAGGGTTATAATGCATTTATCTTAATGTTTATGTCTTGGTATGTCAACCATGATCCTTTGGTCTTTATCTTTTAAGATGGATTATTAATAAAATTATGGTAGCGTCCAAGGAATGTTATCCCTATTAATTGTGGAATGTTGATTAAAAACATAAGTGAAAGCTTAATGTTAATTGCATTCATATATGTTCTAGAATGCACGAAATGCCTGCACCTTGATTTCAACCTTCTTGACATGGTTGCACGTGCTCAGGGGCCAGGGTTCGGAATGAATATGTAGCTCAATATTCTTCTAGGGTTTCACATGTCTAATTAGATGCAGACATGGTTGGTCGAATCAAAAGACATTCAGTTGGTGGATTATTCCACGAGAAGCCCTTAGATTCGTCCATATTTTGTAGTGATGAGGACATGGGGGCATCCAATAAGTGCCTCCATAAGACGGATGGGGTGGCCAATTGGATTGATGATGAAGTTTCGTTGTCCCTTCCAAACGCCTTAGTAAAGGAGCAGTTATTGTTGAAACATGTCGAAGGTGGGCAGTTTGATTCATCATTGCGGGTCATATCACCAGACATTGTCGTGCTTGACGTTCCTGATGTCAGGTTAGATGATAGTATGTGGGAATAGTCGAATAGGGAGGGGGCTAACCTCTCACACGTTATCGAGAATAATGGTTTTATGTGGGTTAATCCTAGACAGTTTTAGCAGGTCAGTTTTGGTAATGATCTTCCCTCTTTATCTGACTCTCTTTCTCTCGATACAGGCTTGTTAGAAGGTTTCATGGGTACTAGAATTGGCTTTTTAGAGTCATCCTTTTCATATCCTCAGCCAAAGCGGTTTCTGAAGAAAAACGTGGTTAAGTCGAGAAGGTCTGGGGTCTCATTGGTGGTGGGAAAAGATATTCCAATCATGGACATCCCTAAGATGTTGGGTAAAACCCTAATAGGAAAGGTTTGTGGCCGTCGAGTTGGGATATGTGAGCTTCAGGCCTGGGATAGGGATTCTTGGTGCCCCCTAATTAGCAAAGAACCAATTTTTAAATCAATGTCTAGGGGGTGGTTCATATTTGAATTCGAAAGCAAAGTGGATGTCCAAGCAGTGCTGCAATAGATCTAAGGTTTGGAGAAAAATATGTTGGTTTTAAAATATTGGCACCCTTTATTCAACCCAAGGAAGGACTATCTAGAATACATTCCAGCCTGGGTGAAATTGCCTTGGATTCTGCTGGAATTCTGGTCTCTCGAAGGGTTGAAGGTGATCATGAATATTATTGGCAAATTCTTAGCGGTAGAAGTGGGTTTGTTCCAATCTTCTTCTTGTTCAATAGCTCAAATTCTGGTGGAGTTGGATCTATGATTTGGTTTGCTTTATTCCATTGACCTGGTTTTGGAGGATGTGGTCTTGACGTAACAATTAGACTACATAAATGTTCCCTTTTGGTGCAGGCGTTGTCATTTATATGGTCATATAGTAGCTGATTTCGTCCACTCTTCTGAAAAAATGTTTGGCATAGGAAGTAGTTTTCCTCCAAGGATGAATCCTCTCGTGAGCCGCTAATTTCGGAGAATTTTGTTAAGGATCCCGATCTAGTAAAGCCACGTCTCGATGACTCTTCGGGCCGATCTATTTAGGGATTTGGTTCTTCCGATGGAATTTCCAGGGCTTTCGCCCCCTCCCCCTCCCGTTCAGGTCTAGGATCTCTTTGAGGGATTAGAGATCACTCCTAATCAATTTGAAAAGCTTACGGATATTTGGAATAAGACTAAAGTGCAATTTCCAGTTAATGAGAATATTGAGAAAGATGGTTTGCATGGTGAGGGTGATAGTGAGACGTCGACTATGCCACCTTTGAAAGAGGACCCAAATCTCCATGATGGACCTAAGGTGTCAGGAAAATTTGTTGTTAATATTTTGGATGAAGAACACGTGGAATCAGTGCCTTCTTCGAGGAATGTTGTAATCCAAGTGTTGAGGGGTAGCTCGTGTGGTCGATACCACCTTCATCTGTGGAATAAACTGGAAGGTGGTTTCGATTTTGATTAGATTCCTGTTTCACAACAGTTCAAAGTTGGAAAAAGGTCAAAAATGTCACATGCAAAGGCAAAGGTGAAGATGGAAATCAGTCAAGGAAGACAATTAAGTATCACAGGGGTGCTTAAAGAAGCAGAAGCCCATGCTGGGGTTTCTAAATGAATATTCTCTCTTTAAATGTTCGTGGATTGGGAGGGCAAGGAAAAATTGTGGCCCTCAAGTGTTTGGTGTTTGGTGAGTCTCCTCATATTATGCTCCTTTAGAAATCGATGGGTAAAGGTGAGTTATTGATTCCTTCATTAGAAAAAGTTTCTCTTGGTTGGTCCTTCTTTGATTTGGATGCCTCTAGTCAGTCGGGGGATGTTATCTCTGGTGTTAATTCCTCTTTCTCTATAGAAGGTTCTTATGTTTGTTGTGGTGCTATAGTTTTGGAAATATTGTCAAAGGATTTGGATTTCTGGTTTTTTGTTGTTAATGTTTATGGGCCATATGATGAACGTAAGCCCTTATGGGATTCCTTCTCTAGAGATTTCGTCTTTTAAGGTCCCAACCTCATATTAGGGGGACTTCAATTTTGTTATGCCCTGTGATGAAATACAGGGAATTATGTTAGGGTAGACAGGTTGGCTCCTTTCTTCCACAATCTATTTGAAACTATGGAATGGATTGACATTAAGCATTTTGTGTTGTCAGTTACTTGGATGAATTAGTGTGTTCGTGCTACTGGGGTGTCCAAAATATTGGACAAGTTCTTTATGCATGAGTCTATATGTGATCATTTCGTGACCTATAGGTCGTGGGTGCGTGGTGTGGTCTTCTCTGACCATTTTCCCATCTTCCTAGAAATTGGGTTAAAATATAGCATGTTGGGAAGTCCCTTCAAATATAATTCGTGTTGGATAGAAGATAAAGCATTTCAGAAGATGGTCAAAGATAATTGGCATCCTATTAGGGAAGATTGCAGTAGATGTGCAAGCTCCCAATTCTCTGCTTCTCTGAAAAATCTAAAAAAATGTGTTGTGGAGTGATGTACAGTTAAAAAGAAGTCCCAAGAAGTAAAACTTATAGAGATAGAAGAGAAAATGAATCTTTTCTTTCTCAATAATCCCTTAGGAATTTGTCACTCTGAAGTTCTGGAGGAAATAGCCAACCTATCTAAAGCTAAGGAATTTTTCTTGAAATAAAAGGAAGAGGAATGACACCTCAAAAATAGAGCTCTATGGTTGGAAGCTGGTGATCATAACACAAAATATTTTTAGAAATATGCATAGCATAGGAAGACTATCAATTCCATTCAGGAATTGAAGAATCCAGCAGGGGAAAGAGTCAGAGGTTATGATGATCTCACAACCTTGGGTATTGATCATTTCTCCTCCCTCTATTCTGATCCAGGTGGTGCTCATATAGACGCACTGTTGAAGATGATTTGTTCCTTTCCTTAAGTTGGTGGAAGAGGAGGAAAATGAAGATATCTTCAAATCAGTTGATAAGGACGAACTGATGGCAGTCTTAGGGTTGTTTCAAAGAGACAAGAACCCTGGGCTTGATGGATGGCTAGTGGATTTTTTCCTGGATTTATTTGAGATTGTGTGGGATGACTTGCTTAAAGCGGTGGAGGAAGCTCAAATTAGGGGCTTCGTTCATGGATCATTAAAATATAATTTTCTGTTATTGATTCCCAAGAAGGATAAAGCAGAGAATTTTGATGACTATATACTGATCTCATTATGCAATGGTGTTTATAAACTCATTGCCAAAATTATCGCAGTAAGAATAAATCCCATTCTTTCCAGGGGAGTATCAGGTGAGTAGTTTGGATTCTTAAAGGTATATCTATTCATGAAGTTATCTGTGATGCTCAAGAAGGGCTCCACATAATCAAATATCACAATATGAAAGTCAGAATCCTCAAGCTAGATCTGTCCAAATCCTATGACAAGGCTTCTTGGATTTTTATCAGGTTAGTCCTTCTACATGTGGGATTCAGTTTGGAGTTTACTAATTGGATCATGGGATGTATCTCTTGTTCCTCCTTTGTTGTCCTCGTCGACAATTCGGGATCCAATTTTTTTAATGCAACTAGAGGTCTTCATCAAGGTTTCCCTCTTTCCCCTTATTTGTTCTTGCTTGTCATCGAAGGGTTGAGTCGGTTAACTCTGGAAGAATGAAGATGTAGGAGGTTTACATGCATTTATTTCAGGGGCAAGGTTTCTCTGTCCCACTTCCTTTTTGTTAATGATATCCTCATCTTCTGCTCTAGTTTTTATCGGGATCGTTAGTGTTTGAAATTATTGTTGGATCTTTTCTACTCAGCGACTGTTATGGAGATCAATGCCCAAAAATACTCCATCTACTTACTCTGATCTAAATCTGATCAAAGGAAGGTCTGGAAAGATGTTTTTCCTTTTGAAGTAGGGTATATGGAAGGCGATAAGTATCTTGGTTATTCCTTGAAACCATCCAAATACAGAAAAGAGGATTGCAGGTGGCTAGTTGCTAGAATTGAAGGCATAATCAATATTTGGTGCAATAAGTGGATATCCAAGGGAGGTAGACTAGTTTTAATTAAATATATCTTAGAAGCGATTCTAGTGTATTGGCATCTGATGGCTCATACTCAAAAAGCTATTTTATCCAGAATTAGAAAATGATGTTTTGATTACCCGTGGAGAAGTAATCTATAGTACAGGGGAATTTCATTTGGTTAAATGGAGTGTTCTAGATGCTCCCAAGGAGTATGGAGGTTGGGGGGTCAAGAACATCAACCATTTAAATAAAGCGTTAGCGACCAAATCTATGTGGTCCTTTCTTACTAAGAAGAGCCTCTAGCAATCCATTCTCTCAACTAAGTACATCTACCTTGGATATGTAATAGGTTGGGTTCCTAAAAATATTAATCCCGCTCTCAATGTCTCTTATCATTAGAAGCCTCCCACAAAAGAATTTCCCAGAACTCAGGAACTATTTAGCTTGGGAAGTTGGGAATGGACAGTCTGTTCGATTCGGTGCTAACTATATTGTTGGTCAAATAAAACAGGTGTGTTTTCCTTGTGAAACGTTTTTTTCCTTCAAGACTCTGGCAAGGCTTCTCTAGATAAACAGGTTGATCCATGTAGTACCAACATTTGGAATCAGGGGTGCTTGTCTGCACAGGATATGGGCATCATCGGTGATTGTTCTGTTATGTGGGATAATTATGTTTTAGCTTTACATAGAATCCACATCTGAATCAATGATGATCCAGATGCATTGGCCTAGATTTTTTACCAAACAGGTGGAGTCTACTCAGCCAAGTTGGGTTATGATTCCTTATTCCAGTCTAGAGGTGAATAGGTTTAGTGGTGGTGGAATCAAATATAGAAAGTGAAGATTCCTCCTAAATCCACTCTCCTTCTCTGTCTTATCTTGAGTAATCTTTAGTGGAATTGGGAAGGTCCTAGTTTTTGTAGTTTATGCCGATGCGGTGTTGAGAGTTCTGATCCTATAGCGTAACTAAAGAATTGTGGAGACTATTGGAATGCCATTTTCAGAAATTGGATCTTTGGTCGAAGGATTTAGTTGAAGCTTTTTTTCTCCAATATTTTAAGAAAAAAGATTTGAAGGATTTTCACACTCTTCCTTTCTTGGTAGCCTGGGAAGTTTGGCTATTGAGAAACAGAGCCATTTTCAAGGACAAGTGTTATAAGTCAAAATTGAACTTATCCGTCTATGACGACATTAAACTTGTCAGTCACACAAAATGACACTATGGATGGAAGAGCTTTGGCTTGATACCTGATCTCATGGCTTAACTCATTCCTAGTTCATCCAGCTTTCCTATTTTGCTTATCTTGGTTTGTGACATACAAGCAGTTGATGGTCATGCAAAATGCGCGTTACGCATAGTTTGATGGTTAACCCACCTGGGTGTGCAATAAAAAGTTGCGTGAACACTATACAAAGTGGCCAATTCTATCTCTATCTCTTACTAGTATTTGCGGTCTCTTTGAATTTTACAAATCAAAAAATCAAAAGCCAGAGAAGCATGTTAGAAAAACAGGATCCGAGAGAAATAAAATAAACAGAATGTGAAAATAAAACACATAAGATCAAAATACAAGGGAGACACCAATATACGTGGTTCACCCAATTTGGGCTATGTCCATGGAGAAATTGCCACTCCTTTTATTAATATATCCAGTAAAAGAAGGGATACAACCCGCAACACATCCATTGCAACTTCCTCTTCACTCTCTCACAATCTCTCTTACACAATCACATAGATATTTACAATACTCCAATCATATTACAGTGCCTTCCTTTTAAAGAGGGATTACCATGGAAAAATACCACGGGCTACCCAATACCATGGGCCCGTAAATCACCCATTATTGACCAAGTCATGACTATGAAATTACAACATTTTCCAAGGCATTTTTTCCAAAAATTTTGCTACGAGGGCGTTGCCCCCAAACCCCCGCCAGGGTGGGGCTCCCAAATTAGTCCTTGCCCCCCTAGACCCCCCATGGCGACTATAGTGGTGGGAAATCCCCCCCCCACATCCCCCGACATGGGATGGGATCCAAACACGGCTAAAACACGACCATCGAATCAAGAATATCAAGCTCCAAAACCAACAAAGTACAAAATTAGAATCTAAAACATTCCTTCCTCCTTTCCTTGGGCCTATTTTGATGGAGCCTCTCAAGAAAATGGTTCATGGTGTGGCATCGGTTTTGTTCTCTTCCTATCTGTAGACCATTTCTATTAGTGCCATGGGAATATCAGTTATGGATCAAACAATTGGGTTGGATTCCAAGCCCTCTTCTATCTCCTTGAATATGTTAAAGAACTGAATATCCAAACCAAACAAATCTAGGGGGATTCCCTTTTTGTGATTGACTGCATGAACAATGTTCAGAATGTCTAGAATATTGTTCTCTGACATTTAGTTACAGACTTGAAGACTATAGCCTCATCCTTTCAGTCTATCAGCTTCGATCATTATTTCAGAGAATATAATCAGGCAGCAGACTCCCTATCCAAAAAAGGCTTATATATGGATCCAGATTCATGGGTGGTGGAAGAAAGCTTTGAAGGCAGAATTTTATCATATCAGACAAGCCAATGTTTGTAACTTAGTTTGCTGTGTATGGTTATGATACTTATTATATGGACACATGTCTACTCCTCCATTTTTTTATCCCTTATTTCGGATATGAAGACCCTTTTGAGACAAGAACCTTGATCCCTTCGAAATAACCTGAAGAATGTATCTTGTTTTTCATATGAAGAGAAAATATGATTTTTTTCCTTGGAAAAAATGTTCTAGAATGCATATAAATGAACGCTTTATGATTCCGATAATTCTTCCTATGCATGCATTGAAGAATTGATATTTATGAAATGCCATGAAAACCAATAAGTTAATATTGTTGATGGATATGTATGTCTTTTTTCCCCGACCGACTACGAGCTTCCTCCTGCGCGGTGTGTTCTTGATCCCCTACGAGTTGATCCATCGCGCCATGGTCCCTAGAGGGGGTCCCGAGGCCTCCCCTCCCCTTCCCCCCGAGTTAGCTGCTTTTAAAAGGCTGGTTGCAGCTAGTGGTAAACGCCTAGCAAGTGAACAACAACAAAAAATTGTTAAAAGACTGAATATCATACCCACAATCGCCCTGTCGACTGAAGAACCTTGCAGATCTGCTTTGAACCTTGCTGAACGAGGGCTAATAGGGCAGTTCACCGGACTCTAGCCTTCGCCCAAAGTTGTTGATACCTGGGTGCAAAGGAACTAGCGATCTTTGGTCAAAGAAGGACTCATAAGCTACTTTGTCGGTAAGGGCTTCTTTGTCTTTGTCTTTGACAATGTAGAGGACAAGAATCTCATCTTTAGGAATGGCCTGTATTTTATGGGCCCTCAAGGGCTGTATTTGAGTAAATGGAATCTGGACTTCGATCCGACGCAAGATGTGCCCTCGGCAGTCCCAGTTTGGATATGCCTACCTCAATTACCTCTGCATTGATGGAATCCCAAATCCTTAGAAGCCATAGGTAATAAGCTAGGAAAATATATAGACCCTGCAGAGAGGAAGGACCAGTACACCTGCGCAAGAATATGTGTAGAGGTGGATTTGGAGGTAGGACTCCCTGAAGTTATAAAGCTTGTGGTGGTTGACTGGTCATACATCCAAGAGTTAGACTACGAGCAATGCCCTTTTAAATGCCAGTATTGCCATGGCTATGGTCACTTTGCCGGGCACTGCAAAAAGAAAGTAGAGGAGGAGGTTGAGAAAACAAAGGAAGATCAATGGACTCAGGTTCAAAAACCAGTCACAGCTAAACATAATAACATAACAAAAGGGAAAGGAATGCCCACAGGGAGTGAAGTCCCTTCTTCTGGACAGTTCCAAGGTGACGGGAGCTCAACCCCTCCAAGAGTAGAGACAACCAATAACCCTTTTGAAGCACTCAGTACTCCAGAAGAACCTCCAGTTTCAGTTGATGAATAGGTTGAACAGCAACTCACTAATTTTGTAGAAGATAAAATATTGGAAGAAACAACCCCTCTACAATTCAGATCCCCAACAAGAGCATATAGGCCCCCCTCCTATGTTGAAATGACAAGGAAGAAGTCTCCGAGGATGTCAAGATCCTCGGAAGATGAGACATTCGAGAGGCCATTGAAAAAAGATGGGAGAAAATATGATAGGGAGGCAAGGGTGGAAGAAGCGGAGAGGCAAAAAATGAAAGGTAGTCAAACCACGATCGAGGTGTCCATTGGAAAAAATACTAGAAATAGGCCTCCCAAGGGAGGATTTCCCCCCCCCACCTGCTAGTAAATAATGCGACTAGTCTCTTGGAATTGCAGAGGCTTGGGGAATCCCTTAAAAGTCGAAGCTGTAAAAAATCTGTTGAAATCAGAATCTCTTGAGATCCTCATGCTCCAAGGGACTAAAATAGAAGGGGAAGCCCTTCTCGAGACCAGCAAATCGAAATGGAAAAGAAATGCCGGGAAAGCAATAAGTGCAAGGGGCTCCTCCGGAGGGCTTGCTACTCTGTGGGAAGAAGACAAATTCCACCTCGAAAGCTCCTTCGAGACACAAAATTGGATCTACACCGAACTTCATCACTCTATAAGTAAGATTATCTTTACTCTTGTTAACATTTATGTTCCAGTCCTCTATGCAGAAAAGAAAGATTGCTGGCAAACACTGTCAGATTTTCTAGAGATACGCTCTCCCAAGAATATAATTCGAGCAGGAAACTTCAACCTAGTCTTTGAACCTAAGGAAAAAAAGAGGAGGCAACATCTGTAGAGATCATTGTCTTCCTTTTGTTAAAGACCTAATTCAGCAGTGGGACTTACTGGATTTCAAGCCAAAAAAAGGGCTCTACACTTGGTCAAATAACAGAGTCGAGGGGCATCATATTTCAGCTCGTTTGGACAGATTTTTACTACAGAGTACCTTTATATCAGAAGAAAAAGATTATCTCTACTAAAATTCTGCAAAAATTGACTTCAGATCACAAACCTATTTTACTTATTTTCGAAGAAGAAGAAATATTGGGGCCCATCCCCTTCCGATTCAGCCCCCTCTGGATAGAAAGGGAAGGGCTTTTGGATACTGTCTCGAATGCTTGGTCCACTCCTGTCACAGGGTCACCCAGCTATGTGTGGGAACATAAATTAAAGGCAACCAAAATTGCTTTGAAAAAGTGGATAAAAAATCCCTTAGACTCCCCCTCTAGCCATAGAAAGCAGACCACCAAACAGTTGTTAGATCTGCAATTTGATTTGGATTATAAAGACATCACTTTCTCAGAAATCCAGAAGGAGCAAGCTGCCAAACTCACCACTTTTCGTTCTTACAAACAAGAGGAAGAGTACTGGAGGCTTAAATCCCGAAGTCTCTGGCTTAAGTCTGGCGACAAAAATACTACCTTCTTCCACAATCAATTTAGAGCTCGCCTCTCTCGAAATCACATTGCTGAAACACTCCCTCCGATGGGACTGTTCACAAAGGATTAGTTCAGATAAAAGAGGTTGCAACTACTCATTTCCAGCAGCTCTACAAAGAAGAAGGTCTGGATTATGAGGAGGAATTTTCAGACTTCCTCACTCACATTCCAAGACTGGTACAGGAGGAGGATAATTCAAGTCTTCTGAAGCCCTTATCTTAAGATGAAATCAGCAATGTCATCTAGACGTTGGAGCCGAACAAAGCTCCACGGACCGATGGATTTTCCATTCATTTCTACAAAATATGCTGGGACATAATCAAGGTTGACCTGCTCCGAATGATCAAAGGCTTCCTCCAAAAAGCCAAGGTTGGAGGCAACACAAATTCCACTTTCCTAACACTAATTCCCAAGGAAGCGAACTTAGGTTCATTTGATCGCTTCAGGCCAATTTCATTGTGTAATGCTTCTTATAAAATTCTCTCCAAACTCCTTGCTAAAAAAATCAATCCACTGCTTGAAAAACTCATCTCTCCCAGCCAAGGCGGGTTTGTTAAAGGAAGGCATATCTTGGATAATTTGATTCTTGTGCAGGAAACCATCCACTCCAGTCATCAACGCCAAGAGCAAGGGATGCTTATAAATCTTGATATGGTTAATGCCTTTGACCGGGTAAGGCACTCTTTTCTTTTTCAAGTTCTTCTTTCCTTTGGCTTTAGCTTTGACTTTGTAAGGTTGATCAAAGCATGTATAGGAAAGCCTTGGATCGCCCCACTAGTAAATGGCAGGCCGGCCAATTACTTCCAAGGCTCGAGGGGCATAAGGCAAGGCTACCCCTTGTCCCCTTTCCTGTATATTCTGATGGTAGACTCTCTAAGCCGAAAGTTGACAATATAGAAGTTAGCAAGGACAGCTCCAGGCATTAGGGTGTTGAAAGAAATAGCACCACTTTATCATGCCTTGTTCATCGATGACTCTCTCCTATTGGGAGGCGCCTCCATAAAAATTGCAAGGGCTTTCAACGAAGTCATTCAAAGCTTTTGTAGAGTCTTTGGAGCTCTAGTCAATAAGAGAAAAATTGTTGTGTATGGCTGGAAGGTAGACCAACCTCTCATCCTTCGGATTTCCCACTCCTTAGGTTTCACGGGCTTCGCAGCTTGGGAAAAAATCAAGTACTTAGGCCTACCTTTAACTCTGGGAATCACCAAGGCTCGCACTAGCTCGAAGTCATCATCAAAATCAAGGCAAAAATGGTAGCTTGTGGTGGCCAGTGGCTCACCACTGCCGGGAAGCTTATCCTCATCAAATCTGTTATCTCCTCTCTTCCTATATTTCAGGCTTCGTTTCTTTTATCCCCAAAGATGATCACCGAGCAGGTCTCTAAATTGATTCGAAACTTTCTGTGGCAAGGAGTAAAGGGGAATTAAAAAAAATTATTTGGTAAGCTGGGATATTGTGAAAAGGCCATTGTCAGAAGGTGGACTCCAGCTAAGAGACCCCGGGATGGCTAATTTGGCCTTGGGAGGAAATATATTATGGAAGATCTTCTCAAATCAAATCCATCCAGTAAGCCAAGTGCTCATTAAAAAATACTTACACGGGCTCTCTTTGAACAACATGGATGAAGGAAGTTCTAGAAAAGGCAGCACGCTTTGGAAGCTTTGTAGTCGAGGGTGGGAATTCTTCAAATACCATCTCTATCGAATCCCTGGAAACGGGAAAAAAATATGGTTGTGGGAAGAAAAAATTATGGGCCAACAACCTCTCAGGTACTTAGCATATTTTGCAGATTTGCGTGTCTGGATTTCTCAGCGTGGCATCCACAAGTTGGCAGATATTTCTACTTGGGACCTTGGTGGAAATTGGCATGCCTAGAATATTCCTTATCATCCAGACTGGTTGCAACCTCAACAGAGTACTCTTCTTGCTACGCTCTCAGGTTTGGCGTCGATGCATCTGCAATCTTGGGACAAATGGGGATGGGGAATGCCTGGATTTTACACAGCAACTCAGGGATTTGCTGCTCTCCAATCTCACCACACACAGACTCATCCAACCTCACTGTGGAATCACGTATGGGACTCCTTCGGCATCCCAAAGATCAATTTCTTCAGTTGGGTCCTCATGCATAGAAGAATTTTGACGGGGGAGAATTTAGCAAAACTGGAATTATTGGGCCGCACAGATGCCCTCTCTACTGCTTGGCTCAGGAAACTATTGCTCATGTGTTCATCGACTGCCCATTCACTCATGAATTTTGGACGCAGGCTCTGCATGGTCTCAATGTTCAAATCCCATCGCAGATCACTGTTGTCATTTTATTCTCCACCTGGAAAGAGCGTTATCCCCAAGCGATTAAGAGCAAATCCCTATGGTTAAAAATATGGTATGCAATCCCAAAATACATATTTTGGGAAGTTTGGTTAGCCAGGAATGAAGGCATTTTCCAAAACAACTTGTGTTCCCCCTCAGTAGTGGTTTCCAAAACCAAAGCGCTTCTGTTGGAGACTGTGGAAAATCACCCCTACAAGCAAGACAATTCCCTCCTCCCTGAAGAGATTAGTTGGCTCGGCACTCCCTTGCTGCAAGCTAGGAATAAAAAGAATTCTTCTCGTCCCTTCAGCAATCCTAAGTGGCGGATTCAGAGTACTGATCCAGATTTCCAAATGTGTTGGAAGAAACAAGGTAAAGTTAGGATTTTCTTTGACGGAGCATCCAAAGTAAATCCAGGGTTAGCTGGAGTTGGAGGAGTAATCTACGCCCCGGACGGCCACAACAAAGACAACTTCCGTTGGGGTCTAGGGAAGAGCACTAAAAATCAGTCCGAAATCTTAGGACTGCTCAAAGCCTGCCAGCTTGCTCAAGGGAACGATGATCAAGACATTCAAATCTTTGGGGACTTGGAAATCTTAATAAAAATATTAAACACGGATGATCACTTCAATAATTCGACGCTCAACAAGACCTTGCAGAGGTTACGTAAAATGCTGCAAAAATTCATCTCCACCTCCTTCTTCCACATCCTTCGGAGTCTAAACAAGGAAGCAGATGGAAGGGCCAATATGGGCTGCCTCTTAGCTCAAGGAGAACTGATAAAGGATGATGAAGCTTCTATTTGGTTTCCAATCCCATAGGACGGCAGTTGCTTTCCAGCTTTGTAAGATCAAGATAAAGGGCCCTTCAGACATTTGGAAAAAGAAAATCGTAATAGGGGTTGATTAGGCTCCGACCCAACCGTGTCATCCTCAAATAAAAAATAATCGTTTATGTTAACAAAAAAATATTGTTGATGGACATTTGTTCAGTTGAAAGTCAAGTTAAATGATGGTTGAATGTATGAAACCAATCTAGAGTGGGTTGCTAAATAAGATATGTTGAGTTAGTATGCTTTTGACCTTGAGGATGTTCATATAATGTTTAACTCTAGTTATATGAAATCATTTCATTTGGATTGTCATTATAATAACTTATAATTATTTAATGTCATTATATGCATTATGTTGATATGTTATGTTGATTAAACATGTTTACAAACTTGATTATTAAATGACCCTCACAGTGATAGTTGTTAATATTGATCTTATAAAAAGAGAGAACATGCAGATCTTACAAATAAAAATTATTCACATAAAATTAATTACAAAAGAGCTTGAAGTTCCACAAAAAATTAATTTATCTTTGACATTGTGGTTGTAAATGGTTGTTAAGTTTTCATATCCAACATCATAATAATTTTATAAAAATAGACAACATGTAGACGTTACAATTGGAAAGGTTTCATAATTCATTAAAGACCTTGAAGTTCCACATTATTTTGATCTTGAATCGTCTCTTAGTACGAACCACCAATCCCTATCCAACACATATGGGTAAAATAACACTTGGTTGAAGTGTTTTGGGTAAGCATAAGGCTCCTTCTTTTCATCCCACATCTTTTTAGAGTTGATACATATTAGCCCACTATCACAACCTTCCTTTACATTATTTTGGTAAAAAATATCCAACCACTTGCACCTAAAAATAACTCATTGGAAATAAGAGAAGTCCACTTGCATGATCTCTTGTATCTTTTCGACGTAACAGAGCTTCTCCTCTATTGATCACAATGGCTAGCACAACTAGATTGGTCGAACTCAACCTCCACTCCACAATCAAATGTGACACATCAATCATTGGTATCCTTAGTGTGAAAATGATGTCCATATGCCAACCTTGATGGGAACAAATGTACCTAAAAAAATGTGAATAATGGACGTTGTCATATGTTTAGTAAGCCGAGCATTAGTAAAAACATAATACATGATATAATTCAAATGTGCATTATAAAATGAACAATGTATGCAAAGATGTTATTACAAAGTTGTTACCCAATCCCTAGGTTTTGTTACCCAATCCTCTTCACCATGTGGGTAATGATTGGACGCACCATATTTCTATATGGTTTGGTCATCCACCCAACTATTGGGACATATCATTGGCATACTTTCATTTAAATAATCAGGATAATGCATTCTTCTATTGTTTAACCATCTAAATTATTTCCTATAATTGTCCCATTTCCTTTTCTTCTCTTCATACAACATGACCCATGGCTAGTTGCCTCTGCATTGTAAAGAACAAATTTATTGATGGCATCAATTTCTACATTTTTCGATGTATTCATGAAATGAAAACGATTAGTATGAGATGAAATATATATTATCAATTTCAGTGTAAATAGTTACTCTATATAAAATTGACAAAAGATAAGTGACTTATTCTTTATCATGCGCCTTTTCCATTTGTTTGGAGTAGCTCCCTTCCATTTTGTGTCATCTCAAACCACTCTTCCTAGTGTGTCGTTGATTTGCATGATTTATTCACTAGCGTAATAGAACGACTTGTATACTAGGTACCCCTCCGCCATAGACCCCTCGGGTTTTTCCTTTATCTAACAAACCCCTTCAACTTTTTCATGAACCTCTCCAAGAAGAACATCTAACGGCATGAGACCACCCCAACTAGTTCAACCTCATCATCTGGGTGAATTATAATATGGACCTGTAAGTCCATGAAACTTGTGGGCGATTCCTTCTCACACATACAAACAATCTTGACAATCTCTCATTTCCGCTGTGGAATGATATCCATGTGAAACTCCTTTGATGTAATCCAATGTACAAATGCAGATAATTTGGATATGGCTCATAGTAGGTCTTGGGGGAAATCATGGGTTTACACAACCATGCACAAGCACAATAGGAGAATAGGAGACTTTGTGATCATGTAATTGTTACCACAATAGGAGAATTCAGTCCCAACATCGGGCATAGGTAGGGAAGACGGCCAAGTTCCATACAAAGCACAATTGTAATTGGTTTTGTATTTACTTTGCATATGGATGGGAAGAGAGAAGTCATTGCTACTCTCCAACAATTGAATTGACCTTTGTCTGTACTTGGGCATTTTTGCTCTTAGCTCATACAACTTTTTGGGTTGCCTTGTAGAGACGTTTTGGGTAGTATTGATATCATATGTTGGCTCACTAGAACTCTTGGTTGAATCAATAGAAGGAGACAAGTTGGACAATTTAGGATGAAACATGGTTGATTTGGATTCCAATTTTTCAAAAAATGAGCATATGGAAGTTTTCCTACGTGTCTTTTATATTTCACCTATTGGATCATTTACCACAGTGGGGGGTATTAGATTGTCAACTTTTGGTAGCTGGTCTTTAATATAATGGGACAATGTGACACACCTAGGGTTCATCTTCAACCTTTTACATTTTGAGAAACCACATACTAATGGTGTGTTGTAAAAGAGATCTAGTTCATGCTGAAGTACCATTATTCCATGATGGTTGCTGGATGATGGCATGTTATAGTTGGCGGGGTAAAGTGGCCTTCCATTTTCATCTACATCTACATGCGGTATGTTGATCTTGATACAACCTTGTAGCTTTTTGGGAGTGGTGGAATATCATGCGCATCCAAACTTGATCCATAATCAAGATCCTACAAAATCCAATGCACAATTATTCAAATGCACATGAAAATACAACATAATTTCAATTAGATAATCAAAATATAAATAAATATGGACTTACTGGTGACAGCAAGGCATAGCTTGAATTTGGAACTATATGGAATGAGTTAGAATTTGAAGAATAAGCCATTTGATTTATCGCTCTTTTTGCACCTACATTTGAGCAAAAAAATACAATTAACACATGTCTTCATTCTTAAAATAAAAATTGGAAAATAGGCAACATTCTACCTTTTTTAAGTAACTGGTGAGATTTAACATGAAAAGCGCACTGGTGCGCTCATTCTAGATGCACACCAATTGAAATGTATGTAACCACCTCCGCAAAGTATTAATTGCAGCAGTTTACACTTCCATTTTTTCGTCGTGTTGTGTAACTGATGCACTTATATCAGTATGATGCACCGATGTGCTATTATCTATGTATTGCATCGATATCTCGACCAAAAAATTGTGAAATTTTATATTTCCATTTTTGTCTTACTGTTTATACGATGCACTTATATCAATAT
Organism: Larix kaempferi; assembly: GCA_027924585.1. Classification (NCBI taxonomy): domain Eukaryota; kingdom Viridiplantae; phylum Streptophyta; class Pinopsida; order Pinales; family Pinaceae; genus Larix; species Larix kaempferi. The sequence continues at coordinate 6,098,593 of BSBM01000764.1, read as the reverse complement.
AGCACATCGGTACACTATTCTTTGACTTGTGCACCAAACTCATGATTTAAAAAATAAATAAAAAAACTGCATGGGTTTATCATCAATGGGCCAAAATATCGAATGAAAAAAAGGGTGGGAATTTAATTTTAAGGCAACGAAATTATGAATAAAAGAAAACCCTAATCCCTATACCTTTTTTGGCCAAAGTTTGAGGATATACTTATGCAAGAGAGATTTACCATGAAAGAGTTTTTAGAGACATATTTCTTTGAAGATAAATTTTTTAAAGGGGTCACCGTGGACACATACAACTCCGTAGAGGAGACATTTTGGGTAAGTTTTCTCTCAATAAATTCAAAAAATGGCATAAATTTTATAATTTTTTTCAAGAAAATAGAGGATATAAGAGATGACTTCAATGTTGTAAACCCTTGTGTTCTTCTTCCTTCAGAGTTACCTTCATTGCTTCAAACCCTAGGGTTCACCTTGCTTTCCTTTTGTTTTCTATTTCTCTTTCTATTTCACAACAAGATTTGATTTTTGGAAATATAAACTTCTTGGTTATATGTATCAGTATATGGGGCTTTGGGTCACTCTTGCACTGAGATGATGATGTGATTCAATTCGAAGCTTACCTATCCGGATTGCCATTGTCATATTTTTTTCAAAAATGCTTTTGCAGTGCACAATGCACGCCATACATAATAGACACACTGATGCATTTATTCTTATAAGGCGCACCGTTTTTTCCATCTTCAAAAATTTCAATAGGTTAATCCATGCGCATATTACAAGATATATGAACCGATGTGTTTATCTATTAATTGCACACCGTTTAAATTATGTTTTTATTAAAAAACGATAATAGATTTAGCGATGCACATTATGTAGAACATGTGCACTAGTGCCTTATTGCATAAAAGGCACACCGATGTGTTATGTCATGTAAGGAACACCGGTGCTAAGTTTCTATACTGTGCACATCAATTGACTCAAATACATTTTTACCTAAAATTCTTTACTTAGTGTGTAAAAAAATATTTCATAATTTATGTGTTTCATTATGCAAGGCGTTTATTGATAAAATATGGCCGATAAAAGATCGTGGCATAAAAATCACAGTGAAGGGAGCAAGGGAAACACATACAAAACAAAGAACATGGCAAGTTTTTTGTAATTTTAATATAAACGTATATATTTGAATTTTTTGTATGTTTAAATGATGTGTATTGGTTTATGCATGTCACACATTGCAAAAACTTAAGGAAGCTCTATAAGATTGTTAATAATCCGAGTGAAGAAAAACAAAAATCTTTAAGAAATTATTGCAAATAGAGGAGTTACGTTGATTAAAAGGTGATAAACATGAGGTTTTTGTTTGATTTCTCACTAACAATACTTCTCAACAATAATTGCTAACATGTTTAAAACTTTGGATTTCGAATTTGTTGAATGTTGTGCAGGGATAAACATCAAGGAAATAAAATGCCCTAAGAAAATAAATATTAAGAAGAATGTGAATGATGATGAATTGGTCATCAGTTCAACTAGAGTGATGTTGGAAGTTAATGAAAGGGGGACACAAGTTTTTTAAAACTTTGAGGGATATAGTAGAAAGAATGTAAAGACATACTTTTCATTTACAATACAAAAATCAGTCCAATGACTCCAAGAATTGGGTAATAAGTAAACTACAATAAGCATTTCTAGAGCAATGGGCATTAAGACCAATGAGACTTGCAATGGCAAAAACACACAATAACAAAAAAAATCATTTAAAAAGTATTACTGCTAAAAATGTTTTTCTATAATATGTATATACTGGTCCACAAATATACTTAATATTTTTGCTATGCTTATTTTTAAATAAATATTTTTTTTATCATTGTGCTTTTCATTCTCAGGAATATTGCTGAAATTTTGAAATTCCAAAGGAAGAATGAAGTGATGCCCAGAAGAAGCTAGTAGGGATGTCAAAAAATGTGTATCGTGACATGGTAAAAGAAATAAACATAACCACATCGCAAGGGGAGCCATCCCAACAACAATGTGCATCAAACATATGTAATCATTGTTTTATTTTTAATGTGTTGAAAGTTTAATTATGACATGAAATACTAATTTTCAATTGTTTTGTTGTTGAATAAAATAAAATAAAATGACACCCATTCAACGCATAATATGAGATGACAAGGCAAAAAATTGTTGATCTTAAATTTTGTGAGTACCTGTGGGTTTGCTTCATATTTCATATTTGGTGTGATGTTTGTATTTTAATTAATTTAAAACCGTACATGGATGTTTTCTAATAGGTGCTAACATACGAAGAAGAGTCATCCGATCATTTGATTAACATTGGATTAAGTAAGGGTTGTGAGTATATGTTGGGGTATTAAGGGTTAATTCAACAATTTGTAAGTAGCTATGTTGTTTTACGTTCCTTATTTTATAATTAATGGAACAATAATAAACTTTAATTATAATTATTGTTTGTCATGGTGTATGAAACTCATAAGAAACAAAGTATGGAGTGGAACCAACGAAGGATTTATTAACAAATGACATGATGAATGGTTTAAAAAATATGTGTGAAGTTTATGATTCACTCGTTACACTGGTTCACTTTTTTCATTTACGCAGTCATGCATATTATATTATCTATAAATGTAGATATACTCATTACATTTTATTTGTATGCTTGTAGATGGAACATAAAAATGTGGAACGGAATAAAGTTAATCAACAAGACATTTCAAATAACCCAAGAACAATATCCCGTGAAGGTGATGAAGAAATGTAGCATGGAAGCAGCTCGAGCGACTACAATAGTTTGAGTGATGAATGACGATCAATAAATTTGAATGTTGTTACTGCAAGTTGTATATTTTGGAATTTTTATCTGTGAAAAATAATCATTCTATTTAATGTGGACATATCATCCCAATTGGATGAAGACAAGTTATAAATAATTGTAACAATGTCAAAATGACATTTTGACATTATCGAGGACCTTTAAATTGTCCCATATTTCATATTCTTATTCATATATAATTAAATGGGTTGCTTCTTCTACTGCATTCTCTAATGTGGCAAAAATGTTACATTATTGATTAAATATATGAATGATTTACACTGTGACAATGAACAAAGGTGTAATCAACATGCTTATTGAAGCACAATAATTAAAATGTAAAAATTAATAATATTTTTTTTCAAATGATTAATTGAAATTTTGAAAAAAAAAGAAGAAATTATATTTACATCTCCGTAACATGGAAAAATTCACCATTGAACCATACACAATCTATTTATTTCAACTAACTAGTGCATTTGATTCGTTTCCATGAACTGGTGCTTACTCAAATTTTACCCACCATGTTATTTTACATAATAAAAGCATTGGTGCTCTTTACATAACATAGGCATCAATGCTCTTTTCAAAACATAATCTTCAGTGCTTTTTTCCAGAACATATGTACTGGTGTATTGTTACCAAACTATATGCATTGATGCTCTTTTCAAAACAGAATCACTAGTACTTTTTTTCCAAAACATATACACTCGTGTTTTTTTTTCCAAACTATATGCACCAATGTTTTTTGGGGAAAATATACGCACTTATTTTATTATAATACAAAATAAGCAACAGTGCATGTATAATACAACATCATCACCTATGAGTTTATATATAAAAACGCACCAGTGTTGATGTGCATGTTACATGCATCGATGCCTGTATAAGAAAACACAATGGTGGTCATGTAATATGCATTGATGCTTATTTAAATAATATATGCACTGACACGTATATAAGATAACCGTTACACCAAAATCTCGTCATCATCTAGGAAATGAGGGGTGTACCCTTAGATTTTCCCTAATCCCTGAAGTGTTAGTGCCAAACTACTTGAGAAGAGGTTTTTCCTTCTCATTCTCCCAATTTTGGAGCATTGGCACACCTTACATGTGTACAACATGAGTCAGACTCATGATGACGCACTCTGCACATTGACAGAGCGCGTCACTAACTCTCGATGCCTTCATGCAACATGCGTCACCCCTCAGTGGCGCAGGTTGTTAGTCGACATGGTGCGTTGGTGTTGGTTGAAAGAAAAAAAAAAAGAGAATTTTCGAGAGTCTTCTAGAACAAAGCTTTCGTGGAGACTTATCCCTACAAATCTGCATAGGTGGTAGTCGAACCCCTAGCCCTTTGGGATGATCCCCTAACCTTCTCCATAGAACCCTCAACTCCTTCTATCCTCTTTGGCCTATAAATGCAATCTCACCTTCATGGAATGGGGAGCAGAAGTGAGAGCATCCAAATGCTGTTGAAATCATCTTAGAACTAAGTGTCCCTTCTCTATTAGGAACATATTGGATCTTTGAGGCAAAAGGATTGTTGGAAGAAGTTGCGATGTCAAGGCACAGTTGTAATCTCTCCCTTTGTACTTGCTTTAATACAACAATATATATTCTTTCCATAATGATTATATGTGTTGAATCTTTAGAATTTGCTTCCTTTACCGCATGTTTAGATTAATCAATATTGCTTATTATTATTATCATGCTCCTACTTGTTTGTTGTATGTTGTTTTGTAGTTGAAGATCAACACTACATCAAACGAGCAGACATCACCATAATAGTGAGGTAAGTAATTTCTCCACACTCTTTGCAATTCGATTAATCTAGGAAAGTTTATATGTTCTATTGCATTTTGTTCTAGATCTACATAATTTAGACTAGAGAACTTCATCCTTGTCTGCATAGACGAAGTGCCTTCAAACAACAACACATTGGTGTGATTACAATATAATAGCATCGATGTGTTTGCATCAAAATATATGCACCAATGCATTGACAATGCATATATTCATCGATGCATATTGTTTATAACAGACATAGCAATGCGCATTATAAAATATAGAGCACCGAAAAAAAATCCTCCACTATAACCTCTTATCGCCCTTAATTTTTTAGTTATAGTAAATATCCATTATAACCTCCGTCAAAACCTCCACTACCATAAACGAAGGTTGTAGTGGAGGTTTTTTGACAATTTTTGTCAATTTTGTAACACTAAACATTTTTTATCAATAGAAAATGTGTAAATTGCACCAATAATGTTTATATTAATAATATTATCATTTCTTAACGATTTCAAATCAATCTTAATTATAATTTGATTACTAAATTAATTATAAATTAAATTACATCAAGGATAATTTTAGGGGTGAAATTTAGCCGATGGGTTATTTTTCCATTTTTTTTTCCAAAAACCGATTCGCCAATTTGCATTTTTTGAAGCCATGTTTCGCCCAATTTTGATTGGGTGAAATTTTTTCACTCTAAAAATCGCCAAATTATTATATAAACTATATAAAATCCTTAGAAATTGAGATAATTTTAGAAAAATATCGCCAAATATTTTATAGTTGACATTTTAAGAATTGGTAAGATTCGCCAAGGTTTATACACCTTTAAATAAGTATGGGTCCTTAAAATTATCCTTGAGTTACTACATTGAGGGTGTTTGAGACAAATATCTCCAACAAATCATGATTTTGTCATCATATAGATTTTGAAAATCATGAATATTTTCAAACTTGCTTAGAAATGTAGGAGATTCCACTCCGAATTTCAAAAGAACACATATTTGAACATATTGTTCGCTGGTAAGAGGGAAAAACAATACCATGTAGATCACAACATGCAAATCACTATGCGGTAAATTTTAAGATTACATTTGTTATTTTAAATATTGCAATTTTTACAAATTCTAAACCTTTTGTTTACTAGTTCACTATATCAAGAACGTTCAAAGGTTCAACAACTAACATTTGAAAAGCAAAAGGACCTTTTATATAAAACCAAATTCTATTGCTATGACTAAGTCCTGTTTTGTCGGCAGGTATTGTCACTATGCGGCTTTGTTAAATTATATTTCATATCTACTGGTGAGGATGGCGAGGGTTTCTACAATGGCGTTTTCGATAAACGGTGAGGTTTACTACATCTGCGAGCTGTCGGAATTCGCACTGAACGGTTGATTCACAGGGCAATTAACGTCGGTGTAGTCGAAACAGCGACTGCTAGACCACATCCCTGTCAGGTTATAGTTTTCAATTAAAAAATTTTAGGGTTTCTTAATTTTTGTAGCAGGTGCCACTAACAAGGATTGGTGCCCTTATACTCCGACTTTCCGTGAGTGGGTTTGGTGCATAATTTTTTGGGGTTCTCTAACTGTCAGGGGTTTATTCCGGCATTCGACTACCTGAAGTCATGTATACAACAAACCCTGATTTGTGGCTTTTTGACTGTCGAAAATGGGTGGAAACTTGCCGAAAATAACCGTCCCGATGGATAATAATCTGAACAATTCAGATTTCATGATTGAGGAGGTCGGTTTATTCAAACTGGATGTTTTCTTCAAAAACCAGCTAAAGGGGAAATAGGCTCATAGCTCCGGCGTGAGACATGTGGCTCCACGTGCCAAGGTGACAAAGGGACATTTGACCCTGGGGGGGGCACCTGTTGACGCTTCTGGTTCAAACCCATCAGTTGGCAGTGCTTGAGTGGCACCGCGTCTGGAAAACAGAGGCAAACCATTGCCTTCCTCCCACTTTGCTTGGCGACTGAAAGAAAAGTATTATTGTAGACCCGGAGAAGTCTGGTTGATGGTGGGCAGAGACATTGGTCTGGAGGAACTCGTGGAGTTCAACATGACGGTGCTGGTGGGCAAGTTCTCATACCATGCTATGAATCTCAAGGACATTATAAAATGGGTAATAGAAAAGTGGAATCCCATTTTAAACTACACCCCCAGGTATTTTCCATGGCTTCTAGATGGTATGGTTTCAAGTTTGAACAAGAAGCACATTGTACCACCATTCTGAATAAACTGTGGCTTTATGGTGTGGGTATCCTGATGCTTTAGAAATGGCAAACAGACTTTGACCTGGACACAGTGTCTGTTCGACTACGACATTTGTGGGTGTTCCTTCAGGGGCTCCACTGGAACTCTGGAACCGTGGGGCTTTTGAAGCCATTGGTAACAGCATTGGTCGTTTTCTTCATGTGGATGAGGATCATCTTGCTGGTTTTGATCGTCGTATTGGCCGGGTGCTTGTTGAGGTGGATATATCGTTGGGTCTTATTGATGTTCTTCACATCAATTGGCGTGGCCGAAATCTCACATAGATCATTGACTATTGGGGCATCCCTTTCCCTTGTTCAAATTGTAAGCAGGTGGGGCATTTGTGGCGCCAAGGTAAGGAGAATTCATCTTCCGATCGTCCAAATGAGGGGGGACCTTACTGGTCCTCGGATGATGGTAGCGATAAGGAATTGGATGCGTCACGTATGCTGGATGGCTTCTCCAACAGGGTTCCCTTCCCTTCTCCTCCGGACTCGACGTTAATCCGTAAGTTGGAAAAACGGGACCCATCTTTCTACCACTCGTTAAATGAATTGGATATCTCCTTTATAAATGCTTTATATTTAAATAATGGGAATAATGGAAATTATATGGGTCATCGACAATACACTCCTTTGCTATAAAACACCACTGGGTCTGAGAAAGTGTCCAATGATTCGTCTGAGAACAATGACCCCGTCTCTGAGAATGAGCCGTCGATTGTGAGGTCTACACATATTAGCCCATCTGAATCCTCTCTGGTTCTATCTGTCTCCCCCAGCATTCCCCTATCCTCTTCCCCGACTATCCTTATATCTACTGATTCTGAGTTGCCTATTTTCGGTTATGATAAATTGTTGATGGGGGGTATTGATTTAACAGATCCCGGGTTGCCTTCTTCCGACCCTGACATATTGATGGCGGGGGTTAATGATTATATACCTGTGGATCCATCGGGCTTAGATTACCCCCCTTTGAGGCCCGCTGGGGCCTCAGAAACACTGGATAAAATTATTCATATTCCGTCATATTCAGAAATGGTGAAAAAGACGTCCATACCAATTTTTTACAAGAATCGGGTGTTAGTTGTAAATGATCCGCCTAACGAGGATTTGGGGGTTTCCATGGTTCAGAAGACCTTTGAGCCGGTGGTGGTCACTGTAAAAAATACTACTGAGAATCCTCCTAATACTCTGGGTGATCAATGTGTTCAAAAGGGGGCACATAGGGGTGGTTTGGCTCCGGATTTCTCTCCATTAAAGACGAGAAGTGCAAGGAAGAACAAGAAGGTCACTCCTGTGGGGATGGAGGATGACCGTTGTATTGTGGATACCCCCAACTCTCCTGATACCCGGGCTCTTAGAGGAATTAAAGCCCTTGCCAGGGTTCGAAAATGATATTTTTCTCACAAAATATCCGGGGTGTGGGGGATCTGCCTAAACAATTGGCCCTCAAACGTGTGCTACATATTATCAATCCTGATTTGGTCCTCCTCCAGGAAACTATGGTTTGTGGGGAGAAGGCCCGTATTTTCTTTAACAAAATTAAACCTAGTTGGATGATGTGCACTGTGGATGTTGTTGGCCTTTCTGGTGGTCTCTTAGCTGCTTAGAACCCAATGGTTATGAGGCTAAATCCATCTATTATCTCTTTGGGTATTTTATTGTCTGGTAAATTCAGGGGATCAGAAAAAAAAAATAAAAAAAAAATAAAAAAAAAAATAAAAAAATAAAAAAAAATAAAAAAAAATAAAAAAAAATAAAAAATAAAAAATAAAAAAAAAAATAAAAAAATAAAAAAATAAAAAAAAATAAAAAAAAATAAAAAAAAATAAAAAAAAAAATATTATAAATTGCTATGGCCCTTATTGTGATAGGGTGGCTTTCTGGGACTTGGCTGTTTCGAGACATTTGCTGGAATTGGAGAATTTGGTTCTCGCTGGGGATTTGAATTTCACTGGGGGGGATGAGGAATTTTGGGGAAATTCTGCAAGGAGGAATCCCTGCGTATATATTTCAGAAACCTCTTCTCAAAATTTTCACTGATTGATGTTGCTCTGAGGCCAATGGCCCCGACTTGGTCTAATGGTAGGAAGGATGGGAATCTGATCCAAAAACGCATTGATAGATTTCTAATATTGGAATCACTCCTAAATTGTTTTCAGAATTACAGGTCTTGGATTCAGCAGATACAAATTAGTGATCATCTCCCAATTATATTTGAATTTGATGTTGAGGCCTCTCATCACTATTTCCCATTCAAATCCAACTCCACATGGCTAATTGATAATGATCACACTTCGGGTGTGAGAACAAACTGGTTACACATAGATGTATCGGGGGAGAGATCTGGGATGGACAAGCTGGCAGTGAAATTAAAGTCCATTAAAGACTATACTATATTGTGGGGAAAAAAAAATGATGCTGGGTGCAGAACTCACTGAGATTGAAAAGGAAATCGGTACATTGATGCATCGGTCTGTGAGATCTGGTCTTTCACATATGGACCGTGCAAAACTCTCATCAATGGAGAGTAGGAAATTGAAGATACTACTCATACAGGAGGAAACATGGCGATTAAAGAGCCGAGCCATCTGGCTCAAAGCTGGGGACTTGAACACAAAGTTTTTTCACCATTTTGCGGATTCTCGGAGGATCCAGAATACAATTTGGGATCTTAATGATCACTCTAGTCGACGGATCAGGGGGGATGTGGAATTGATGGATGAGGCAACTCGTCACTTTTAGGAGTACTATTGTGACCCCAAAAATACAACATTGATGGAACAATTCAAGATTATCAAGGAATACCCTCATATGTTTAATGAAATGGAGGGGGACAGTATTTTTGAGGATGTAACAATATTGGATGTGGAAAACACCTTGCGGGGCTTTGCAAAGGATAAATCTCCCAGACCGGATGGGTGGACGGTGGAACGTTTTTCTCCATTTTTTTGACATCATGGGGGAAGACCCCCGGGATGCCATGGATGAATCTCGAAAATTGGGACTTGTCTCTGGGGCTCTAAATTCTACATATTTGGCTCTCATTCCGAAATCATCCCACCCGAAAAATTTTAATGAGTTCAGGCCTATTGCTCTTTGTAATTTAGTATATAAGATAATTTCCAAGATTATTGCAGATCGAATCAAACCGGTCCTTTCAAGGCACATCTCTATGGAACAGTATGGATTTTTGCAGGGCCACCAGATTCATGATGCTGTGGGGGTGACACAAGAAATTTTTCACAGTATAAAACAGAAGAGGCTTGATGCACTCATTCTACAATTGGACTTAGTGAAAGCTTATGATCGGGTTGATTGGAATCTACTAAGGTTAATTCTGATTCAGATCGGTCTGCCATGGAAGGTGATGAAATGGATAATGGCCTGTGTATCATCGGTAAATTTTGTTGTAATCATTAATGGACAACCATTGGACTACTTTAAATCCTCCAGGGGTCTTCGTCAGGGGTGTCCCCTCTCACCTCTACCTTTCCTGTTGGTCATTGAAGGACTGAGTCTCACTATACATAAGGCAAAAAGGGAGGGTTAGATTGTTGGCATCAAGATTACAAAAGATATATCTGTTACACATTCTCTTTTTGTGGATGATGTTATGTTATTTGGCTTGGGCATCCTTGTGGAGTGGTTTCAGTATAAGAAGATACTGGATTTTTTCTGCTCGGTAACTGGTATGATCATCAGTTATATTAAGTCACACTTTTTGAAACATTCCCTGCAGGCTAATGTGGAATAGTCGATTAGCTCGATTTTACCTCTAAAATTCAAAGAAATGGTTGAAGGAACGAAGTATGTGGGTTTTTTCATTAAGCCTTCGAATTATCTTTCGAATGACTGGTCCTGGCTTGTTAGACGTTTTGGAAATCATATTGGCGATTGGAGTTTACGACACTTATCCATCGGTGGCAGAATTACGCTGGCAAAAGCGGTTCTCTAGAATCTGGGGGTCTACTGGTTTTCACTTTGTAAAACTCCAAGATCCATCCTTAGACTTATACGAAGGAAGATTTTCAATTTCTTATGGTCAGGTGGTGGGGTGTAGGAAAAATTTCACCTTATAAAATGGTCCTTGCTAGCTCGACCCTGGACCTTGGGAGGTTGGAATATAAAGGACCTAGATCATTTTGTCACGGCTCTGCATGCAAAAAGTTTATGGCGTGTACTTTTTGACAATTCTGATTGGGGGAAGATTATCAGAGCCAAGTACCTGAAAAATTCTGCAGTTGCAAATTGGCTTCATAAGGGTCATCTGGCTACTATCGGTGTATCGAATTTTTTGAATGGATTGATGGGTTCATTCAATGTTATAGCTCAATGGATAACTTGGATTCCTGGTAATGGTCGTGACATAAGGCTGGGACTTGATCCTATATTAGGGTGACCCACTGCACACATCTTGTCTCCGGAATTAAGGGCACATCTCAGGGCAAAAGGATTTTGCACCCTTGCACATAAGACTGGTCACTATAAGGATGGGCTTTCAAAGTGGATCTCGGCTCCTCAACTAGGACTAAATGGTATAATGGGGATTGAATGGGCAGAATATATCAGACCTATTTGCCAATCAAATATTCAATTATCTGAGACACCGGACAGATTAGCTTGGTCGTGGGATGTGGCCCGTGGCACAGTTTCAACAAAAATGACGTATGATTCATTGTTTGCAGATATACATCCCGAGACTAATTGGTGGCACAAAACTGTCTGGAAACTGGCATTTCCGCTAAAAATAAAATGTTTTATTTGGCTGGCACTTTGCAACAAAATACTTACATGGGACAATTTATGTCATCAGGGATTCAATGTCCCTAGATGGTGTCCTCTATGTTGCATACAGGAGGAAACAATTGACCATCTCTTCTCCTCCTGTACATTCATACAGGGGCTTTGGAAACAAATTGCATCTCTCTCTAGTATTCAAATCATCTGGAGACCTTCCACTCTTAGTGTTTGTCTTGATTCATGGTTCCGACATTCCAATATGTGTGTTGAACTCCCTCGTTTCATGATCTGGGAAGTTTGGAAGGCTCAGAATTCTCGAATCTTTGAGGATTTTGTGCCTCATTGGGATTGGATTTGTTGTCGAACTCTGGCTGCATTCAAGGAATATACTTCAATTAATGGACATGAAGTTGGTAGGAAAGTATTGAACAAGAGTTGGCGTTTGACTCCTCCGGTCTTGATGTACCCATGTGGTTTCTTTGATGGGGCCGCTGTGGGGGGGTCTGGTGTGTGTGGGGCTGGTGCAATATAACACATTTCCACCACTTTTTTTTTCTTCCGTATTTGGCTCAATTTGGGAATTGGATCCAATACACGCAGTGAGTTATGCGCCCTTTGGCTCTTGCTATATTTTGCTCACTCCCAGCAGATATCTTCACTCGTGATAATGGGTAACTCTATGTCTATCATTTCATGGGCAAATGGCATCTCACCACTCAATGTTATGCTTCTTTCACATTGGATGGATGCGGCTCGGAAATTAATTCTCGAATTTGAACACACACATTTTTCCCATATTTACAGAGAGGTGAATACTGAGGCTGATATGCTCTCCAAGTGGGCTTTGACCTCACAGGTGGGGATCATTTTGTGGCAGGAATGGCGGGAGGAACTTCTCTTTTCCCATGGTTCTTATCACTTACATTAGACATGATGCTATTGTCTTCTATATTAGACTGATCATATTGCTTAACTTTGGATTTTTGTGGTATTATCTTATGTTTTTTGTGTGCAGGTCTTTAAATTGCTACAGCCACCAATTGCTCGTTGGGTTTCCTGATATAAACCTTTTTGCGGCTATATTTTATACATATCTATTTTAGTTGTTTTTGTTTCGGATGTATGTGCACTATTGATCTTATCATGTATGTTGCTGGGACTGCACGGAAGGAATACTATATCCTATTTCCGTTAATGGTCAATGGATGGGCCATTGTTTTTCGGTCGAGTGAAATTTTAAGACATTTATGTATTTTGTTAAATATTTCATGTAATATGTGGAGGCATATATGTTGTTACTCTATAGGTTTTCCCCCTGTTTTGTCCTTGGATACTTATGTGGCTTGAGGAACTGATTATTTGGGCCATATTTAGGCTCTTTGTTGACACCTTTATTTAGTCATGTATTTGTTGTCCATGTGTCGGAAATCACTGGTATTTATCTAAACAAGTTTATACCCTATGTACTCATATGACAGTTGGACACATTTACTATTGCGCAGTATTAATAGTAAGTTAAATTTTTCAATAGAAAAAAAAAAATTCATATCTACCACTATACACAAATATTTATGTAATATTGGGAAAGTTTGAAACTTTTATTATATTTCATAAATGCTATCTTATATTTTTATTATATACTAATATTTATGTAATATTGAAAAAGTCGGAAACTTTTATTATATTTCATAAATGCTATTATCATTGTATTTTAGTATTGAAGGGATACGTAATTATTTTTATCAACATTTTAAAGATAAGTTTTAGTTTTAATTTATTTAGAATATTTTGTACTATACTTTAATTTATCATAAATAAAATAATTATTTTAATTATTTTTAAGAAGTATTAAACAAATATTTTTCAATAAATATTTTCTTAATTATTTTTAAAAGGCATTAAATAATTTGGTTATTTATTTCACTTATATTATTATTATAATCATTAAAATAATTCAATATATTTAGATAAATCTGATTCTATAAATAATACTTTATTTTTAATTTATCTTAATATCTAATAATAATAAATATAAAATTAAAATAATTTTAATTCATCTTAATACTTAATAAATCCAAAATTAAATAATTATACTCGTTTTTTTATAAATTTCAGCCTTTTAAATATATTAACATTTCAAACATAAAATTTACCTTACCTTAAATGTATATCTTTCTAACCACAAATATAAAAATAGAAATTATAATATAATTCTTTTTACCCTTACCTCAAATGTAGATCTTTCTAAATGTATAAATGTATATCTTTTTCTAAATGTACATTTTTTTACCTTAAATATAACTTACCTTACTTTAAATGTATATCTTTCTATGGTGTTGAAGATGGCTGCAACTAGGGTTTTGCAGGGTTTTTTTGCCATTTTTGTGCTGGTTCAAGCCAAGGATGTGGAACGGAGAGGTGTTTCTTGAGCTATTCAACCACTTGGAGTCAAGTTGGTTCGGTGAGAACTGGCCTAGTACCAGCCAAGTATAAAAAAAGTGGGAAAAAGTGTATGGTGAAGCTCTCGAAACGCCATTTTTTGTTTCTATTTCTTGGATTTGATTTGGTGCTAGATTTAAGGTGGTTCTAGTGATTGCCTTTTCTGCTGTGGGGTCCACTTTACAGTCTTGGATACGTGGATAACTAGTTAGATCTGACGCTGTTTACAGGGACAGGTGGAGTGTTGGTTACCAGTGCAACCGGTTTTAGGGTTATGTCTCTCCCTACTCCTCGCGTTGGAGTGTCTTTATCACATTCCCCCGGGGGTTCTGATCGGGATTTTTTGGCAGGATGTTCTACTTTCGATGGCGGACCTGTGAAAAACCCTAATCTATTGGGTGCTAGAGCTAAGAACAGAAGGTGGGCTAAAACCCTTAAAGCCAGGGAGAAGGTTGACAGCTTTGTGATTTCAGTTGGCTCTAATTTAGATAGGGTTGAGATGCTAGCTAGCCGAGCTCTGGTTGGGAGGCTTGAATTTGCCTCTGGTTCGAAAACTGAGATAGTGGAATGGGTCAATAAGTTTTGTTTGTCTGTCATAGGCAATACCCCTCGGATAAATCTGTTGGTTAACCGATGGATATTATTTACTTTCCCAAATCAAGAGTCTTTGGCTCAGATATTGGATGGAACCTGGTTATTTAAAGAAGGGTCTTTGATCCTTAAGCGATGGCATGTATCTTTCGACCCTATTCATGAACGGTAGGGCATTCGGCACCTTTGGATGATAATTCCTGGGTTACCCATTGAATTATGGACGGAAGATATTGTTGTGGGTCTGGAAAACACGGTGGGAAAGTTCATTCGAGTTGATAAGAATTCCCTATTTGGCATTGATAGAAGATATGCTAAGGTGATGGTGGAGTTAGACCTGAGCCTAGGGCTCCCTGCCGTTATAGAAATTGTTTGGGCAGACATAACTTGGCAACAACGGTTGGATTTTTTTAGAATCCCTTTCAGGTGTTTTTATTGCCGTGATATTGGACATATTCAGGCTAAATGTCCTTCTCTTCTGGGCAAAAGGGGGTCATCTGGACGCGTGAAGGAGTTCATTACACCTACTCTTGGCCTTGATGCTCCGATTTATTCTGTAAAAGGTAAGCCAAAAATCCCTCCGGAATCTGCTTATTATGAACTGTCAAAAGTTGAATTGGACTATATTTCTGATTGGGAAATGGATTTAGATAGGATTTCTAGAGGTGAATTTCAGTTGAGGCATGGTATATCCAACAAACCCAAGGACCTGTCGTCTCCTTTAGATAAGGATTTAGGGCCCCCGTTGGTGGTTAGATGCCTGGATAGTGAGCTTGCGAAGGAGGGTTTGGTTGTTGTTTCTCCAGTGATGATTTATGAACCTCTACCTTTTGTTGATCCGGGTTCGGGGTTACCTAATGCTTCTAACCTTGCTCCAAACCTTATTTCCATTCATTCCCCTGTGGAGTCTCCCCTAGAGTTTGATACTGCTCTGGGTGTGGTAGAGGCTGAAGGCTTTGAGTTTTTAAGTACTAGTGTTAATGGGTCTAAGGAAGCTAACATTTTCTCGCCTCTTCCTATTTTTTCCAAGAACCCATCCCTGGACTCGGCCGTTCTGCCTATCAATTCTTCAAAGTTTCAAAATGTCACAATTCGTAAGGGAAGGAAGAAGAAGCTTGCTCCAGATCCTGATATCTCGGTAGGAGATGGTTTATCTGTAGTCGAAAGGGTAAATGTAGATGGTTGTTCTGAGCTGGGCCTTAGAGCAAGGACGCCTGTTATGGATGGTTCTTAATGTCATTTCTCTCTTTGAATGTTTGTGGGTTGGGTAAGGCTACTCGGGCCAGGGCTTTAACCAACCTTTTCCTTTCTATTTTCCCAGGAGTTGTTTTATTTCAGGAGACCATGTGTTCCAATAGTGATGCTATTTCTAAAATTGGGGGTATTTTGCCAAGTTGGGAGGTTTCGGCCACATGTTCTTCTAGGTTATGTGGAGGGCTGGCTGTTGCTTTGAACCCTTTGTTGTTCTCATTCAAAGTCTTTAGAACTGATTGGGGGATTTTAATGAAAGGTGCTTGTGTTGGTTTAAATTTAAAGTTGACTGTATTTAACTGTTATGCTCCCTATTCAAACAGACAAAAGTTTTGGGATACTCTGAATTGCTCAGGGATTTTACGGTTAGAGAATCTAATTTTTGCAGGTGTCATAAATTTTACCAAGTCACCTTCAGAAGTTTGGGGACAAAGAGCTAGACTGGATCCAATGGCAGATTTCTTTTCAACATTGCTGATGGATAACGATCTGGTTGATGTTTTACCAGTTAAGATGCTCCCCTCCTGGACAAATGGCAGAAGTGGTGATGAGGGAGTTCATAAAAGACTAGATAGATTTTTGGTAAAGGTTACTTTGTTGGGTAAAATTCAGAGATACATATCATGGGTGCATGAAGTCAAATTTTCCGATCATTGGCCAATTGTCTTCCAATTGGCAGATTATGGGTCGAAGCTACAAGTTCCTTTTAAGTTTAACAGTTCCTGGTTGTTACAGGAAGATTTTTGCAATTTGGTTAAAGGTTTCTGGCAGTCCGTGAATGCTGAGGGAAATAACCCTTTGGATTTTTTTTGTAACAAAATGAGAATGCTTAAGAGAGTGGTTGTTGGTTGGATAAAGGCTCGGAAAGAAGCTGATAAAAAAGAATTGGCTCATTTGGAAGCGAAAATTCAGAAGAATCACTTGGAAAAAAAATTTGGAGGGCTGAATGAGGATGGCTTCGAGGTAGTAAAGAAGTTTGAGAAGAAAAAGGAAGAGGTTCTTCTTCAGGAGGAAATGGAATGGAGATTGAAGAGCAGGGCTCTGTGGATTCAACATGGTGATCGCAATACAAAATTTTTCCATTGCTTTGCTTCTGCCCGCCGTAATATGAATACTATTTGGGAATTGGAAGATGTGGTAGGGAATAAAATCTCTGGTGGTGATACATTGAAGAGTGAAGCTGTCAATTTTTTTGGCAAAATTTGCAAGGAAGAGGGCAACAGTGAAATTTTGGACCAGATTAGAGTGGCAGGACTTTTCCCTAGGTTCTTTGATGATCAGGAGGTTGCAGAGCTAGGGAAAGAAGTTACTCTTGCGGAGGTTGAGAATACTTTGAAATTATTTGCAAGAGAAAAAAGTCCTGGTCCGGACGGATGGCCAGTGGAGATATACACTCATTTTTTCAACATAATGGGTTTGGATATTCTGAGTATGATGGAATATACTCGGTTGCATGGGTTTTCTTTTGGAACTCTGAATTCTACCTTTCTAACATTGATTCCCAAAAGAAATAAACCTGCAACCTTTGGAGACTTTAGACCTATTGCGCTCTGCAATTTAACATACAAACTAATTTCCAAAATCATTGCACAAAGAATCAAATCTGCTCTGTCTTTGCATATTACTGAAGAACAGTTTGGCTTCTTGCATAATCGCCAAATTCATGATGCCATTGGGGTATCTTAGGAACTTTTACACGCCATCAAAGCTCGGAAACATCATGCAATGTTGCTTAAAATGGATCTGGAAACGGCCTATGATTGGGTCAATTGGACATTTGTAAGACTTATATTGATTCAGATTGGGATTCCTCCACTAGTACTTAATTGGATCATGGCCTATGTCTCAACGTCAAGTATTGTTGTTTTGGTTAATGGTTCTCCCTTTGCTTTTTTCCAGTGTTCCAGGGGACTATGTCAAGGTTGTCCCTTATCTCCATTATTGTTCCTGTTAGTTATTGACGGTCTCGGCAGGATGGTGAATTTTGCCAAGAATGAAGGATTGATTAAAGGAATTGAGTTGGGAACTGGATGTGTTTTATCACATCTAATTTTTGTTGATGATGTGTTGTTGGTAGGCTTAGCAACAGTTGCAGAATGGATGATTTTTAGGAACATTATTAAATCATTTTGCAGTGTCTCAGGAATGAAGGTAAGCACTTCAAAATCTAGTTTCCATTATTTTAATGTGGACCTAGATAGAAGGGGCGAAATTATAAATATTTTGCCTTATAATTGTTGTCCTTTAGATGATGGTCTCAAATATTTGGGGTGTTTTTTAAAACCTAATAATTACCAGATAAAAGACTGGTGGTGGCTCATTCGGAAGGTCGAGGCCCGTATTGCTCATTGGGCTTACAGGCTACTATCAATTGGAGGGAAACTTATCCCGGTTAAGGCTGTTTTATTGGGGATTCCGGTCTATTGGATGTCCCTGCTTGAGGTTCCAGCTTTTATTATCAATGTTTTTAGAAGGTTAATATTCAATTTTTTGTGGACTGGTTGTACTGGTCGAGCCAACCTGGTAATGACAGGGTGGGAGACTCTTTCAAGGCCTGATAAATTTGGGGGATGGGGGATAAAAGATCTTAGTACCTTTAGTTTGGCACTTAGAACCAAGAGTCTGTGGAGGGGATTATTTAACAGCTCACTCTGGTCCAGGGTTATTCATGTTAAGTATTTAAAAATGGATGTGATATCCTGGTTAAGGAAACCAGTGATTTATGGAGGGGGTATTTCACCTATGTGGCGTGAATTATTAAAAGCCGCTGGATGGATTACAGGTGACCTGAAGTAGCAGGTTGGTTGGAGAAGATATCAGGATTGGAACGGACAAAATTCTAGGTATGGAGGATACCTTTCATCTTCCCGACAGATTGCTGGATTATTTAAGGATTTATGGGATGACTACTTTAAATAGTATCAGAAATCATGAAGCTGGAAATTACTGGCTTAGGTCTACAGATTTGGGATTACTTGGGAATGATGCTTTTGAGTGGGACATATATGTAAATGCTCTTTCTTCTGCAGGTTGTATTTTGTCGGCTCAAGCTAATAAAGTAGTTTGGAGTGGAAATGAAAAAACTGGGATACTTACTGCAAAAACAACATATGCAAGAATTCTTCAAGATAAATACATTTTCCCGCAAAACTGATGGTACAAGAAGATTTGGAAACGGGAGTTTCCTTTAAAAATTAAATGTTTTTTATGGCATGCACTCCAGGGTACTCTGAAAACATGGGATAATCTAGTGAAGCGTGGATGGTGTAGCCCAAACTGGTGCATATTGTGTAAGAGAAATTCAGAAAATATTAGTCATTTGTTTGTAAATTGTTCCTTTGGAAAGAGTGTTTGGAATTTATGTTGTGCAGAGTTGAATGTCTACAATGTGTGGGAGGTGGGTGATTTTGGACAGTTTCTCCTTAATTGGTATAGAAATTCAAAGAGCTTTTTTCTGTTGCCCATTTTTGTCTCATGGGCTCTTTGGTATGTTAGAAACTGTGCTACTTTCCAAGGGAAAGATCTGGAGACCAAGGCTTGCGGGATTATTGCTTTAAAATTAGCCCAGCAGTTTAAATTTGAGATTGAAAAACATGGCGCTAGAAGGATCAGTTAGTTTTCCTTTAAACTTGAGCAACCTGTTCTCTTTTTTGATGGGGCTGCTCAGCATGGTATCTGTGCGGCAGGTGGTGTGATTTATTTGAACGAGAATCATTATTTCACCCTACGTCTTAATTGTGGTTTGGGAACCATCATGAAGGCAGAGCTGTTAGCTTTGTGGTGTGTATTGAAAAGTGCTAACATTTTTGGTTTAGTGAATTTGAAGGTTTTCGGGGACTCCCGTGTAACTATTAAATGGGCATTTGGAGAGTACGGGCTTAATGTATTGGCTCTAAGTCACTGGTGTTTGCGCACAAGGTCTCAGATTGATAAGCATGAGTTCATCTCTTTCAATCATCTTTATAGGGAGCACAATGATATGCCAGATAAACTTTCAAAACAAGCGCTCCATGGTACTGAAGGTCACCTGATTTGGGAAGAGTGGATGAGCTCCACTATGCTGGATTTGGGAGATGTTTTTTTCTTTAATTAATGCTGCAACAGACTTTATTCTTTAGATAGTATTTTGGGGGGAAAAGCTGGACTTTTAAGTATAGTTTGTAATGGTATTTGGCTTGATAGGGGATTTTGAACTTTCTAGCTTGTGGCCAAAAATATGGTGATTAAAACCTTGATCCACAGGTTTAAACTATCTTTGTACTATTTGATTCTATAAATAGCAATAGTACGTTTTTTTTTTATTGAAAAAAAAAAATCTTTCTATCCACAAATGTAAAAATAGAGATTATAAAATTAAAATAATTTTAATTCATCTCAATACTTAATAAATCCAATGAAATAATTATACTCAATTTTTTATAAATTTCAGCCTTTTAAATATATTAATATTCCAAACATAAAATTTACCCTGTTCTTAAAGTTTAAATGTATATCTTTCTAACCACAAATGTAACATAGAGATTATAGTATAATTATTTTTTTTAAAATTTCGTCTCTATCTACCGGAAAACATATATTTTTCCTCTTTAAAAAAAACAAAAAAATAAAAAAAAGCATGACAGTGAACCAGTATTTCCTACCTGTCTTCTCATCTGAACATCAATCCTGCCTTTTTATTCTTTTTCTTAAACAGAGCGACAGTTAGCTTCCCCTACCTTGAAATGGTGGAAGAAATCAAATATTTAGTTTTATTATTATTATTATTATTTTTCATTGTATTTCATACAGCGCGTAAGAAAACGTTATTCTCAGTGTATTTTAGGGAATTTACTGCTTAAATTTGATGAATTTTATATAATTTACAGCTTAAATTTGATGAATTTTATATAATTTACAGCTTAAATTTGATGAATTTTATATAATTTACAGCTTAAATTTGATGAATTTTATATAATTTACAGCTTAAATTTTTTAAGGGTAACATGCAAGATACACAGGAGTAGGGTTTAAAAGGCGGCGGTTGACACTGGAGTAGGGTTTAAGAGGTGTTTAAACTGGAGTAGGGTTTAAGAGGCGGTGTTGGAGCTCGGTTGACAATCCAACACGAAACAGCTACAATCTCTCAATTCCCCAATGACAATAACTGAAAATAATTAACGTGAAGATCAAATTCCGAAGGTAGCGTGGGGTGGGGGGAATTGTATTGTATATTGAATGGTTTTGGCTGGCAAAGGTATCCCCTATGCCCTTACCAGAACGTTCTGTGCGGTTAGTTATTCCTACATCAAACACCCCACCTGCTCTATATAATAAGATTAAGCAGGCCTCCTTCCTTTCATTTCAATCGCGAGTCTGGATGTCAGCCACCTCTAAATTCGTCCGCATCCTTATCTGTTACCCTCCTTCGACCAGGGTTACTGCTCTCTTGGTTACGAACGGCCGAACTCTGCGAGCTGCTGCTCAGTCCCGCACCTCCCATATCTCTAGTGTGCACAACGCAATGGCTTCCTCTTCAAATGTTCAGGTTAGTGCACGCTTAAACAGGCAGATGCGAAAAGTTAAAAAAATATAAACAAAGAATAAGCTTTATTATGCTAGAGACCCTTTAGTTAGTTGTCCCATTCATGAACAGATAAGATCAGAGACAAATTATCTTTCCCTACTACGATTTGAACTCGTGAATTCTAATATCCATCGATCGGCGCTATATACAGAATAATTGATGGTTCAATCAGCAGGATAATTTAATCTAGGCGAATATTTTGCTCCGGGGTCAGTTCGTTCATTCATTCCAAGAATTATCCCGCGTTACTATGCTCAATTTTATCTGCCATTTGTGTATTGCATCAGTCGGAGCATCGTTTTAATCTTTTATCGTTATCATGTGTGTGAAATTGCCCTTTTATTAGCGTATATGATCCAATTTCTGCAAAGTTTTTGTCTCTTGGCAAGCATGATAGGCACCATTTCGTAGAGCATATATGATCGGATTTGTGCCAAGGCTTTCTCTATTGGCTAGCATTGTTCACAACTCAGAAATACCATGATTGGTGTTGTATTGCTTGGAATGGTTTGTTTGGAATGCTTGGAACCATGATGGGTAAGCATTTCACAGTTCCACCCCGGTGCCTATCATGGTTTTGGGGCAGGCCGTACTCATCAATCATGGCATTTCCGAGGGGTGGATAATGCTGGCCTTGTCTTTTCATCTGAAGTTTCATATTTTCCAATTTTAGTTAGATTTAGGGTCCTCTCATTGCAGATTATTCTATTCAAAATTCCGTGAGATTCATAACTTCATACCAATAAATTGAAACATGGTCTCGTACTCCTGTGTGTATGCGTGTGTCTGCGTGCCCACCAGACATCTCAACTAGATAAGCTATAAAGGCATCCTAGGGATTGAATTAATTATTCTTAGCTTTAACCCTGATCCCGTTAAAGTTATACTGATCTCATAAAATAAGCTTGGAACTGAAAGAATTGCTAAGGCTGCTTCATGCCATGCAGCATAATGCTGTAATATACATGAGCCGTTAACAGCCTGTGATTTTTAGGTTCTAACTGGACACTATCAAGGAACAAAATAATTTCCAGAAACAATCTACAGGTGCATAACAGTCTTAATTTTTTTTTGTTTTTAAGCACTATAACTTTATGTTAATTCGTATCAACTATGGAAAGAGCTTTTCTTGTTCACCTAAGTTAATATGGTTCCTGCAATATTCACCATTGTCACAGAACTAAGTGGAATTTAAAATATTTTTGTTTTCTTATAATGTCGTATATTAGTAGCCTATTCAAAGCATTGACGGCAAGGAGGTAAAGCGACACTCAATAAATGTGAACTTTCTGAGGAATTTTATGCTTATTTGCCTTTTGTGTATGCGTATTTGTATTTAATATGCTTTCGGGAACTTTTCAGAGTGTCATAATTTATTCATTTATTGCAGTCTCTTTTCAACATAATTTGTGACTATGGCTTCTGCAGGATTTTATGGTTCACATTTTCTTATCATGCAAGGGTAAGAAGGAATGCTAACTTTTGCTGATAAATGTGTGTATAGGAGACAGGGGGCACTAAAAATCTTATATGGAAAGAGAAGCCAAAAGCTGATGTGCAGACATCTGCAAGTGTGACTGCTAATTATGGAAACAGAGCTTCTAGTGGATCTGCTGATGACTTTAGGGGTGCAAAATCTGCTGTACAAACTTCATCAGTTAATACTGCTTCTGATGTATCGGCAAACCTCATTGCTGGGAGAGCTCAGCCAGTGCAGAAATTTATACCAGTTGAGTCTTCTGTCGATGGCATTGGGAGTTCCACTGATTCAAAGTTGTCTGGTTCGAAAACTAGTGTTGGTGGCAGAGCATCCATAGGACCTGATTCATCAAGGAACCTTGCCTTCGGAAAAGGTCAGACTGGGCAGAAAACTCTGTGGGTTGCGAAGGGATATGCAACCCACAGTGGTAGTAATAATGGAGAACAAGGAAAGGCATCAATGGTATCTATAGGTGGAAGCTCAAGTTTTAGTAGCATTGGTGCTGCTCAAGTTGGGGCAAAGCCATTGTCAGCAACTCTTGGGCAGAATGTGGACTCTGCTTTGGACAGAAATCAGACGGTTGAAGAAGAGCAGTCACTGAAGGGCCCTATTGTGGGAGATTTTGTAGTAGACAAGCGGGCTTTTGCTCGTTCTCAAATTCGTGCTACTTTCTATCCCAAGTTTGAAAATGAGAAATCTGACCAAGAGGTAAGTTTGCTTGTATCTTTACAATTCATCCTTTCAAACAAGTTTAATGGCGGAAAATGTTATAACAGTATATGGCTGTGGAACTGCATGCTTGCCATGAAATGCCCCCCTTATACACTAACTGTTTGCATGTGGTTGTGGAGAAAGGACTTATAAAAAGGGCATAGTGGCAGAATGCACAGAGTATCCATCTGTTTGAAATAAGTATATATGGAGGCTTTGTTATATATACTTTCTATTCTGCCCTAGTAAAAGCTTCCCGGGTGAACTTAGTGATGTTTTCTCAATAGCAAGCAGTCTTGAATAACAGAATTGATCTGGACGTGTGTCTTCTATGGGGCAAAGATCCCACAAGTTATGTAGCCATAATTTGCCTTGGGGTTCTGTCTTGCTTTGGCTTATTCACCTAAAAGGAGCGTGGCAACCATAAAAAACCATTCATGAAAGTCACAGAATTTCACTATTAAAGTAATGTTAGAAAAAGAAGTGGTTGAATTCATCTTTTAAACATGGCCTTGTAGTATATTATGTTAAGATTTAATATGCTAAGATAGATAACATCAGTATTCCATTAGATTTCACAACAATAGCATATACAGGATCACTAAAAGAACAACAAGCACAGTGTAAACACAAGAGACACAATTTATCCTGGGAAACCCTCATGGGGTAGAAAACCCAGCAAAGCTTCCTCAATATAGATGACCAACAAATACAAAGATGTAATCCCCAAACATGAGCTCCTTCTCCTCCTTTGCAGATCTCTCCTTCTCCTATGCGAGTTTCACAAATGAGTGTGTGTGTGTGATAAATGAGGAACACACCTCCTCTATTTATATACTACCTCACTTGACTTTTAACCCTAACTAGGTCGGCCCCAACTTAACCACTCAACATAATGCTGACTGGGCCGACCCCACTAGGGGACTTAAACACCCCATTACAATTGACTCTCGGCCGACCCCACTAGGGAAGTCTAATAACCCAAGTTACCACATGCCGACGGAGGAATAAACATCTCCGGATATACAATAAGGTCCCGGTGGAGGAATGAAACATCTCCGGATAAAGTACAGATAGAATATTCTTAGAAGTTACAATATTTCAACACTCCCCCTTAACGAGAAGGATATTTTAACAACATCTGTAGGAGCAAGGAGTCATCAACTACATGATACATGATACATCTATAAATCATTGGAAGCTTTCTTCATCAGTAACTCAAACAGTTACTGGAACATCTTCAAGATCTTCAATACTGGAACATCAACATCTTCAGTATTGAGTCTTCATCTTCTGCAGCACTTGATCAGCCACAACATCAACATCTGGATCTTCCGATCAACAACATCATCATCTGGATCTCTCGATCAACAACATCATCTAGATCTCTCGATCAATAGCATCATCATCTGGATCTCTCGATCAACAACATCATCCGGATCTCTCGATCAACAGCATCATCATCTGGATCTCTCAATCAATAGTATCAACATCTGGATCTTCCGATCAACAGCCTCATCGTTTGGATCTCTCGATTCAACAACATCTGCAACACACATGACCCAATTACGGGATGGTCAATCCCTATCGATTTAGGACATAAATCCAAGGATGATGCAATCCTATCACATACATTTTGAACCAAAGGTTAAGGGATGATGCAATCCTATCACGTACATGATGCAATCCTATCACGTACATTTTGAACCAAGCGTTTAGGGATGATGCAATCCTATCACGTACATTTTGAACCAAGCGTTCAGGGATGTACATTTTGAACCAAGCATTTAGGGATGATGCAATCCTATCACATACATTTTGAACCAAGCTTTAAGGGATGATGCAATCCCACCACTTACAGGATGGTTAATCCCAATCTCTTTAGGACATAAAGTCCAGGGATGATACAATCCACTCGTCCACTTAGACAAAGTCTAAGGACCACACATCGACCTCATCGTCGGTATCATAGACCTTATCATCAGGATCATTGACCTCATTGTCGGTATCATCGATATAGGTATCCTCATCATCGATACAGGTATCCTTATCATCGATACAAGTATCCTCATCATCAATACAGGTATCCTCATCATCGACCTTACCGTTGGTATAGGCAACCTCATCATCGATACAGGTATCCTCATCATCGATACAAGTATCCACATATCATCATCGACCATATCACCCCCCCTTTCGAGGAGGGTCCTTCTGAACTATACCAAGCTTGTCTAAAAAACACTCAAACTTTACTTGAGACAGAGGTTTGGTCAATACATCAGCAACTTGCTCATTAGTGCCCACATGCTTGAGCTTTAGAGCTCCTTTCTGTACCATATCCCGTATATAAAAATATCGGATCTCTATGTGCTTTGACTTGTCGTGGAATACTGGATTCTTTGTCATCTTGATACAACTTTGGTTGTCACACAGGATCATAATGGGGTCCACCTCTAAGTCAAACAATCCTGATAACAACTTCCGAAGCCATATCGCTTCACAACTGGCAGAGCAAGTAGCTATATATGCCGCTTCAGCTGTGCTGAGAGCCACACTAGAATGCTTCCTGCTAAACCACGAGATCATGGCAGATCCCAGACAATAACATCTGCTCGATGTGCTCTTCCTGTCTGATACACTTCCAGCCCAATCAACATTTGTGTAGCCATACAATCTGAAATCATGATCTCCAAGATAATATAGACCAAAGTCTATCATACCTTTTAGGTACCTCATCACATGCTTTGCAGCTACCAAGTGAACATGTCTAGGCTCAACTAGATACTGACTCAAGGTGTTCACAGCAAAGCATATATCTGGCCTGGTATTCGTCAGATACATTAATGACCCAATAATCTGTTTGTACAGAGTTACATCCACTAACTCTGATGTGTCATCAGCTAACAGCTTCAAGTTGGAATCCATGGGAGTGGCCATGGCTTTGCATTCCAACATATCAAATCTTTTCAATATTTCCATAGCATGCTTTCCCTGGTTTAGAAAGATTCCTTCTGGGCCTTTCCATACTTCCATACTTAGGAAGTAGTGCATCAATCCAAGATCTTTCTTCTCAAATTTTGCAAAGAGCTTCTTCTTGCATTCAACAATCTGTTTCTCATTCCCAGTCTAAAAGAGATCATCCACATAAAGCAACAATATAACAGGTTTATCATCCATAACCTTGAGGTAAAGGTTAGGATCAACTTTACTCTTGGTAAAGCCCAAGCTTGTTAAGAAGCTATCAATTCTCCCTCCGTGACTGAACATCATTCACACTCTACATTGAGTGATCTTCTGCCTATCTATCCGTGCCATCTCCCGTTAGATGGGTCTACTGATATGATCCTCAAGATCACTCAAACTCCGTGGTGAGTTCCTTTTTGCATCCATCTAAGAGAAGAGTGTCATATGTATATAGAGACCATCTTCAACCTTGTAGCAAAGGTTGAAATCCGCATCACCCATGGTGATCATTAAGCTCATCAAATGACTATCAATCCTGGGTACCCGTACAGAGCTTTCTTCAATTGAATCCTGGGAGTTTTCTCGATTTACATTTTTTCTTCAATTACACCATTAAGAGAACGGTCTTATCTAGCCACTTGGAGCAAACATCTCGTCATGATCCTCTTCCTCTTTCTAAGAGAATCTTCTAGCCACGAGCCTTCTATAGTATGTTTGATTTGTAAGTCTTCTTGTTGAACATCCATCACTTGTTCGGTGTTCATCATTCTTCATGATCTCTCCTACAAATCAAAGTTAATTACATGATTAGTAATACTTCATAATCATTTGACATGATAGCCTATTATGCATACAACTATTACGAGCAATATCATTGACTATTTAGAGATTCAAGAAGTAATTCAAATAACAACTCAAATACTTATCTTTTATGTTTGTGTGGTTGCCTCCCGCTTGACCTCTATTTTCCCTTTATGATAGCATCATGATTATATGTCTTTGAACTTCTATCCATCCTGGACCACTATGCATGCTTAAGTGTGCACTAGTGTCATCCTCATGATCTCATACATAATCATACATTCATTAGTATAATCTCAATACTATCAAAACATTATGATTCTAAATAATCTTAAGTCTGTATGGTCATGATCATTTCGTACACAGGTATACTTACCTAAGATCCTAACACAAAGTAGGATTCTAACTTGATATAGGAAAACATACCTGGATTATCATGCTTGGTTATGTCTTAACATACCCAAACAATATCTTCTTTGTTCTCTTCAATGATTTAGAGACCTTGTGCTAGAACCTGCATATCTCATAAGTTAAGCATAGTAGACCGTAGAACAAAGTTATACATACCTTGTAAGTAGAGCTTCTATGTGATCAAAGACTATGGATGAGTATTTGTCTTCATGTTATCATGGTCATAGAACTCGATTTGTCTTTCTTGATGTACCTTTCATGTTAGCAGACAACATCATCCTCATACAACACCACAAGTGCATTAGTACAATCATAAGTGTCATAACCCTAATCAATGAATGTCTTCTATCATTCACATGCATTCATACTTTTACTAAGGTGATCAAACAATCTAGAATTAATCATGATTGTACTAACCTCAATAATATGAAGACAAACATATTATAAACTTAATCATGAAACAGATTTCAAAACATACCTGTATCTTCTCAAGTCATACCTGTCGAGTAGTCTTCTCTATAAGGGTAAAACCCTAACCATCCAAGGTAGATCACTTGTAAACATCTTATGTATGTTCATGGTGCTAGCATGATAGAATATCAGTGCCATTTAAACCTTCTTCATTGCTGCCCTATGAGTCTCCCAACTTTGCTAGGGTTTCTTCTTACTTGGAAACCCTAATCTTCAATCTCCTTCCTCCCACAACATTTTGATGGAGGATTAATATCTATGATGAATGAATTCCAAATCCATTATCAAAGTTTCCAATGTTGCATCAGGTGTCTCCAACATTGTGTCGGGTCCTTCCATACCTAAAACCTGAAAACCCTAAGTGAGAGCTTCTTCCTCCTCTTCCTTGATTTCCTCTGTTGAGCCATTTCAGATGTGCCGTATTGTTTCTGATGTATCTCTGAAATTTCGGATCTGCAGGGTCTGAAACTTCGGCCTGTGGTATCCTGATCTATCATCTTTCCAACCCCACAGGTTTGAGCTTCATTGGATTCTCCATCAGAGATATATGCTCAGTTTCCCAACATGAACTATTTAAGGGAAGAAACAGCATAGCGAACTTGTACGGAGTGCCACGTGTCACTGTTTCCACTTCGGCCTCTGAAACTCGGACCTGTGAAACTAAATTCTGTGCCCTAACTGTCACTTTTTACGGAATTCCATTTGGAGCTTCCAATTTTGAGATATGATATTTTTTCCAAGGTCACCTGTTTAGGACTGTATTCTGGAAGAGGCAGAAACCCTAACTTGTACGGATAATATCTCAGAAAGTACAATGAATATGAGGCTGAAACTCGGACACAAGGTACAGGAAAATTTCATCTTCAGCTTGTCCAAGTTTCAAATCCCGAACCTTCGCCAAAATGGATTTATAGAGAAAGTGCCACGATGTCTAGGTTTTGCTATACAAAACCCTAACTTTCAAATTTTCGCAAGTGAAACTAGTGTCGTAAGTGCCATACATTGCCTTCTTTTAGGATAGCTCTGATACCATGTTAAGATTCAATATGCTAAGATAGATAACATCAACATTCCATTAGATTTCACAACAATAGCATATACAGGATCACTGAAAGAACAACAAGCACAACACAAACACAAGAGACACAATTTATCCTGGGAAACTCTCATGGGGTAGAAAACCCAGCAAAGCTTCCTCAATATAGATGACCAACAAATACAAAGATGTAATCCCCAAACATGAACTCCTTCTCCTCCTTTGCAGATCTCTCCTTCTCCTATGCGAGTTTCACAAGTGAGTATGTGTGTGTGATAAATGAGGAACACACCTCCTCTATTTATACACTACCTCACTTGACTTTTAACCCTAACTAGGTCGGCCCCAACTTAACCAACATAATGCTGACTGGGCCGACCCCACTAGGAGACTTAAACACCCCATTACAACTGACTCTGGGCCGACCCCACTAGGGAAGTCTAATAACCCAAGTTACCACATTCCGATGGAGGAATAAACATCTCCGGATATACAATAAGGTCCCGGCGGAGGAATGAAACATCTACGGATAAAGTACAAATAGAATATTCTTAGAAGTTACAATATTTCAACATCTTGTCCAATCACTTGAGGCAGTGGTAGACCCTTTTTAGAGGGAGTGGTAGATCCTTTTAGGGATTTTGTCGAACATATGAAGAAACCTTTCTCTACTATTCTTTTTATGTAAATGTTGAAGTTTCAGAAGTCTTCCTTTGTATTACTTTGATTCCTCCACTGACTTAGTTTGCAAACTATTTCTTACATTTGAAGAAGAGCTCACTGTGAGATGTCAATCTGATTGCACAGAGTAAACTAGGAGAACAATGATGATTATAATTTTTCCCAAAAAAGAAGAAAAAATTGCAGCACATGTAGTCCAAAGAACACAAAAGCTTGCAAACTATTTCTTACATTTGAAGAAGAGCTCACTGTGAGATGTCAATCTGATTGCACAGAGTAAACTAGGAGAACAATGATGATTATAATTTTTCCCAAAAAAGAAGAAAAAATTGCAGCACATGTAGCCCAAAGAACACAAAAGATAATCTGGAAGCTGGTTCCTTGCGTTGGAAGAGATGATATAAATTGTCTCAAAGGATCCCTCTAATATAACAGAAGCATGGACTTTTTTAAGCAGAACCTAAATGTTGCTTAAAATTCTTTTTGCTGGGATCATTTATGTACCAGTGAATATGAACTTCTGTGAATGTAAGCTGTAAGGAGTTGATAAATTTAGATCACTGTGAAGTTGTGTTCAGCAAGTCTTTTTAGTAAATATGTATGGCCGGAAGAAGAAGCCATCTGGTTGATGTGCTTTGTGCTTGGGAGTGACCTTAGAGTTCCAAAGGTTTAAAATTGGAGGAGAAAACCACACTAGGTGGATTCTCATGAGAAAGTTGTACTTTGACAGTGTGTTTTGATTTGTAAATTTGGAGAAACACATGGTTGTATTTGACACTTGATGAAAATTATTTGCTTGCCTGTTCTCGAGTATGCTCACATTGTCTCCTAATAGATCCTGTAATGCATATATAAATACTGAATGGGATGACACTTGCAGAAACTGGACTGGAGATAACAGAACATAAATGGAAATAAACGTGCCGCCCTGCACACCCAAGGGTTTGTATCTAAGTTGCCAGGGTACCCGTACCGGGGGGTTGGGCACCCGTACCAGTACCGGGTACCCGTACCACCGTACCGGGTACCGGGACTGGTACCTCTGGGAGTACCGCGTAAGTACCGGGTACTTCACCCAAGTACCGGGTACTTGGTCACAGATTTTAGGGTACTTCCGGGCATGAAATTTGCAGGTATTACTCAACTTGCAAATGATGAACACGCACGAGATTTTCCAATAATGAATGGCATCCGTGAACAGCTGAAAACAGTAACAGTTCTGGAAGCTGGTAGCCCAGATCGTAGTCAAGCTCTGCTCAGACTTTCTGTGAAGCTTAGGACATTACAGGTGTTTCTCTCTTCTACATCAATCCTTGCTTGGTGGCTAGGCGTGTTCTTAGCTGTAGGATTGTACTATTTATTTCTGTTATTGAGCCTCAGAATTAGTTGTTATCTGGTCCAAATGCATTTTGTAGCTGTAGCACTACCTGACAGTGCAATGATTCATGGCAGGCTCACTGTATGGAACACTTTCAAGAAGAGGAGCAGAGTCTACTCCCTCTCCTAGAGGCTGCAGAATTGGGCAGTAGAGAACAAGAAGCCTTACTGAGTAGTTGTTTCAGTGTGATGGAATTATCTCATTCGCAACATTTTCCATATTTGTTGTCAGGGTTGCTTCGTCATGAAATTCAAGAATACTTGCAAGTAGCTCAACGGTGCCAGGAAAAAGAGAAGATCCAGGGAATGATTCAGTCACTTCGGTCAGC
Organism: Larix kaempferi; assembly: GCA_027924585.1. Classification (NCBI taxonomy): domain Eukaryota; kingdom Viridiplantae; phylum Streptophyta; class Pinopsida; order Pinales; family Pinaceae; genus Larix; species Larix kaempferi. The sequence continues at coordinate 6,066,847 of BSBM01000764.1, read as the reverse complement.
TGATGATGAATGTAAAACCCAATTGGCCATAGTGCAGAAAAGACTTCCCGCACTTATAGAGTCTGGTTACAGTGCTTCTTGACATTAGTAGTGAACCGTTGGCATGCCACATATTTTATGGTAATCAGCTCAGTTCACCCGTGAATGGCATTTGAAATCCAGGTTGCGTTTCGTGGAATCAAGAACAAGGCAAAACAGAGTGCCTGATTTTCTCAATTAGGTTGAAGTCTGTTACTGGTTGAAAACTTATTAATTTAATAATAAAATTATTAATATATTAATATAATTATAAATTATAAATTTATATATATATATATATATATATATATATATATATATGTCTACAGTACCCCGACGTACCCAAGTACCCTATTTCAAAAAGTGGCGTACCCGTACCCGTACCCGTACCCGTACCCGTACCAGTACCCGTCCCAGTACCCAAGTACCCTGGCAACTTAGGTTTGTATAAATGGAGGAAGACATCTCCATGAATAACAATTTGAAGATTGTTATATTGCTAAAAATAATGAGATACATAACATAGGAGGGAACCCCTACTATAACAATAAGCTAAGTAACATGAAACTGGGACGTGGGAAATGTTGACACACACACACACACATATCTATAATTTAAATATAATATAAAAATCACAATAACAAAAATAAAATATAAACTTAAAGTTCCAATTTTTTTAGAACATTTACAAAATAGTGAGACAACTAGCTACTACATCAAACACAAAAGAAATTAGAGTTTTGATGAATCAATACACATAAAATAGAGGTTTAGAAGTCAAAACCATAAACTGCAGTTTTCTCATTGGGTCTTTCATGTCATCAAAATCAAAGCATATTACATAAACACTTGTACTATAGGTGGAAATGCGTAGATATTAGATAATATTGTCTTTCTTGAGCTTGCTGTCTTGCTATAGCAGGGTTATTTGCAGTACTGGCAGCTCCACCTGCAACATATGAGCAGTAACAACAATAGATGGGCTTGGACGAATGGGGCAACACTAATTCTTTTCTTTTCTTTGACCTTTAACAGCAGCCCTTGATGCTGCCATGGTTTTTGTGGTATGAATGAAAATGATTGCTGTTGTTGGAGAAATGACAAATCTAGGTAGTTAGAATGCTTTCAAACCTGGTTTTTCTTATGGTTGAAAGTGAAAAAAGAGGGGAAATCACATTTTGTAAATTTTGTTTTGTTTCCCTGTGTGTTCAACACCTCGAGACATGCTAGGGCACATTTTAGATACAACTTAGATACGTGTCCTATTTCAGGAAACATGTCCGACTTTGGTATACAGCCACGTAGGCCCTAGGGGATGTGTTATCTTTCTTAGACAATAATATGCATAAACACTAACCCTAATCTTATGTCACGTGTCTAGGCCTTTATTATGTAAAGGCAATGTTTGTACACATATGACCTTATTACAAAGATGTTACGTATGTTGTGATTTGGTACAAAGCATGCCCTCTCCCTTGGTAAAAGCGTTGCCTTCAAAGCATTAAAATACAATTGATGGGGTGCACTTTATACTTTGTTAAAGATAATGCAGCTGCGAGAGCCATTCTCTGGGAGGATGGCACCCTAGTCAGTTAACCAGGCAGTTTAAGTCCCTAGCAAGTATCTAGGGCCCCTAGCAGTTATCTAGGGACCTTGGTTCAGGACCAAGCAGTATAAGCCATGGGAAAAGCCCCTAGCTGATCACTAGGGCCTCCTGGTTAGTTACACCAGAGAGATTCTTGGTCTGGGACCAAGCAGTGCATAACCCTAGCAAATATCTAGGGAACTTGGTCCTGGCAGTTACCTAGGGCCCCCCTAGCTTATATCTAGGGTATGGGGTTAGTTAACTAGGTGGATCTTGGTCAGTTAACCAAGATTATGATGTGTGATGTCCACGTTTCCTAGGTATTTGAGATGGTTGAGCTAGGTTGTTTCCTCAAGGGACTGGCCACCCCTTGTTGATGTACCTAGCACATGACCTTGGTGAGCAAGGAGAACAAGGATAATCTTCTTTATTTATGATGATGTACTTTGAGTTGGCATGTGTGGACCAAGTGGAAGTCTTAAGATGACTAGTTGTGGTTATAGAGCCCATTTGTAAAGGATCAAAGTACCAAGAGCCCATTTGTAAAGGACCAAAAGACCAAGATAAAAGTCAAATTATTTTGGGAATGGTTAAAAGTGAAAATAAGTAATAAAACCCTAACTAAATGGATTTTATTATTCCTAATTTTATGGAAATGATTCACAAGGGTGAAATATAAATAGAGAAGCATTCTCATTTGAGCAAGACACACTACACATGATCTCTAGGGTTTAATGCTGGTATCTTCTCTCTCTTCATCAACAGCAGACTGGATTTTCTCCTTGAAGGCAGCCATTGGGATTACTTCTGCTGTGGTTGAGGTCTGATTAGTTTTTTGAGGGCAACCGCTACTGCTGAGGACCAATTTGCTGCTACTCGAGCCCTAACTAGGGCCTGCTACAAGCATGGCGGCCTTGCTAGGGGATGCTCCTCTCAACCGAGCCTTGATTAGGGCCCTCTCCACTTAGCCGAGGATTGATTAGGGCCTGTCCTAAGCAGGTCGAGCCTTGTTAGGGCTGTCTTCTCTCAACCGCAGGGGTATTCTAGTAGGCCGAGCCTTGTTAGGGATTTCCTTTCTCAGCCGCAGAGGTATACAAGCAAGTCGAGCCTTGTTTAGGGCCTAACTCATGCAGCAACAACTTTTGTAAGGGCTGATACTCAACCACCACATTCTTGAAGGCTTTAGTCAAAGGAAGCCACATAATCTTCTTCCTTGATCAACAGTTATCTCAGGTTGGTGATGGGAATGGTTAGGGTTTGATCTTGTATGACTGTCTGGTTGTTGGCAGCAGTCATAATTGTTCAAGGTTGTCTTCTTCATCTACAAGCAGGTTCTCTTGGTTTATGTGCCCTAGAGGCAAGTTTAATTTGTGATATAAAGTCTGCTCTTTATATCTGCTCATGTAACTCTCAGTCAGCTCATATATAAAGAAGATTATTCTTGCTAGGGTTTTTATACCGTGAAAGGTTTTCCCCAAGGTAATTTTTGTGTCTCTTGTGGATGTTTGTCTTTTACTTTAATGTTGATGATCTACTACTCTTCTACTGTTGCTAAATCTCAGATTTGAAATTTTAGTCTGCTAAAAGTTAAAAGAAGACTGTTACTGCTATTAAACTTAGATCTATGTTAAAAATTTAACATACTTAATTGACACACCATTTGCACCTTAAATCACTGCACTTTAAAATAAAGTCACTTGAAAAATAGAGAGCTGAAAATTTTGTATTCCCAACCCGGTTTCAAGCTTGTTTTTTCATGTGAAGTTTAATGCCCAAACCCCATCAATGTAAAATCACATTATATGCATGAAAAATAGATTTTTCTTGAAACACATGGAAAATATTTCTTTCTTTTCAAACTCAGAAAATTATGACAGCCAAACCATAAAAAATTAACTCAGGAAATTTTAGCCAGAATGGCTTGGAAAAACCCCGAAGGGAAAACTTGATTTCAGTGAGAGAGATTTTTTTTTCGAGACAAAAATTTCAAATTACAACAATAATACTTATCTCCTTGTTTCTGCCTTGAAACACGTCCCAGAATCACTTTGAAAAACTGCTGTACGAACTAGCAGAAAACAACACCTTGAAAATTGTGCTGTACGGATTCACATGTGTGAAGAATACGGCCTGCTCTGCCTTGGTTTCTATCTGTATCTCCCTCGATTTTTGTGCATTGTAACAACTAACCTTTGCCTCGAATTTCGTGCCCTGTACAGTCTGACACACCAATAAATGCTGTCCTTTTTCTAAAAAATTGTGCCACTGCTCAGCCTTGATTTCTGTGCAAGGGTACGACCAGGTATAGTACGGCCTGCTCTCAAATTCTGTGCATTTAATGCATTGAAAAGTGTGCCAGTCAACTTCTAGAAATTCGTTCCCTTCTCCTTGGGAAATGCTCCCTGCCAATCTTCTCTATTTATGTGCAAGGGTTTGACCTCTTTCCACTTGAATTTGACCTCTCTTCTCCCACTTCTCTTGCTCTCCAATTCTCTTGGGTAACAATGAATGAATGAATTAGGTTGGGCCTTTCCCTAGCCTTTTTGTTTGAGCAACCACCATCCTCAAATCCAATGGTCAAGATTAAAACATGACTAGATGAGATCTAGAGCTTAGATTAAATCTCACTTTTCTCATTAAAAAGCATTTACTCACTTTTTAAATAATAAATGAGACATTAATACTCACTCACTTTTTATTTTTCATTAAAGTCACATTTAAAACTTTATAGCTCAACTTCACTTTATAGAGAGACTTTATGAATATAAAGTCAATCACACTTTATAAAGTGCTAGGGACCACATTTAAAGTGTCCTTGTCCACCTCAAGGCACCAAAGGATGAACAAACACTTCCTAGGTAAATTTTCAACACTCCCTCTTACTGAGGAAGGTGTTCTTCACCACTCCCAACTTATCTCTGAAGTAAACATGCTTCCCTCTACCCAAAGACTTTGTTAGGATATCTGCAACCTGCTCCTCAGTGGAAATGTACTGTAACTCAACAACTCTTCTCTGAACATAGTCTCTGATGAAGTGATATCTGATCTCAATATGCTTTGACCTGTGATGAAATACCAGATTCTCAGAGAGCTTGATGCAACTCTGATTATCACAATAAACCACTGTAGGTCTCAGCTCTTGATCAAATAAACCAACCAATAAATTGCGAGGCCACAATGCCTCGCAACTAGCCTGATTGGCCGCCGTATACTTAGTCTCTGCAGAACTCAATGCAACTGACTTTTGTTTCCGACTGAACCATGACACTACTGTCGAGCCCAAACTGAAGCAACAACCAGAAGTGCTCTTCTGGTTCGCTACACTTCCTTCCCAATCTGTATCTGTGAAGCCAATCAAACCAACTCCATCTGACCTCCTGTAGTCCAGACCATAGTCCACTGTCCCAGCAAGGTACCTCAGTACATGTTTTGCGGCCATCTAGTGCACTCTCCTAGGTTCCATCATGAACTGACTGAGAGTGTTCACCGCAAAACACAAATTTGATCGAGTGTTGACCAGATACATCAACGAACCTATAAGCTGACAATATAGAGTAGGATCCACCAACTCTCCCTCAGAAGCATGAAGCTTCTTCCAGTTGGTGATCATAAGTGTGGACATAGGTCTACAGCCCTCCATCCGAAATCTCCTTAGAACATCAACTACATATTTTCCTTGCCCCAGGAAAACATGTCCATCCTCCTGCCAAATCTCCATCCCCAAATAATAGTGCATAAGCTCAAGATTAGTCATCTCAAACTCTGAAGCAAGATCCTTCTTGCAAGCTTCAATCAGATGCCCCTCTCCTGTGATAAACAAGTCATCAACATATAGCAGAAGAATGAGCGGATCACCTCCAAAAAGTCATCAAGATATAGCAAAAGAATGAGCAGATCACCTCCAACCATAATGAAATATAGGTTGGGATCAACCTCACTCTTCTGAAATCCAATCGACAACAAGTAAGAATCAATCCTCGAATACCAAGCTCGAGGAGCTTGCTTCAGTCCATACAAGGCCCTTTTCAGTTGCATACATGAGAATCTCTCCCATGAATCTCAAATCCTCGTGGCTGCTCTAAATATACCTCCTCCTGTAGAAGACCATTGAGAAAAGCGGTCTTCACATCCATTTGGTGAATCTTCCAACCCAACTCTGCTACTATGGAGATCATTGCTCTGATCGAAGAATATTGAGCAATCAACGCAAAGGTCTCGTCATAATCTACTCCCTCTACCTATGAGAACACTTGTGCTACAAAACGAGCCTTGTACTTCTCAATGTTTCCATCTGCAACATGTTTGATCTTGTAGAGCCACTTGGAAGTCACAACTAACTTCCCCTCCGGTCTTGGAACTATCTCCCACACATCATGTTTCATGATGGAATTGTACTCTTCCATCAGGGCACCTCTCCAAACTTGATGTGGGGTAGCCTCCTCAAATGCAGTAGGCTCTGACTCACACAAGCTAGTCACCATCACCATATAACTGGAAAACCTCTCTGGTGCTCTACTCTCTTTGACCACCCTCCAGGGTGGCCCCACAGACCCCTTAGCTTCCTTCAGAAACTCCTTAAGCCAACTTGGCTTTCTTTTCCTGGAAGTAGCTTCCTGTGGTAGGCCCTCCTCATGAACATCCTCATATGGCAACTGTCTACTTGAAGAAGTACCTGTGGCCTGAGATCTTGTGCTTGGTGAACCAAAACCATGTGAACCCAAATCACGTGACGGTGAAACCTGTGACCCGAGAACCTGTCCCTGTACCAAAAGTCTTTATAGACTGAGTCTCTGAACCTGTAGATCCTAAAACCTGTGGACCAGTCACCCCTGAAATCTGTGACCCTGCACCCTGACTAGCTGAACTCTGAGATCTTGCCACCTGTGGAGTAATAACCTGTTGCTCCACCATATCTGTGTCACAAGTGTTGGAGTAATAGTTGTGTGAGGCATAACCTCATAAGTCAACCCAAGAAAGAATAAAATTAGAGTACCATGTCCGAAGAATACCTTCCTTGATGAGAGGGAGTGTTGGAAATAGTGCAACTTCGAAAGTTATTCTTATTGTATTTCATCTTGTTATTATACCTCATACGGGAGAAGATATCAATGTATTTGATCATGAAAAACCCTTGAAAGAATCAATGTAAACCTTGGGGGAAATCACACAAAGAAAAAATATTTATTAAATGCAATTTTTGTATTCCCTAAGACAAGTCGGCTCAGTGGGTAAACTGCCCCAAAATAGCGGGCAGCCTGCATTAGACAATGGGCAGAACTGCCCCAGTTAGGTCGGCCCAGAAAGAAAAAAGTTACCTTTTGATGTGTATAAATAGAGAGTTTGACCTCTCATTTGGTGATTCACTCAAGACAAGTTTGCACTAGTCAAGAGATATTCACTACTGCAGCTAGCAGACTGATATTTGGGGTTCTCCACTATTGGAGAAGTTTCTCTATTATTTTTCTTGGGTTTGCGCTACTACTATCTAGATGTACATCATTCTCTATTGGAAGGTGTGAGCTCGGGGGAGACAAATAGCTTTGTCTATGGTTGGGAGATGATTGTTCTTATCATCATGGTTAAACGAGCTCCACACTCATTTTGTTTCTGTTCTTTGCCATTCTTTTAGTGATCCTGGTTATGCTGCTATAAATTCTAACAACAAGACTTCCTGAAGGCCCGCTCCTTCTCAAATCTCACCTCCCTCCTCACAGCAACTTTCCTCTGTGCAGGTAGGTATAAGTGGAACACCTTTGAAGTCTCTCATCATAACCAACAAAGATGCCTTTCTCTGCAGTGGGCTCTAACTTTTTCCTCTTCTCAAAAGGGACATGAGAATATGTAAGGCATCCAAATATGCGGAAGTGGCCTATCTCAGGCCTCTTCCTGGTGAACATCTCCTCAGGAGTTTTACACCCTAAAGCACGGTGTGGACTCCTGTTTTGCACATAAACAACAGTACTATAGGCCTCAACCCATAGAAAGAAAGGAAGACTCTGATCATGCAGCATGGCTCTAGCTGCTCCCATTATAGCTTTGTTCTTCCTTTTGACAACTCCATTCTGCTGTGGAGTATATGGAACGGTCAAATGCCTCTTGATGCCCTCCTGTCTACAAAACTCATCAAACTCCTTAGAGGTATACTCACCCCCATTGTCTGACCTGAGTGCCCGAATCTTCCTCCCTGTTTGGTTCTTCACAAGAGCTTTGAACTCTTGGAACCTCTTCCAGACTTCCTCAGACTTCTTGTTTCTCAGGAAGTAGATCCAGGTCTTCCTGGAGTAATCATCATTGAAACTGATATAGTACTCAAAACCTATCAATGAGGCAGAAGACATGGGTCCACATAAATCAGAATGTATCAAATCTAGTACTCCTCCTGATCTGCTATCACTGCTCGGAAAAGTAGTCTTGGTGTGCTTTCCCACAGCACACCCTCTACACACACCACTCTCCTCTGTGCTGAACTATGGTAAACCTGTAGACATCTCCCTCAGCAATCTCAAAGCTGAATGATGAAGGTGGGCCATCCTCCTGTGCAACAACTCACACAACTCACTGCTATTGCTAGTGTGGGCCAATGCATGATGAGGCTGGAAGAGAAGCTTGTACAGTTTCCCACATCTAACTCCAATGGCATATGAAGTAGATGGTCCTGCTGCTCTGGGAAAAACATACACTTTCCCATCTAGGACATACACTCTAAGGCCCCTGTCCTCAATAGTGGAAACTGAAACAAGATTCTTCTTCTGCCCGGGGACGTACAAGACATCCCTCAATGTCATGGGCTGCATGGACTCCCTCTGGAAGCCGATAGTCCCTCGCCCAACTGCGCTTACAACAGTGCCATCTCCCAACACTACCTCTAGACTCAAGCCAGTCTCAGTCATCTTGGTGAACATATCTCGAACACCTGTCACATGGCTCGAAGCCCCACTATCAATGTACCAAGTGGAAGGAGTGGTGGAAGCACGCAACAAATGACCAACCAATAAAGAATACTGTATCTGATCCTCCACATCACTGTTGGTGATATATGCTCTCTCTGTACAACCAACACAGAGAGAAAACTCTCCCTCAAATCGTGTAGCAAAATCATCAGTATCTGCTGCTGCTGCCGTCTGCTGCCCCTTCTTCTTCTTGTTTGGACACTGTCCAGCATAGTGTCCAAACTTTTTGCAAGCAAAGCATTGACTTTGCTCATGTCTCTCTTTTGCTCGCCACTATGCTGTGCTGTTTGGCCCCACCCTTAGGGCCCTTCTTGAACTTCTTCTTCTTTCTCTTTGCTGCCAACGCTACATTGTCTTCATCCTCCCTAATATGAGACGAACTACCCTGTACATATCCTCTCCGAGTCTCCTCCTGTATGAAGTTATCCTAGAGACAATCCCAAGAAGGCATATGCCCATGAGCAACCACGGTCTGCACGAAGATATCCCATGGCGGTGTAACGCCATTCAAGGTTGTCCGCACCAACTCAAGGCTGGCAATTTTTTACCACTTGTATAATCTATAATCTCTAGTGTTCATTATGTATGTGCACTTAGGCTGGGTTGAACTTGAATCGAAGGAGCTGCACATGGTGTTGAACATAGCTTAGGCATGTGGGAGCAAGAAGTTGAGCAAATCTTTGTCTAAAGCAAAAGAGAGTAAATGATAGGAAAAGATAAGATATTAGTATCGGGACTAAAGAAATTACAATCAACAATAAGCACCTATAGGAGTGCTTATAACTACTTTGAAAGCATAAATTAATCTACACTATTTGATATATTAGGAATGCATGGAAAAGTGAGCTTAAGTAATGTCAGAATGAAGAAAGAGAAAGAGCAAGTGCTAGATATAACAATGAGGCCCCAACTCAATAATTGTGCCGTAGATGGAAATACGGTTATGGGTGGAGGGAGGGGATCATCTTCACCCCCAGTCATTAAGAAGGAAGTGATGCAAAATTTGGCAGTGTCATTTGAAGAATCTACAGAGGATCCAAGCGACCATGTTGTGAGATATGAGGTGGATGCTCATCATCTACTAAAGCTCCCTAACACTTAAGGTTGTTTGAAAGAATTTGGTGATGGAACTCTAATGGTTAGTATAGTGTTGCGTGGTTTCATCTCTCTAGAGTTGGGGGATATGTTGGCTTGGAGGGATATGAGCTTAAGAGCATTTGTGCACAAAGCCTCTAAGAAACCACTGCAGGAATCAATCTGCTTGTTGTTAGTTTAGAGCAGATTTGGCATCTCATCAATCTAGAAGCTAATGTTGCTTTGGATCCTACAGGGCTCTTATGGTCCTCTGCTATGAATATCAAGGGGAAGAAAGTAGTAATCCATCTAACAAGGCTTGTCTTGAGTGGACCCTGTACAATTTGTTTGCTAAGGTCATGTACCTCTCTAAAAAATTGAGCTATGCACCTCTTGTTGGGTACTTGAAGAAAGAAATAGAGGCTCCCCTTGAATCTTTGAAGAGGCATTTTTTGAACCTCCCTTCGATCTTATAGTATATTGGTCACCATAAGATAAGGTGGTCCTCTATCTCAGGGTCTTCTAAGTAAGAAAACCTACAAATCCTCTTTGATATGAGAATGCGGTGGTTAATCTCAACTTGAAGTGCATGTGAACAATAGTAACTGGTCTAACAAAATCGTGGCACTATGCATCTATTTTTTTTGAGTATACTCTGGTCTAATAATAACGCATCCCTAAATTGCAAGAATTGCTTAAAAATAGAAACAAAGTTTCAAAGTGACCTCTATGCCCTAACTATAAATGTCCATTTGCATCACCTTGGTAAACTCCTATTTGCAGGGCAAGAGGTGGCTAGGTGCATTAAGAGAATACTTTAAAGGGGGGAAGGTGATTGATATCAATGGCAATAGATTGGAGGAGCAAATAAATCTTGTAGAACCAACAATGTTGTTGTCGAGAAGGCCTTTGAGGAGTGAAGTGTGAAGGAAGGGTAGCACTTGCCCAAAAGCTATCACCTAGAGATCGTAATTTGAGGAGCAATGAGATTAGTTTGAAAATAGTCTTGAGAAGGATGGGTGCAAAAATCTACTTGAATGATGTTGTGGGGAATAGTCCATTTTCAATGGATCATACGATGTAACATGAGGATTTGGACTCTCTTAGCCCTAGCCAAATCGATTCTTAGTAAACTAGGACCTTGGTCCTCATAGCCATAAAAAATCGTGGGTTTGATGATTGTCCAAGAGGTGCATCTTGGACAAGATATCCTAGAAGTGGAATTGAAAGCATTGTATTTCAAGCAGGGAGTAAAAGATTGTTTAGTGTAGAAAGTTCTTCTCCTTGTTGAATTGTGCAACTTAGTAGTTAGCAAGTCCTTTGAAGTGTTTCTAAGGAGAAGACTATGGAAAATGGATGAGAGGAGAACACTAGGAGAGCACATTGATTTAGGAGCCATCTCTAGCATTGCAGGTTCGGTATCTAGTGGGTTGATAATACTTGGGTTTGTCTTGGTGCTCAAAAGATGCTGCCCCTTGTAGAGGAGATACTGTAAATTGTAGATAAAATATTTGGGTTGGAAAGGAAAAATCACGTTTTAACACTAGAAAGTATTGGAACACACGATAATATTGGATAAACATGCACATGATAGTAGCAAAAAGAAGTGTAGAATCCATGATTGCATTAGAAATTTGCAACTTTGAAATTTTTCATAAAACACAGACATAAAATTTTAGACATAAAATATTAGTGATGAGGTAGCATAAGTACAACATACCAACAACTTGTAAAACATCGGGAAAGGCATTGATGATTGCAAAACACTCGATTTATTTCCAAATCCAATGTGTAAACTTCAAATGAGGATTAGGAAAGAACCCTAGAGGAACTAGAGATGAAAGCCCAAAGACAATTTGGGATGGAAGTTCAAGGTGGATATGTAATTGTAGAACCTTGAAAGCAAGATGGTGCTCAAGGTTGAAAAGAGTGAAAACAATGAACACATAACAACAATACGATGAGTTCAAGAGAGATAGGTGTTTTCATAGTTGTATAATTTGTAAGCCTTGTTATTGATTTTATATGTTATGGTATAATTTGTGTTTTCTTAGGACGTCTAATTGCTATACACAATATTAGCATAAGTGGCGTTGCACACTTAGCTTTTGGAAGAAGAAAAACTGTCATAAAGATAAAACTTGGATGAGAGCAACTTAAGTATTAATGTTGAATGCCATCATTCGCCCTTGACGTCTCATGAATTTAACTGTGTGCCAAACTTTCTAGGAGAAGATTTTCATAATGTGACTCTTGAGGAAGATGTTGCAAAGTTGGAGATGGCTATCCCTAGAAGTGAGGACTACATTGCTAGGGTTCTAAGTTTCATTCCTTTCTTCAACGGATTTAGGAGGGCGCTGAAGGTTCCAAATTGTATTTGACTTCCTAAAGTGATAGGTGCTTGGTTTGTGTAGGGCATATGCTTCATGGTAAGCACCCTTCTATTGTTAGAGTTATGTTTGATTCTTAAAAGTTTTGCTCCTTATTCTATGATGGATGGGATGTTGGTTGCTAGAGATTGTTGTTGCAAGGTTCTTCCCCACAAAGTTTCCAGTGGTGATCAAGATATGTTAGTTAGAGATTTTCTGAGGGAGGAGCTATATGCTGCCTTGACTCCTATGCGAAATGGCAAGTCATTAGGTATGGATGTCCTTGTGAGGCTTATAAGGCCATGTGGGACACCATTGGTGCTATTTTTTGTTGCTTGGCATCTGATGTGTTTGCCTTAGGTAGGCTCTTAGAGCTTCTTAATAAGGGGCTGATCCAAGCTTATTCCCAAGAATGCAACTTGGGACACTATTGCGGGTTGGCGGCTTATAACTTGCTCAGACTTGCTTATAAAATCATGGCTAAGGCATTGGTCTTGTAGATCTGTTTAGTTGCTTAGTACGTGGTGCACTAGGAGCAAATTGGTTTTGTTCAGGGGTGATTCATCCTTGACATTGTGGTTTCAACATGAGAGGGTACGAAAAGTGCTTGGGAGCCCTTAGTTTAAAGATTGACTTTGACAAAGCTTATGATTGTGTGGATTGGTCTTTCATTTTAGAGATGCTTACTTGTCTAGGTTTTGGCTTGCCTTGTGTGGCCAGGGTCATTACCCTTTCACCAATGTTTTATCTTGTCTCAATTAATAATGCTTTTTCTCTGTGGATTTTGCTGCATTGATCCATTTGTTAGGGGTGCCTTTTGGCTCGTTATTTATATGTATTGATTGTTGGTTCTCTTGGCTACTGGTTTGAGTTTGCCTAGACTATAGTTTGAAGGCATCTTCCTCTCAGATGGATTAGAGATGGTTAATAATCACTTTGTAGATGATTCTCTCCTCATTGCGAGTGTTGAGTCAGGGTCGATTGTTGGAGCCCTTGCTTGCATTTTTTACTTTAGGTTATGTGTTCAGTGGTCAGATTTTTGGTTGGTTGGGTTGGTTTCACAGTCGGATTGGATTCCTACAACTTGGATCCATGTTCAACTTGTGGTCATTTTGTAGTACTTGGGTATTCCTTTTGAGGTGGGTTGTCGGTAGTAGCCATGTGGGAGTGGTGTCTTCAGAAGCTTTAGAGTAAGTTTCATGTTTGGCACCATAAGGACCTTCCCTTTGCTGGGAAGTTGATTGTTGTTGGATGCGTTCTTTAGGGTTCTTATGTTTATTATGCCTCTTGATGGTTCCTTAGCAAGGCACAATTTTGGTTTCTTGAACAGATTTTGTGGGTCCAAGTATGGTTGTCAGAGGGGTCTTCACTTGGTCTATTAGAAGTAAAAAAAAAATTGAAAAAAGAACAGCCTTGTACGGCTTGTATGAAACCGATCGATTTTGAGTAGGACTAGTGGTGTATTTATTTGTCCTTTATGTTGCAAACTACTGAAATAACCTGCACTTAATGTTTGCTGACTTGTATCTTATTTGGTGTCCTGTATAATATAATGTGTGCATGGAGTAAAATATTGTCCTTAGGGATAGGAGCTACCCTCCCTGCAGGGCACGCAGAGAAGCTAATGTGATATATCATTTTACCATAGCCCTTTCTGAAGAAAGCACAATTTCAAGAATGCATAGCTCACATGGATTGTGACCTTGTGGCACAGTACATCTGCTGTGGACCTGTTATCACACAACTTGTAGTTGTCCCTAATGGTATCCCATCCGAGAAGGTAGAGGAGATGGACAACTAAAGAGGTGACCCAAGGGATGCCACGGTTCCCAATGCAAGCTGGGAGTCACGATAATCGAGGCACTCTTCACTTTAGATCTAGACAAGTCAAGACCAAGGGGGAGACCCTATAGCCAATAAACGAAGATTAGCCAAAGCAATGGTTCCTAGGGAGATGTGAAAATTGAGTTACAGAAACCAATGCAAGCTTAGGTGAGCCCAAGAGTTTAAGTATGGTTGAAGAGGCTTAAGATATGAGAAGTGTTTCAACCAATGAATGAGTTGGGCCACCTAGGGAGATTAAAGAGATAGATCTAGTACCATAAAATACACAAGTGGGACCTATTATCACACAACTTGTAGTTGCCCTTAGAGGTATCCCATCCGGGACGGTAGAGGAGACAGGCAACTAAAGAGGTGACCCAAGAGATGCCACGGTTCCCAAGGCAAGGTGGGAGTCACGTCAACCGAGGCACTCTTCGCTTTAGGTCAAGGTGCAGCAAGACCTAGGGGGAGACCCTATAACCAATCCCAGTTGATTGGATCCAAACAAAGGTTTCTAAGGGTAGGTAAATGATGAGTTACGGAAACCAATGCAAGGCTAAGTGGACCTAAGAGTTGAGAAATGGTTGAAGGTGGTGTAAGAGATTGTTAGTGTTTCAACCTATGTATGGTTTAGGCCACATGATGGGGTATGATGACTAGGTATAGTACCATGTGTTTACACAAGTGGGTCTTGTTTTCTTGGGAAGTGTGAAATGGTTCTAGGTAGGCCCACAAGGTGAAGTTAGGTGTGAAGTTGGTACTATCGGTTAGATAATGACTAGATCTATAGATCTAAGTTGATTCTAGAAGTACCCATGTGCTAAATCTAGGTTTTGACACAAATCCCAAGGAGTGCGACTTGCTTAGAGGAGGACTAGTGCCTTGTTAGATGGGCTAATGGGGTCAAAAAGTATGTCAAAGTGTAGATCGGGACACCTAGGAGCCAAGTCAAGTGGGCTAAATGAGATCTAATGGTTGGATCTTGCTAGATCTAGGTTTTCAAGAAATGACCCTAAGTGGACCACAATCCCTTGAAACAAGGAATGCTACCCCCAAGGCGGATCGTGACAAAAAGACAGTCTAGACCTAGGTTTCAAGGTATGGGCATTCCAAATCCACGAAAATCTCAAACACCCACCTCCTAGAAGTGGACAAACTCACTTTTTCAAGGGAGTGCGACTTGCTCAAGGAAGGCTAGAAAGTGAGTTTGGTGGACCAAATCAAGTCCAATGGCCACCAAACTGTAGATCTAAGATGCTAGTACCCCGATCTATGCATGCCCAAAAAATCAAGTCATTCCAAGGGCTAGATCTTAGTAGATCTGAGTTTTGAGGTGCCAAGAAATTCAAAAGGGGGTCTTAACCCCTTAAAACATGGAGAGATGTCCACAAGGTAGATTTCACCAAAGTAAGAACCTGGGGGTAGGTTATCAAGTGTCTAGATTGCAAATCAAGTGGGATCTCACCTACCCATGTGCTAGATCTAACCAAACAAGCCTCTCACTAGGAAGTGCGATTTGGGTCAAGGAGGGCTTTTTGCCTTGAAAAGTGGGTCAATTTTTAGCCAATCACCACCAAACTGTAGATCCAACTAGGGGTGGATGCTATAGAGGTGGGTTTTCAATATCTCTTCAAAAGCAAGGCTAGATCTAAGTAGATCTAAAAAAAAATACCAAAAACAAGGGTTTTAATTGATTAGGGTTTTTATGATCTAGAAATCATCGAAGATTCAAGGAAGTAGAAGATCATACCTCTTGGAACATACCTGGATGAAGAGATGAATGCTAGTTGAGACGAGGATTACTTTGCCAAAGATCAAATGGAGAATTGTTGAAGCCCTCTTGCCAAATCGATTTTCCCAAGCCACATGTGATTCCTTCTAACCTGTCAAAACCAAGGAGCAAAGCATCAATTAGTTTGACAAATTGAAGGTAGATACAAGCAAGAGAGAGAGAGAAACATAGAATAGTTGACACAAAGGAAAAACCACTCCCTGTTACACCAAAACGATTTCTTCCAAGATTGAAAGGCAAGCCTCCCCACCAATTCGCCCTTGTCCAAAATCGCCCTCTTAACCTGTAAATGAAATATGGCAAATATGCAAGATAACTACAATAGATCCTCCAGTGCAATGGACAATAGCATTTACAATCGAAACAACCAACATCCACTCCAATCCAAGCATGTACTCCAAAAGATAGAAATTTTATTCCAAGAGCCAAGAGCCAAAAATCTCTAGATGAATTTTACAATGAGAGGCTCCCTCCTTAAATAGGATGGGGAGAGAGTACAATCCTAACCACTTTTTACATGAGTGGCTAAGATTAAAAGATCTCAAGATCTAATCAATGGCTAACAATAAATCATAACAATACATCACATGGATCACCCAATATAATGATAGCGCCCCCACTAAATGGTACAATAAGAGGGTGACGTCATCCACTAGAGAAACATAAGTACCAAAATCCACCTCATGGTGACTAGGACATGACAATATAAGCTCATGGTGGGGCTAGGAGGCATCAATCCTTACTAGCTCATCCCCAAGGCACAATAAAATAATAAAATATGTCCAATGTAATGTAAATGACCAAAACTGTCCTCAGAATCCATGACAGTCAAGCAGTAAATGTCCTCCTGTGATCAATCTGGGCATACCCACATGGTGAAAACTGACTGGAAGGTAGTGATGCCACCCTGGAAGACCTCTGTGAAGACCAAATGCCAAAACCTTGCCTCAATTGCCCAAATCGATTTCCTCAGTGACCACTTTATCCCATTTTTTAACTGCCTCGGTAACTGTGAAAGTGCCAAAACTGCCTCCTAGGGTGCTAGCGCTGTCCATCTGAGCCCACTAGGCTCTCCAGAAGGGGGGGTCAATGGTAAAAACAAGTGGCTGGACCACCCCCTCCATCATCAGCGCCCTAGGTGAACTGGCCTCTCGGGGCCCCTGCTGCTCAGGCTGGGAAATCAGCCCCAAATCTGGTCAACAAGTGTAAAACTGCATCAATCACTGTCAGAAGTGCCCGGAACTGAAAGATAAGTGTCTCAATGGATCCAGAAGACCCAAATCCACTAGGAATGTGTACTCATACACCATGGGTTGCCCTAATGGGCCAGCTGTAGGGTCCACCATATATGGACAATGTATAATCTGCTGATCTGAAGTAGTAATAAACCTGCTGAACAGGATCAAACATCATCTGCATCATATGTCCATCATATGATATCATCATCAAACATGTGGGCCCATCAATCATCATCAATAATCATCCATACATGGTCCACATCAGCACGGATCCCAAGAATATACAACCAAGGATAAATCACATCAGTAGACTAAGACAATGCTTCTCTAATCATTATCACAGCTAAGTTCAAAGTATAACATCCATTCAGTGGCATTAATTAAGTTAGCATATTCCGTTGTTATATAAAATTACTTGCACAATAGTTCAAATGACAAACTCACCCATTGGACATGGTCAAACTGCTAGCGAAGGATGAAGGCTAGGAGCAAGGTTGGGCCAAGGGGTTGACTTGTCTAACTTAACTCAAAAATACTTTGGACTGGGAGAAGGGGGGAAGCTACAAACTCTGTGCTGGACAAAAGAACACGGGGGATGGCTGTGCCTCACAAATGGATAAGTTGTTTAGAGAGTGCTTATTCAACTTAGGCATCATGTCTACATCAAGTTGATCCAGGTTCATTAGGATCATTCAATTTTATTCCATGGCCTTTTTGGCCTACATAACCCTTCGGATTTCAGATGTGCTGAGAAGCACAACTAGTTGCAGCTTGCATCCAGGGCATGTTTTTCAAATATTTATAAGGTAAGCAATTGTTTAGATATAACTTTTAAGAACCATTGCTTTTTGGACCTTTCTTATACTCTTCGAGGAGTATTTTTAGCTTTTCATCGCTCTTGCCCTTTTTTTTTGTTTCCATGGGCGAATTTATTAATTTTCCATAGGTAGAACATGAGCTTTCAGTTTTAGCCAACAACATCTCAAGTAACTAGGGGGAGTTCGAGCCAATGCCAAACATCGGGATAACTGACCAGAATGATTTAGGCCTACAATCCAACTCACCAAAGGCAAGTTTTGTCACCAACTCAGAGCCGAGACACTGAATAAACAGGGATGTAGTCCAAACACAGAGGTAGAAAAATGGGGAAGTCCTCGGTATCAGAAAGTCAAATGAGACAAGTCAGGGTTTAAAGTCAAACAGGAAAGTCATGTATGGATGGAGTCAAGTGAATATGGAGCCTATACTAGCAGACAACTGGTGTCAGGAAAGACCATATCTATGTAAGGTGAAAAACTAGTGAGTTTTGTTAAATGACCTAAATGTGCAAGCAATTGTCCATTTTATGATTTACAGTTCATTTTAAATAGATTGCCACATCAGGAATAATATACCAAGCACATGCTATGATCATGACTAAATCAACAAGATAATAATCCACAGTCAGTGAGAACATATCCATAGATCATACAACATCATCATAATAATAATCATCCAATATCATCTGAAACACTGCTGTAATACATCTCTAGGCACTGAACTGAAACTGTATGGGATAAGTAGTCACATCAGTCATCAAATCTGAACTCTCAAGGCTCAGCCTTGACACAAGGTCATACATAAATCTGAATAATGTACTGCTCTGATCATGAATGATCCAAAATATATAGCCATGCTCTGGAATAATGTAAGCTCTGGAATGTGCAGATATCTGCTGTACAAGAATAGTAGCCCTGCTACTATGGTGTGATAACAGGACCCACTTCCTTAAAATATGGAAATGACGCAAATGGGATCGATAAGGTGAAGTTAGGAGTGATATGGCATTAAGGGGTGTTTGATGATGTGGATCTGTGGATCCAAGTTAGATTAGGCAACACCCACATATGGGATCTAGCACATGACACAATCCCCAAGGAGTGCGAATTGACCCAAGGAGACTAGTGCCTTAAAATGAAGGGGTAAATGGAGTCCAAAGTATGCCCAAATATAGATCGAGATAGTTAAGGCAATTATCAAGGTGGGTTTTCAGTGGCATGCCCCAAGGTAGGCTAGATCTCCATAGATGTAAGGTTGAAAGTGCATCACCCAATGACCCAAGTGGGGCACAACCCTCAAAATGAGGAATGGGACCCACAAGGCAAAAATCAAAGAAGTGAAGCACTAGGGGTAGGTTATCAAATGAGAGGAGTGCAAATCAAGTGGGATCTCACCTACCCATGTCTTGGAAGTAGCAAAACTCACCCTCCCAAGGAGTGCGACCTCACCCAAGGAAGGCTAAGTGCTTTGGGAAGTGTGTCAAGTGAAGCCCAATCCACATCAAACTATAGATCTGAATCGTCGTGGATGCTATAGAGGTGGGTTTTCAATATCTTACCCAAAGCCAAGCTAGATCCAAGTACATCTAGGAAAATAGAAAATGAGGGTTTTGATTTTAAGGGTTTGATGACCAATGAAGAAGAATGGATGGATCTAGGTACATACCTTGAAGAACTTACCTCAATTGCTTGTGGCCAATTTGCAAATTGATAGCATTCCCCTATGTGTATATTCAAGAGTGAGATCTTAGTGCTCCAAGCCAAACGTCCTCCTCCAAAGAAGCCAAATCGTCCTCCTCCTACAAGACAAGATCAAGTGAAACAAGCCAAGTAAGAAAACTATGAAAATGATGAAGAGATGTAATAGAAAGCATCAACTATGTCACAAAGATACAATAATGATACTCCCTGTCACCAAGATCAACCCAAGAGAGAATATGTGGATCCCTCCAACAATAACCCTCTTCAAATCGTCCTCCTCTCCACCAATTCGGCCTCCTTGCAAGAAAACAACGTGTAGCCCCAAGATCCACAATGATACATAGAAGAGATACTTTATATTCAAAGTGCAAAAGAATCCACAAGACAAGAGAAGTATGCTCCACAAAGAAGTATTCTATTCCAATATTCAAGAGCTCCAAAGGTGCTTTTACAATAAGGGGGTCTCCTCCTTTTATAGGATAATAAAGACCAAAACTCTAAACCACAAAACCACTTTACAATACAACAAGTGAGTGGTTGAGATCAAAAGATCAACAAATATAATCAGTGGCTAAGATGAGCCTACAATATATCACATGGATCACTCAAAGAGAGGGTGATGTCATCCCTCAAAAAGACTCATAGAGGGTGACGTCATCACTAGGAGGGGCTAAAACATATGCGCCCACCTCATATGACATGGACATGACTCAAGAAGCTCATGGTGGGGCTAGGAGGCATCAATCCTTACTAGCTCATCCCCATGGCACAATAATATAAAATAATGTGTCCAAAATAATACAAATGATGGAATCCTGTCTCCAAAATTGATAGAGACATGCAGTAAATGGCCTCCTGTGGCCTCTGTGGACCCCACTGACTGATGTCAACTGACTGGAAGATGGGGGGTTCACGCTGAAAGACCTTTGTGAAGACCAAGTGCCAAAACCTTGCCTCAATTGCCCAAATCGAATTCCTCAGTGACACTTTTATTCCATTTTTAATCCTCCTCGAGAACCGTGAAGCTGCCTAAACTGACACCTAGAGTGCCTGCACTGTCAAATTGAGCCCACCATGCTGTTCGGAAGGGGGGTATAGTGGTAAAAACAAGTGGTTGGACCACCCCCTTCTCATACAGTGCCTTAGGTGAAATTGGCCTCTCATGCCTTTGTTGGACAGGCTGGGAAAACATGCCCAAATCTGGTCAACAAGTGGATAACTGCATCTGTCCCTGGCAGAAGTGCCTGGAACTGAATGATAAGTGTCTCAATGGATCTAGAAGACCCAAATCCACTAGAAATGTGTACTCATACACCATGGGTTGCCCTGAGGGGTCAACTGTAGGGTCCACCATACATGGACAATGCATAATCTGATGATTTGGAAATAATAATAAATTTGCTGAACTGCATCAACCATCATCTGAATCATATGTCCACCATATGGTATCATCAACAAGAGTATGTGGGACCATCAATCATCATCCATAGGCATACATGGTCCACATCATCACGGATCCCAAGAATGACCATAGTCAAACTATGTTTGACTAGGTCAAAATATAACCAAGGACAAAATTATATCAATAGACTAAGACATGTTCCTCTAATCATACTCACAGCTTAACTTAAAGTACATCATCATTCCATGGTAGTTTAATACATATAGATATTTAATGTTATTTATACTTTACTTGCACAAGAGCTTCAATGACAGACTCACCCATTGGACATGGTCTAACTGTTAGCTAAGGGTGAAGGCTAAGACAAGGTTGGGCAAAGGGGATGACTTGACCAAACTCAACTAGGTGACACTTTGGACGGGGAAAGGGGGAGCTACACTCTGCTGAGCTGTTGGGAATCGACCCCCCCCCCCCTCAAATCGATCCCAAATCGCGCTCTGGATGGAATCGATGAGGGATCGATTTTGGAATCGCAATTCCTCATCGATTCCATCCGGAATCGATTTGGCAATTCGCGAATTGAGGAAAAAAACGATCCCTGCCTTTTTGTAATTCGACTGGGAATCGTCGCTCCCGGGTCGATTCCGAGAGCGATTCCGCAGATAGGCGGATTTTTGAATTTTTTTTTTGATTTTTGGAATTTTTTTTAGGGTTTTTTTTTGGTGGGATAGGTCACTTTGGGCCAATAAAAGGTGAATGAGTCCATTTGGACTCATTCCATTACTCATTTGCTTGATTGGGAAGAGTTTGAGCTTGGAGCGAGTTTGCTAGTTGTTTGAGAGCTTTGAGCATTGAGTGGGAGATTGAAGGGGAGAGCTTGCAAGGGAGATTGAAGCTTCCAAAGAGACATTCAACCACCATTGAAGAGATAAAAGGTAGGCTCTATAAACTCATCTTTGTTTGTTTTTGCAATTTTTTTTCACTATGTTAAAAAATGGAAAACTTGCAATGTTCTCTTCTCCTACTCTTTCCAATATCTTCTTCTCCATCATTCTAATGCAGGGAACAAGTGACTCATCTTGAATCAAGAAACATGATGGGTATGTGGTTTTGGTTTTTCATTCCACTTCTTCTTTTCATTATGATGGTGTTGGGAAGTAGATGTGGTGGTGGTAGTGATGAAGGGGAAGAGGTAGAGAGTGATGCATACCAAGGAGAAGAGGAGGAAGAAGGGGAAGAGGGTGATGATGATGAGGATGAGGGTGAGGGTGATGTGGGGTAAAAACAAAAAGACACAACACCTTTGTGGAAGTATGTGACAAGGCAAGGGGGAGGGAGAGGGGGTGGAACCACAAAGTTTGGATGCCTCCATTGTGGGAAAACATACACAGGTTCATATACCCGGGTGAGAAAGCATTTGTGTGGGGTTATGCCATGCGATGTAGGTAAGTCTCATGGAGTCAAAACTTGTGACAAAGTGGGAGCTAAAGAGAGAAGCAAATACAAGATGGAAGAAGAGGCCGCTCAAAACAAGTCCAAGAGATCGAGGGTTGATTCTGAATCCCCACAGAGAATGTTTGGTAGTGGAGCTGCTGCTGGATCATCATCGGCTCAATCGGGAGCCTCATCTCCCCATGGAGTCTCGCCTATACGAAGAACATTATCCGATTTCCTTGACCAAGGTTGTAGAGATGATGTGGATTCAAAAGTTTATAGGTTTCTCTATGCATGTGGTGTGCCATTCAATGTTCTTCGCTCACCCTATTGGCATGAAATGGTACAAGCCATCAATGGTGGCTATAAAGGATACAGAAGCCCTGGGTATGACAAAGCTAGAACCGTGGGACTTGACAGGGAAAAAGCCAAAATCAATAATGCTCTTGGAAAGTTCACAAATGATTGGTCCAACTATGGGGTATCCATTGTATCTGATGGGTGGACAAATGTTAAAGGCAAGCCGTTGATAAATATTCTTGGCGTTTCTGCTAGCGGTGCGGTCTTCCTTTCAGCGCATGACTACTCAGATCGCTACAAGACCGCTATCAATATTGCACAACCTTTACTTAAAACCATTCAGGAGATTGGGCCGTACAATGTCATTCAAGTCATCACTGATAATGTTGCTAATTGTAAGGCAGTAGGAGCAATCATTATGGATAAGTATCCCAACATATTTTGGTCAGGGTGTTTGGTTCACACATTGAACCTTTTGATGCGTGATATTGTTAAGATGAAGGACAATAATTACCGATGGATAGGTGCCTTGTACAAGAGAGGTAAGAAAATGATCAAATTTATTACCAATCATAGCATGGCCCACCACATTTTTCGCAATCACTCTAAGTTGGAGCTATTAAAGATTGCAAACACTAGATTTGCTAGCTACTACCTCACCTTCAGGAGGCTTTTGAAGGTAAGAGAGGCATTGGCTAGTATGGTATCAAGTGATCCATGGCAGGAATTGAAAGACAGAGTTGCAAGTGCATCAGATAGAAGTGACTTTCAGGAGGTGGAGGACACCGTTCTTGAAGGTCATTTTTTGTCACAGGTTAGGTATGTTCTGCAGTTCACCAAGCCAATTTATAACATGATTCTTTTTGCAGATACAGATCAGCCGGTGATTGGGGAGGTATATGAGCAGATGGATAGCATGCTTGGTCAAATCAAAGACATTGTTGAGCAAAGAGATGCAGTCTTGTATGACCATATTCATAAACTTGTGGTCAAAAGGTGGGATAATCTAAATGTTCCACTCCATGCCCTTGCATATGTCCTCACCCCAAAATACTATTCTCCAATTTGGTTGGCCCAACCTGCACCTGGGGGTGGAGTCAGGAAAAAACCCCACACAGATCCAGAGGTTGCTGCTGGGTATATGCTTGCATTAGAGAAGTTGGTCCCTGATGAGGAAGAGTGTGCTCAAGTACGGAGTGAATTGAGCATATACATAAGTGAGCATGGACGCTTTGGTTCCCTGTTTGCAACCAAAGATCGAGACAGATTGGATCCTATCCATTGGTGGAACATGCATGGCTCTGGAGCCACATATTTGCATAAATTGGCGCTGAGGGTGCTATCACAGGTTGTTAATAGCTCCTCTGCAGAGAGGTGTTGGAGCACCTACAACTTCATCCACAGTGTAAAGAGAAACAGTCTGAATGTAGATCGCGCAGAAAGCTTGGTTTATGTGCACTACAACTTGCGGTTGTTGTCCTATTATTGTGAGGCGGCCAAGAATGATAGAACATTTTTGACTTGGGACAACAATCTAGAGGAGGCTAATGTGGAGGATGGAGCCACAGCATTAGAGCGCTTGGAGGCTGAACTATTGGGTGATCATGATGATCCAATTCAGACTACCCATATAGAGATGCCACCCCCAAGCAGAAGCAGCTTTCATGATGCAGGAGTTTTGCCTTTAGCTTCACAACGTCCAATTTCAGCCCGCGGGGGCCATTCATCTTTTACTCATGTTCCACGATCACTTCCACCAGCACCTATTCCACCTAGAACATGAGAAAAGAAATTGGAAGTTACTCGTGGCAAGCGGAAAGCTTAGTAGATTCATAGGACTTTGTAGTTTGTATTTCATTTTCATGTTTATTTTGGCGGTTGGCCTATTTTGTAAACATTATGACCTAGTTTGATGGCAAATATTATATGTTGAAATTTGAAGGTTGATGTTGTTGATGATTGATGATTTGATGATGATCATTTAATGACAATGTTATAAGTTATAGCTCCTAGAATCTAGAAGATGAGATGATTAATATTTGAAGAAAGAAGAAAAGGATCTGCGTTAGTGAAATGAAAGTTCTCGACGTTTCAATCCTTACTGTAGGATCATCATCAGGAGACAGCGATAATACATGAATACTAAATGGTTATATGAATATCTAGATTCTATGTTTTGATGTTTTCTATAGCTAATTTGGCATAATACATGTTTTTTTTGATTTATATGCATCAAAATATTTTAAAATATATATAATATAAAAAACGCTCCCGAAACGGAAGCTTTTGAAAATTTCGCTTTTCGCTCCCGCTCCCGCTCCCGCTCCCGCTCCCTGCTTCGCTCCCCGCTCCCAACAGCGTTGACATTTTATGTCGGACAAATAACACAGGGAAGGGTTGTGCCTCACAAATGGATAAGTTGTATAGAGAGTGTTTATTCAACTTAGGCATCATGTCTACATCAAGCTGATCCAGGTTCATTAGGATCATTCATTTCATTTCATGGCCTTTTTGGCCTACATAACCCTTCAGATTTAAGATGTGCTAAGAAGCACAACTAGTCGCAGCTTGCATCCAGGGCATGTTTATACATAGACAAGGTCAGCAATAATAGATACGACTTTGAGTAACCATTGCTTTTTGGACCTTTTCTATACTCTTCGAGGAGTATTTTTAGCAGTTCATCGCTATAGCCTTTATTCACGTGTTAAGAAACACATTCTAGAATTTTAAGTTCATAGGCTTTCATTGTACATTTCCAATATAAGTAGTACATGAGCTTTTAGTTTTAGCCAACAACATCTCAAGTGACTAGGGGAGCTTCTGCCAATGCCAAACATTGGGACAACCGACCATAATGATTTAGGCCTACAATCCAACTCACCAAAGCCAAGTTCTGTCACCAACTCAGAGCCGAGACACTAAACAAACATGGGTGCGGTCCAACACAGAGGTAGTAATGGGGAAGTCATCAGTATCACAAAGTCAAGAAAGGTAAGTCAAAGGTGAAAGCCAAATCGAGAAGGTCATGGATGGATGGAGTCAAATGAATGTGGTGCCTAAGCCAGCAAACAAGAATGTCAAGGAAGACCATATCTATGCTTATAGGAGGGTAATAAAATCGGTGAGTTTTGTCAGAAAACCTAAGTGTGCAAGTAATGCATCCATTAATAGTTATAACATCATCCAAGATATTCAATTTTAGTTTTAAATAGTACTGCTACATCCTGAATCATATACCAAGCTAATGCTGTGAAGATGACTAAAACAACAAGATAAAAGTCCATAGTCAATAATCAGAAGTCCATAGGTTATATCACATCATAATAATAATCATAAAAAATCATCTGAAACAGTGCTGCAATAACATCACTGGGCACTGAACTGAAACTGTGTGGAACAAAAGGTCACATTGGTCATCAAACCTGAGCTCTCAAGGCTCAGCCTTGGCATAAGGTCTAACAAAAGTCTGATATAATATACTTCTCTGATCATGAGTGATCTCAAAATACAAGCTCATCATAGCCGATCTCTGTAAAAGCAAAGCTTTGAAATGTGCCGATATCTTCTCAGCAAGGATAGTAGCCCTGCTACTATGGTGTGATAACAGGACCTTCTGAGCCAAGGAGATAAGTTGGGCATCTAATAAGTGCAGAGTTACATTTTAGTTCCAAGTCTCCACTGGTCAAAAAACAGTGGAAGAGTAGATCTAAGTTGATGAATTGCTGGTCAAATGTGTATTTTGTACTGTTTGATGCATTCTGTGTTTGTTAATATAAGGTATGCATTGCATACATACAAGTGTGGATGTTGTGATGGTGAATATTATATGAGTTTTCTGGTTGTTGTGGCAACCTAATTCTACTGAAGATTAGTGTTGGCACCATTTTCTGAATAGAAATGATTGTTTTTATTACGAATGCTATTTCTTAAAGGTGTATTTTATCTTGATGTTTTTAAATTTTTATTGTCTACTTATTTATCTTCAGCTCGTAATAAAATTGCTGTATTAATTAGTTGCTAAGTTCAAATGATAGATATTTATCATTTATTTGGCCCCTTTTTTTGATGGTCAAGCATTGCTTTGGGATAATGTGAACAGATCAGGACAAAAATGACTGAAACGGTGTCAAATGGCAAGGGTACCTTAGAGGTACATTGATATTCATCTTTATTATTTGCCTGAACAATTGAGATTATTTATTGGTTTCGAATATTTTCTTTAATCATCTTGGTCAGCTTAATGTAAGTCAAGTAACCTTGTTATGAGAAGAAATGCATGTTAAGTTGGGGCTGTTTTAGCAAGCCTAGCTGGATCTATGATGAATTCCAAACTATCAACTGAATGTGTTACTGTATTTTCTCTCAATATTTTTCAATATCATATTATTTTGAATTTGAAATAATATGGATTGTATCGTGTTTGAATGAAGATAAGTGGTGTGTATTTTTGCAAAGGTAAACAGGATACATGGTTGGCAATATGAGAAACGTACACCATTAAACCATTCAGGATCTCTTAACAATTCCTTTCAAGGTTTATTTTTCTTAACAGGTTTCATTAAAGCATTCAGGATCTCTTTTCATGTATGCTGGTCATGAAGGTGGAGCATATGCCAAAAATAGCTACGGAAATATGTAAGATAGATTTGATATGGTGCTTGGAGCATTCATGAAATCACTTAAAACTTAGTGATGGATCATTAAGAGTTTTTCACCATGCTCGTTTTGAGAAGTTACAAATATAATCTCTTTATTCTGAGGATGATAATATCCGTATATGCAGGTACACAGCTGTTGGTGTCTTTGTTCTTAGTCGGATGTTGCAAGAGGCATGGGGTGCTCAGGCAGCAAGAAAACAAAAAGAGTTCAACGATTTTCTTCAGGTAAGATTCTCTCCTTGCCCATTTGTCCTGGACAATTTGAGGAAAATATTTGCATAACCTAAAGATGGTGGAAAAGCAATTTGAAGATTTGCTAACAATGAAAATGCTTATTGTAAGCAACATGACAGGATTATTTTGGGTCATGAAGGGAATGTTTGAACAATGTGAAAACTGTATAGGACTAGGTTGAACTGCAAACTACTTAGATGAGATTATGGTGAAGCTTATGGATGCAATTCAAAGGATTTTGCGAAACACATTTAGTTGTACTTTTAAGGTATCAAATCTAGCTAGGACATAAAGGAATGCATGACTGTTCATTAGTGGAGGTCCGAGAATCCTATTTGCATTGCGTAAAGCATTCTGTAGCAGCTTACACGGAGGGGCATTATAATATATTGATCTATGTCTTTATTTGGTTTAAAATGTAGAGTAGGTCTCTCAACAGAAAGAGATTCACGGCCAAAATTTTTGCTGTTATTCTTTGGTATCTATTTTGTATTTTATTTGCCCAGTAACTGAACAGGTCTTTTTTGTTGTCGTCAGAGATGCTTATATTTCTCACGGTATTAGACCTTTGTTTACTCTTAGGCTTTGTATAATCTGAATGGTGATATAAGGAGGTGCCTGCAATTGATTAAATTACGAATACATTACTTTTAGTAATGTTTTGATTCTTGAAGGGCTCTCAATCTTTTTTTCTTGGCAATGCAGAATAATCGTATGTGTGTATCAATGGAATTAGTTACTGCTGTTTTGGGGGACCATGGGCAGCGGCCTCTTCAAGACTATGGTATGTAAACATTATTGCTTGTTCCACAGGCATAAATTCAAATGTTTTGTGAAAAGTGATGTAAAATAGAACATTGATTTTGTCATTTCATTGGCTGATAAAACTTAAAATGTTAGGTCTCCAAAAATTACTGTTCACTTGGGGTTGCTTCATATCATCTATACACATGATTTAGTTTTTACTGCATTAGTCTCTGTTCTCTCCCATAGTGGTGCATCAGTCTTCTTCAGTGGCAGAAGTGTACCCACCAACAGTTCCGATTCCCGTGCAGGGTACTTGTGCAGTCATGAGGGTGCAACTGAGAAGAATGAGGGCACAGCACTAGATTGTCTGGGGTACTGCATTGCAGTTATGTAGGAGAGAGATCGAGAGGGCACATGCACGCTTGTGCATGCCTCTAGCATGCATGAGATAGTTTTATGACTGCTCTTCCAGATTTAGCATTCCAGTTTTATAATAGATGCTTTTCTTCTTTTGAAATTTGATTTCCTGATTTAGAAGTAGGCTGCTTTGATCTAAATTAGCTTAAGCACATGAGCTAGGGAACCTTCCAATTTTAGGGAGGGTGCATTTCCCTATACAGAATTAGATCAAGGTTTTGCTCTTCTAATGTTGTTTCCCATAGTGATGTGATGTATTTGACTTCTCCTCTAGACTTCCACATCCATAAAATAGGCAGGGTGGAGGTGATTATCTTTTCAATGTTTTTGAGTATGAAATTGAGTTGTGTTCTAGTGATTATTGGATCATTTTTTAACTGTAACAGTACTGTTTTTCCAGATCTAATAAAAAGAGGTTGCATGTTTGAGAATTCAGTTTTGTACTATTTGTCCTATATTTTCAGTATGGTATGTCAAGAGAGTGATGCATCAAGCAAAGGCACGAAAATAGCACCAAACCACAAGATGACCATCAACCATGAGCATCCAACCACTAGCATTCTTTGATAAATTACTGCCTCAAGTTTAAGGACTAGGCTCATGATTGAAGTCTGCTCTAGAAAAAATGAGAGATATGTCCCATCTCAAGAACCTCACCGAGTCAGACAACGGAGAGAGCGTTTGAGAACCTCAGCATCTTTGGTCTATAGCTACTTTCCATGCATTCAAGTACCTGTAGCTGCATCATGCAAATGCTATACCACTCACAGATCGGTCATTAGTATTCTATATATGTCGGAATATAAGAGAAAAATAGAACTAGAATAACAAGAATGAAATTGAAAGCTTGAAATTGTCTAACTAATAACTGAAATGAAAATGCTAACTAAATGCAGCACATACACAAAACATATACATGCAGGAAAACAAACATCGGTTGGTGGCAGGAAAGCAACATCTAAATTTAGTCTAATTTTCAAGAGTGAACTTATTGGTCCTACGTACCTTAAACTAGCGAGTCAGACAAGGGATAAGTAAAATCATAAACCCAATGCAACCACTTGCTGAAAGGGTCAATACGCCTTCCTTTATGGTTGATGATAGGACAAGTCAAGGATGGTTTAAAAATTAAGACAGAGAAAGTTGAGGTCACCTTAACTTGCCGATTGAGATCCGAGGAAAGATCATAACAGTGTAAAGTTAGATCATGCCAAGGTTGAAATTGATCTTTGCAAATTTCCTCCAAAAATCAGTGGGATTAGAAAAATGATATTAAATATTTTCTAACAAAGATGGAGGAAAAGGAGTGACACTTGATTCAACATTTCTTGATTATTGTTGTTTTCTTTATCTACCAGACCAGCATACTCAATTCCTTTCATCTTATGATTGATGATAGAACAAATCGTGGATAAATTAGAAATTAAAAGACTGAAAATCAAGATTACCCCAACTTGTTGCTTGACAATTGAGTCAAAATCAGAATTATGTATGATGAAATTGTACCACGGTCGAAATTGACCCTTATAGACCCTTTCTGTCCACTAGTTAATGGGATTGATTGATTGATATATATTATTCATTAAGCATGGTTGAAAAGGGATGTACAACATTTCACCATCGACCCCTTGGCATTCATGAGGCTCATTACTGAGATATTCATCTGCAAAAACTTGGTTTGAACATGTGTAGGAAGATTCCAAAAGTTCGGATGGGAGGGTGGATTGAAAAATGGCAGCTTTGTTTCGCATCTCCTAAGATTGTTAACCTCGATTCTTCATAAGATAAAGTACATTGGTTAAGGGAATCATTAAGATTAACATTATACGGATAGGGCTCAGTTTGATCATCTTCCGTTATGCATATAGCCAACGGGTTTTGATCAAGATTTGAAAGAAACACCTCATCAGATTTAGAAAAAACAGGAACAGAATCCTCGTAGGCATTTAAGCACCAATTCCAAGATGACAGGGGCTCTTTTATGCTTGATCTCGATCAATATCAGTCT
Source organism: Larix kaempferi (assembly GCA_027924585.1). Classification (NCBI taxonomy): domain Eukaryota; kingdom Viridiplantae; phylum Streptophyta; class Pinopsida; order Pinales; family Pinaceae; genus Larix; species Larix kaempferi. The sequence goes on along the minus strand of BSBM01000764.1, from coordinate 6,036,275 downwards.
CACCATACCATCATAATAAGACTGTTCTTCTAGGGTCCCTTCTATAAATTCTTTTCAACAAGATAAGCTAGTATTTTCAGGGGCTTGATCTAAGGACACCCTAGATGCTTCCAAAATAGGCTCTTTACCAAAAGACGGACTAGGATCTTCAATCGTAGATTTATTTTGGGTTACCTTTTTAGGATTACGAACATTTACAAGATCCAATAATAGATTAAATTTATTTAGCTTGAGACACTTCTCCCTAACTAGACTAAGTAAATGCAACAATGACTTGTTAAATTTATTTAGCTTGAGACACTTCAGCCTAACTAGACTAAGTAAATGCAACAATGACTTGTGATGAGCATTGATTTTATTGAGGATGGTTCTAGAAGGGGAAAATTCATATTGCCATTGTAGATTATTAATTTCATTTTGCTTTAGTTGACAGATAGTAACCCAAAGCTCAGTATCATCTAAATCTTTCCATTGATCTTCTAGATCCAACCAAGAATCTTGAAAAGCCTTTAGGAGGTCACAAAATTAGGGTATGCTTCTTGGAGGAAGATTAGAATACCATCCTTTACAATATATCATGATAAAAAGGGGAAACATCTTCATGATTTCATCCTCATGGGTTCTGTTACATTCGACAATGAAGTCAAAGAAACCATTGACAAAAGATGGGAATTCTACAATATGAAGTCCAAGTATAGGCACGTGTGCTTTCCATAGATCAACATGAAATAGTTGATGTGGATTTGGGATATATGTAAAGTCCAAAGGACCAAGGAGTTCATTCCAATCTTTGCATGAAGAATCATGTGGATTCATCCTTCATATCCAAACCAAAACAAGAAAGGACAAATTTGGACTTTAGGGTTCGTTTCCCAGTGTAGTCACCTTTGGGTAACCGCTCCTTGGTGGAGTCACAGTGTGGAGTTTCCAGGTGACTAGAATTGCGTATTCACCAAATGATATGTCATTACAAAGTAGGGAGAAAGAGATGATACAAAAATGATGGTTACAGAATAAATAAGACTAGCAATCAACCATCAAAATTAAAATGCCAGATGCGATATTCATATGATTGATAAGACATGCAAAAGGCACACTCGCAAAACACCCAAGGCAGTCTCTGCCTCCCCGATAACGACACCAAAAATGTTATCACAATTTCTGTATTGACTCTGATAAATGATTCTATCCATGATGGCAGAGAGATTTTGTTACCAAGAACGTGATACCTAAAGAATCCTACCTTGCAAATGATTGTTGGTTGTCACGCTTGATAGGATTCTTTTCTATTTAGGCTTCTTGATCCACTTAAGGTCAACTACACTAGCCATATCCAGACCCTTTTTAAAGGCAATAGGGTACTTTTGAATATTTGATGATTGATAAAGGATAGTACCCTAAAGATGGATCCTAGACTTAACCAAATAATTATTGAGTAAAATTATATGGGTCGGCTATGGGGTTTAGCTAAAATGTGATAAGACCAGCTAAATCAAAGCTCTATAAATGAATTTAAAATCAAGGTTCAAGAGACTAGTGCAAGGGTCGAATTGATTCCATGTTGTGTGATTGAGGAAATTATAAATTGTTTGAAAAATAACAAGGATGGGAGATCAGTGCAAGGAGGGTGAAATTGGCCTCTTGCCCACTTGGTGCAATTTTGTTTGGGGATTAGTGCCTTAGTTTCAGGTGCTAATGGGGTCCATGATGAAGTCGCTATGGCTATAGTTTTGCCCTAATTGCAAAATAAAAAATACCGAAGTGAAAAGTCGGCCTATCAAACCAAGCGTGCATTCACAAATTTTTTTGAAAGAGAATAAAATTATTTTTAGATTGACAAATGGTTTTCAGAGTGTTTGTATCAAAAGTTTGGGTACTCACCTTGATCCAGAGAGGCTAGATAGAGTTTGTTCTCTTTGCCCAAAATCACCAAATAGATCTCAGCTTGAACTCTAGCCAAGTCGCACTTGTTGATCCAGTGAAGTTCAACCTGCAAAACAAACAAAAAAATGATCAGGGAAGTTGATCACATTAACTAAAAGACAAACTGTTATTTTGCAAATCAAATTAGCAAGCATAGAAGACAAAGGGAAATAGCAAGAAATTAATAGCAAATGCAAATTGATTTCATTCACAAATGAAATCCCTTCTCATAGAGAGAGTCGCCCATGTTTCCCTAGGTGAAATTGCCCTCCTTCCCTGCAAGCAAGTCACAATAAAAATAACCAAGGAAAGAGAGAATCAAGATCTAGTAGTAGAGGAGCCTCAACAAGAAAAAAAATCTATCCATTTAATCTAAGACAAGGAACTTGTACCAATTTTTTTACAAATGAGGAGCTCTCTCTCTTTTATAGCTAAGATAGGAGCAAAGTCTTAACGAATCCTTTTGTGGATGGTTGAGATTAAAAGATACAAAATAAGATCAATTGTGGAGACTAAATCTCACTTTTATTTTTTCTTTTAGCTAGAAATGGCTATCTATTGGAGGGGGGTGAATTACCTCCATTGCCCAAGTACAAATGCTCAAAATACATGAGAGAGACATCAAATAATATGCTAGGGCGCTTAATTCACACCTAGATGATCACAATTCACTTTTGCATCACATCCTAACTCAAGATCTAAGTCATAAAATGAGAAAGTCGCCCTCCTAGGGAGAAAGGCGCCCCCACCATGGAAATGGGCACATGTGCCAAGTGATAACACGATTGAATGCTAGGAAAAGTGGCCAAAATTATCTAGGGAACAACACATCAAAACCCAAGTCATTTCACTATTCACTTATCCCATATCATACATCAAAGACCTTTTAATTTTTAATTTTTATGCTAGAAATAATAATAAATCATGGGATTTGGATTTGTAGACCTCAAAAACCATAAGATCCACTACTTATGCCCATAGCCAATCTGGTATGATCTCTATAAAGCAATCTCCAAATATTTTTAATAAAATAGGCTTAATTATTTTCCGCAAACCTTTAAAAAAAATTAATTAAGCCTATTAATCCACAATTGATACTTGGAGGGGTCCTGTTATCACGCAACTTGTAGTTGCCCCTAGAGGTATCCCATCCGGGATGGTAGAGGAGGCAGGCAACTAAAGAGGTGACCCAAGAGATGCCACGGTTCCCAATGCAAGGTGGGAGTCACGTCAACCGAGGCACTCTTCGCTTTAGGTCAAGGTGTAACTAGACCAAGGGGGAGACCCTATACCCAATCACAGTTGATTGGACTTACACAAAGGTTTCTAAAGGTAAGTAAATGATGAGTTACGGAAACCAATGCAAGGTTAAGTGGACCTAAAGGTTGATGTATGGTTGAAAGGTGGTGTAAGAGATTGTTGGTGTTTCAACCTATGTATGGTTTAGGCCACATTGTTTGGTAAGTTGTCAAGGTGTAGTACCATGTGTTTCCACGAGTGGGTCTTGTTTTCTTGGGAAATGTGAAATGGTCTTAAGAGGGCCCACAAGGTAAAGCTAGGTTTGATGTTGGTACTATAGGCTAGATAATGACTAGATCTATGGATCTAGTTGATTCTAGGCATACCCATGTATTAGATCTATGTTTTGACACAAATCCCAAGGAGTGCGACTTGCTTTGAGGAGGATTAGTGCCTTGTGAGTTGGGCTAATGGGGTCAAAAAGTATGTCAAAGTGTAGATCAGGACACCTAGAAGCCAAATCAAGTGGGCTAAATGAGATCCAATGGTTGGATTTTGCTAGATCTAGGTTTGCAAATAATAACCCTAAGTGGACCACAATCCCTTGAAACAAGGAATGGTACCCCCAAAGCGGATCGTGACAAAAAGACAGTCTAGACCTAGGTTTCAAGGTATGGGCATTCCAAATCCACGAAAATCTCAAACACCCACCTCCTGGAAGTGGACAAACTCACTTTTTCAAGGGGGTGCGATTTGCTCAAGGAAGGCTAAAAAGTGGGTTTGGTGGACCAAATCAAGTCCAATGGCTACCAAACTGTAGATCCAAGATACTAGTACCCCGATCTATGCATGTCCAAAAAATCAAGTCAATCCAATGGCTATATCTTAGTAGATCTGAGTTTTGAGGTGCCAAGAAATTCAAAAGGGGGTTTTAACCCCTTAAAACATGGAGAGATGTCCACAAGGTAGATTTCACCAAAGTAAGAATCTGGGGGTAGGTTATCAAGTGTTTAGATTGCAAATCAAGTGGGATCTCACCTACCCATGTGCTAGATCTAACCAAACAAGCCTCTCTCTAGGAAGTGCGATTTGGGTCAAAGAGGACTTTTTGCCTTGAAAAGTGGATCAATTTTTAGCCAATCACCACCAAACTGTAGATCCAACTAGGGGTGGATGCTATAGAGGTGGGTTTTCAATATCTCTTCAAAAGCAAGGCTAGATCTAAGTAGATCTAAAAAAATACCAAAAACAAGTGTTCTAATTGATTAGGGTTTTATTGATCTTGAAATCATCGAAGATTCAAGGAAGTAGAAGATCATACCTTTTGGAACATACCTGGATGAAGAGATGAATGCTAGTTGAGACGAGGATTACTTTGCCAAAGATCAAATGGAGAATTGTTGAAGCCCTCTTGCCAAATCGATTTTCCCAAGCCACATGTGATTCCTTCTAACCTGTCAAGCCAAGGAGCAAAGCATCAATCAGTTTAACAAATTGAAGGTAGATACAAGCAAGAGAGAGAGAAACATAGAATAGTCGACACAAAGGCAAAACCACTCCCTGTTACACCAAAACGACTTTTTCCAAGATTGAAGGGCAAGCCTCCCCACCAATTCGCCCTTGTCCAAAATCGCCCTCTTAACCTGTAAATGAAATATGGCAAATACACAAGATAGCTACAATAGATCCTCCAGTGCAATGGACAATAGCATTTACAATCGAAACAACCAACATCCACTCCAATCCAAGCATGTACTCCAAAAGATAGAAATTTTATTCCAAGAGCCAAGAGCCAAAAATCTCTAGATGAATTTTACAATGAGAGGCTCCCTCCTTAAATAGGATGGGGAGAGAGTACAATCCTAACCACTTTTTACATGAGTGGCTAAGATTAAAAGATCTCAAGATCTAATCAATGACTAACAATAAATCATAACAATATATCACATGGATCACCAACATAATGATAGCGCCCCCACTAAATGGTACAATAAGAGGGTGACGTCATCCACTAGAGAAACATAAGTACCAAAATCCACCTCATGGTGACTAGGACATGACAACATAAGCTCATGGTGGGGCTAGGAGGTATCAATCCTTACTAGCTCATCCCCAAGGCACAATAAAATAATAAAATATGTCCAATATAATACAAATGACCAAAACTGTCCTCAGAATCCATGATAGTCAAGCAGTAAATGTCCTCCTGTGATCAATCTGGGCATACCCACATGGTGAAAACTGACTGGAAGGTAGTGATGCCACCCTGGAAGACCTCTGTGAAGACCAAATGCCAAAACCTTGGCTCAATTGCCCAAATCGATTTCCTCAGTGACCACTTCATCCCATTTTTTAACTGCCTCGGGAACTGTGAAAGTGCCAAAACTGCCTCCTAGGGTGCTAGCGCTGTCCATCTAAGCCCACCAGGCTCTCCAGAAGGGGGGGTAAATGGTAAAAACAAGTGGCTGGACCCCCCCCTCCATCATCAGCGCCCTAGGTGAATTGGACAATCATGGCCCCTGCTGCCCAGGCTGGGAAATCAACCCCAAATCTGGTCATCAAGTGTAAAACTGCATCAATCACTGTCAGAAGCGCCCGGAACTGAAAGATAAGTGTCTCAATGGATCCAGAAGACCCAAATCCACTAGAAATGTGTACTCATACACCATGGGTTGCCCTAATGGGCCAGCTGTAGGGTCCACCATATATGGACAATGTATAATCTGCTGATCCGAAGTAATAATAAAACCTGCTGCACTGGATCAATCATCATCTGCATCATATGTCCATCATATGATATCATCATCAAGCATGTGGGACCATGAATCACCATCAATAAGCACATATTTATGGTCCACATCATCACGGATCCCAAGAAAATATAACCAAGGATAAATCACATCAGTAGACTAAGACATGCTTCTCTAATCATTTCTCACAGCCAAACTCAAAGTATAACATCCATTCAGTGGCATTAATCAAGTTAGCATATTCCGTTGTTATATAAAATTACTTGCACAATAGTTCAAATGACAAACTCACCCATTGGATATGGTCAAATTGCTAGTGAAGGATGAAGGCTAGGAACAAGGTTGGGCCAAGGGGTTGACTTGTCTAACTTAACTCAAAAATACTTTGGACTGGGAGAAGGGGGAAGCTACAAACTCTGTGCTGGACAAAAGAACACGGGGGATGGCTGTGCCTCACAAATGGATAAGTTGTTTAGAGAGTGCTTATTCAACTTAGGCATCATGTCTACATCAAGTTGATCCAGGTTCATTAGGATCATTCAATTTTATTCCATGGCCTTTTTGGCCTACATAACCCTTCGGATTTCAGATGTGCTGAGAAGCACAACTAGTTGCAGCTTGCATCCAGGGCATGTTTTTCCAATATATATAAGGTCAGCAATTGTTTAGATATAGCTTTTAAGAACCATTGCTTTTTTGGACCTTTCTTATACTCATCGAGGAGTATTTTTAGCTGTTCATCGCTCTTGCCCTTTTTTTGTTTCCATGGGCGAATTTATAATTTTCCATAAGTAGAACATGAGCTTTCAGTTTTAGCCAACAACATCTCAAGTGACTAGGGGGAGTTCGAGCCAATGCCAAACATCGGGACAACCGACCAGAATGATTTAGGCCTACAATCCAACTCCCCAAAGGTAAGTTTTGTCACCAACCCAGAGCCGAGACACTGAATATACGGGGATGCGGTCCAAACACAGAGGTAGAAAAATGGGGAAGTCCTCGGTATCAGAAAGTCAAATGAGACAGGTCAAGGTTTAAAGTCAAATAGGAAGGTCATGTATGGATGGAGTCAAGTGAATATGGAGCCTACACTAGCAGACAACTGGTGTCGGGAAAGACCATATCTATGTAAGGTGAAAAACCAGTGGGTTTTGTTAAATGACCTAAATGTGCAAGCAATTGTCCATTTTATGATTTACAGTTCATTTTAAACAGTGTGCCACATCAGGAATAATATACCAAGCACATGCTGTAATCATGACTAAATCAACAAGATAATAATCCACAGTCAGTGATAACATATCCATAGATCATACAACATCATCAAAATAATAATCATCATGCACCATCTGAAACACTGCTGCAATACATCTCTAAGCACTGAATTGAAACTGTATGGGATAAAGGGTCACATCGGTCATCAAATCTGAACTCTCAAGGCTCATCCTTGACACAAGGTGAAACATATATCTGAATAATATACTGCTTTGATCATGAGTGATCCAAAATATATAGCCATGCTCTAGAATAATGGAAGCTCTGGAATGTGCAGATATCTGCTGTACAAGAATAATAGCCCTGCTACTATGGTGTGATAACATCTGGCTCCAGCTGGGACAAGTGCTCTAAGGGAGAGAGCGCTTGAGAACCTCAGAATCTCTGGTCTCGAACTGCTCTGCACCAATCTTCAATCCAGCACTGCACCATCCTTGCTTTCAGCTTTTATCTTGCACCTGTTCCTGCTCTCACAAACACTAGAATACCTCATGGAGCATGTATGGGAAAAATATATAAAATAAAACTGAACTGAAATCTAATCTAAAGCATAAACTGAAATGCGTAAAAGAAAATCTAAACTAACATGGCATATATCATTTATTCATCATTCATTGTTTTTCTTACTGTGCAGGAGGAAAAGAGTAGTTTTCAAGCAAGCAATCTCAACTTGCACAGGCAGCCAAAAGTAGAAATGACAACTAAAAATTCTTAAATGTATGCAGGAGAAAAGACAAGCTTAGGAAGGAGCAAGGCTCAACTCAATAAAGAAGAATAACAAGCAGACACTCCAAGCAAAAGAAAGAAAAAGGGACAATACTCATCACACAGAAAAAGAAAAATCACACAACTCCTACTGCTCAAGTGAGCTTATTCAAAACCTACCTACCCTACTCTAACCAGTTAGCACAAATGTTAGGTAAAATCATAAATCCAGTGCAACCATTCATCAAATAAATTAATGATTCTTCTTTGACTTTTGTTGATAAAACAAGTCAAGATTGTATTAAAGATTAATGAAATTGAGAGCACAATCTTCTTGAGTTGTTCAAAAATTGGAGAAGGATTTGAATGGAGCAAAATGAAATCATGCCAAGGAGAAATTTGACTGAAGCAGACATCCTCCATCAAAGAACTGATAGGATCATAAAATTTGTGTAAATGATTGTTTAAAATTGATGGAGGGAAAACACATGGCATTTGATTTAATAAACTACTTTCCTCATTCACTTTACTTGCATATTCCATACGGTTCTCCTTGGGACTGATGATCAAATAAAAACCAAGTGGGGACAAATCAAGGCTTGAAAGACGAAAAATCAAAACTAGACCCACTTGATGCTCAAAAATGGAGAAAAGATGAAATTGATTTTTAAACACCTTTTCTAGCCACCAAGAATGATTGATAATTTGACAAGAAGCGTCACTGTTCCAAGGTGACTGAAAAGGGAAATGAAGTGCTTTTTCTCCAATCATGTAATCGTGCTTATACTTCCTATTGAAAATTTCCAAGGCAAAAGACCGACTAGAGCACCAACCCAAAGATGATTGAAAGAGTTGGGAAGGGAGCGTGGATTGCAAATATGAAAATCCTCCCAAATGGATAAACAAGTTTGGCCTTGGAATTTGACAAAAGGAAAGGCCTTTTAAAACAATATTCTTTGTTTTAGGAATGATTCCAAGATTTTTATGAAGTCTACTATTTACAAACTGAGTACAAGCTTGACCACAACTATCTAACTCTAAGTTATCTTGACTAAGGGCAGAAAAATAGAAATTTAAAGACTCATTATAAGAAGTGGAACAAAGATTAGAGCATCTAGTGTGATCTACTGGCTCATCCTCTCCTTCTATTGATTCATCATTAAAATCACAAGAGGATACTTGATCATTTTCATTAAATTGATCAGGGATAAAATTAACAAATTTATTTAAAACATCCTAATTATTTACACAATGATCATGTGAAAGCACTACTAAAGGGTCTTGGTCAATGTTTCCACTTTCTTCTTCTTCAATAAGGTGATAAGGAATTGAATGATCATTAAATATGGAATAATGTCATGTCCCAAATTTGGTATTGGGTCAAAATGGCCTAATCACATTGGCCCTATTCATTAGAGTTTGTCAAATTGATGCTAAAGGTCAAATAATTGCCAAGGAGGAAAATTACTAGTTTCCTAGGTTTGGGGTGGAAGCTTTGGGATTTGGAATAATGGGGATAATAAATGATGTTTGAACATTAGAATGGCATAAATATTTAATAAAGGAGATAAATAAATATATACAAGTGAAAATCAAAGTGGCATTTCATCATGAAGACACATGGAGGAAGTGGGACCCACATATGGCTAGATTTCCCCACTACACTTGGCATCATTCTCTCACCAATTCGAATTCAAGGTGAATGGTAACATAATTGGGGGAGTCCAAAAGGTATTATTCATTGCATTACTCATCCAAGGTCGAAATATAGAGGAAGAGTAACTCCCATGGAAGAGGAAGAGGCAATTTGGAGCTAGTGAGACACTTGGGCTAGATTCCCTAGCTCTATGACAACAATGATGAAGATGCTATGACACCTATGACACAAATCAGACCTGAAGGCTGAAATATGACATATATGACATGTCAGGGCTAAAAATAGACTCCAAGAGGGCGCTCAAGGGTGTTAGGGCAGCTAAGATGCTTCCACATGTGACTTGGTGGAAGTGGGAGACTAGGAATTGTTGTACAAGTGGCGTTCTTTGGAATCTCTTCCCAACTTGAGTTGGCATGAGTCTCTTGGAAGGAATTCGACTCATGGAGGACATTAGAAGTTTATAAATGTCAATAACAAAGAATGAAACCAGCTTTTGATCATTTGTAGAATTTGCAATTGCATTTGTGAAGAGGGAGAGCTAGTGGATGACTAGTTTCTTGCCTTAGCCAATTTCGAGGGTGAAAGATTCCCATCCAAGTTGGTAATTGGAAAGGCCATTCAGACCTTTCATTTGGAGCTTTAATGGAGTCTTTATTTGCAGGTGTAAGCTACAGGGCAGCTCATGGTTTCTTCTATTGCAGCTCGCTCCTTCAACCATTTTCAGTTTTGATGGCATATTCTTGATCCTTGAGGGAGGGCGTTTTTGGTGAGCTATTGTACTCTTTGGGGGAGCTTCTAATGCCCCATTTCTTTTGTAATATGAAGTAAATACTCTGTTCTTCATCTCCAGAAAGTTTCAGGTCGAAATTCCAAGTAGAAATGTATAAATCTCATTTTTAATGGAAGAACAATGCCATTTCCCCACTACCTTGTTGTGAACCCATGTATTGATGATGATTTCGAATGAATGGATGATTCTATGATGCATTTGTGATTAATGGACTGCCATGGATGTATTTTACAAGTTTCATGTACTGTACTTGAGCATTTGAAGTATTTTTACTCGGTTTAATTGCATTGGGAGAAGAAATAGTGCCTTTTCCCCAAGGGTCGAATTGGTGATTTTTGCAGTTGAATGGGAGAGGGTGAGAACAGTTGTAATAAACCATTAATGGTGCATACGAGACCTTAATAACATAATTAACACATTACATACCTCTGTTCATAAATTTGAGTGGGTTTGGAGGCATTTGGGAAGCCATTTTCAGTACTTACCTTAGGGGGATTTGAACCCCAAATTACTAGTAAAATTGCATACTTGGTCCAGAATCTTAAGAGAGTTTGCAGAGGTATTTTGGTGGCCATATGTTATCCCTGAACATCATATTCAATCCCTAATATCATTCATACACCTTCCTTGAAGATTTGAAGGCATTTGGAGTCAATTTGAGACCTAGAGACCAATACTAGTCAAAGGGAAATCACTAGTAAAGTTACCTACATTGACCAGAATTGAAAGAGTATTTGCAGAAGTGTTTTAAAGGTACAAAGGCATCCCTGAAACACATATTTATGTTCTAATATCATTCATATACCTTCTCAGAATATTTGGGATCATTTGGGGCAAATTTGGGACCTAGAGATCGAAACTAGTCAAAGGTCGAACCAAGGAAAAAAGTGGAAAATTGCAATTTTAATAAAATTCCTAACAAGGGACATTACAGTGGTATCAGAGCATGGTCCTTGCACCTGTGTATTAGGTACATACATTCAAGAATAATTGGTAGCCATGTCTTACTATTATGATGAATCCTATGAGTACAATTCTTATGATGAATATGCAGATGCTTATGAGCAATATGAAGCAGAGTGTGAATGGTATGAGGAAAAGGTGCCATCATGCAACACTTCTTACAATTTCAAGAGAAATGAAGATTATTCTTATGACTTTAAATCTGATGAATATGAATGTGTCACACCAACCAAGGATAATTCTATGAGTGAGTTCCAAAGATGGAGAGCAAATTATAAAACCTTGCCCCAACAATATCAAAAATATCAAGAATATCTTGCTTCGAGCAAAAATACACAAAATGCCATGTCTTTTGAGTACTATGCTGAACATGTTTTTGAAAATAGGCCCAAAAATGAAGATGTGGAGCCCAAAAATGAAGATGTGGAGTTAGTGAAGAAAGGTTTATGCCCTTCTTGTAAGAACCCTTGGAGCGAGTATCATATATGTGTGCATGAAATGATGTCCTCTTTGATGAGAGCTTTTGAGATTTATTCAAGAAGGGATTCCAAATATACCGATCCTAAGGAAAACAAGGGGAAAAATGAATCAGCTTGCTTGAAGGAGAAAAATGAAGAGACATCACAAGAGCATGAAGAAGATTCTATCGAAAATATGGAAGATCATTTCGAGACACCTTCTAGCTTATACATGAACCAAAGAGCATCTACTGATGGATGCTTAAACTATGAAGGAGTACCTACTGATGGGTGCTCACACCTCTATGTTGGTGACATAGAGATCACTTTTGAAAGTGTTGCTGCAAGCCCAAGTTCCATTAAGCATGATAATGAAGACCTTGTAGCAGTTGAAGAAGAACCAAGATCAACTTCCCCATCACCACTTGAGCTTCATGAAGTTGGTCCAAGCAAAAATGAAGAAGATGAGGAGGTTTATTTGCAAGAGCCTCATTTTCTTGAAGGGTCCTTAAAGATGAATGAAAAGAAGATCCAAGAGTCCCTCAGCATTCTCCATGAGACTCAAGCATTGGTGTCAAATTCTTGTTGGAGAGCTACTTCATTGGAGGAAACATCCTTCCTTGAAGATATGGAGAAGATTCAAAGAGCAATGTGCCACATCAAAGGTAATTTCATGTCTTTGCTTTTTGATAGAAACCATTTGTTTGAGCTTAATGAATTGTTACATGATGCATACTTGAAGAATAATGAGGATATTCATAAGCTCACAATTCAAAATGAGCAACTTCTTGAAAAGTTGCAAGATACTTGTTTTTCCTCCTATGTTTCAGATTGTCAAATGGTGGATTGTTTGGAGGATTCTCATGACATGGTGGATCATGAGAAATGTGAAAATTTGAATGTTCTTGATGTGTTTGGAGATGAACTTGAAGAGATCCAAACACTTGATGTGGTGGAAGAAGAATTTGAATTGCCTATTGATGAAGGTTGTGCAATTTTTAAAGAAGAGCATGATTCATCTACATTGGAACCAAACTATGACAAAGAGTTCACACTTTTGAAGGAGCTGCATGATACTACCCATATGGATCCTCCCCATGATGAAACTTCTGTACTTTTTGATCATTTGGATGATTTGGTTCATTCCCCTACATCCTACAATTCCATGTTTTGCAACATTAGTCTCAATGAAGTATGGGTGAAATGGTTCTTTTTGATGGTGCCACATGAGGAGTATGATATGGTTGGAGCACATTCTTATTCACATTTGCAGCAGCATACTTTATTACTTTATGATGATGCACATCTACATGGATGCACCTATGATATGCATTTGAGTCACTTGAAGACTCATGGTTTTTCTTGCTCAACACTTGATTCATTTGATGTTGGAGGAACTTCATCCAACACTTGGGTGAATAGATTTATGATTGGAGAACATTTTTGTTGGAAGCCACATACTTTGTTATATCTTTATGATGATCACATTCAGGGATGTATGGGTGAGACTTCTTTGAGTCATTTGAAGTCTCCTTGTTTTTTCTGCTCATTATTTGGTTCAGATTTTAGTGGAGATTCTTCATTCACTTCTTGGATGAAAGAATACATGGCTGAATATTTTGATGCATATCACATCCTTTTGGAGCAGCGTTATAGGACATGGGATCCTCACCTATGTCATTGGAGCAGATTTGATTGGTCACTTGAAGCTTGTATGCACTTGGAAAACGGTGGTCTACTTGCTTGGAGGTATAAGCACTTTCATGATTCTTTGATGAAGCACCTCCTTGATATTAATTTTCATTATGTAGTTATGTACTTTGATGATATATATTTTGTACTCATGATGTTTGGAAGAATGCATACAAGAAAATGGGATCCAGGAATCCTCTTATATGATGGTATGGGTGGGAGAGCACTCTTAATTGTTCGGGTGCAATACAAGCAATGGGACCCTGGAATAATTTTTATCTCATTGGTTTCAAATTTTTTGGGGAAACAAGCAGTATGGGAGATGGATTTCCCCACTTAATAAAGCGATTTTTATCAGAGTAGTGCAGCAGCAAGCATGTTGGTTCCTCTCTAAAATCTTCATGGAAACTCAAAGACTCAAGGTTGGGCAATTCAATGGCAACTTCAAAGAATTATACAGAAAGCAGGTTCTTCAACACCCATGTTTAAAATTGCTTGAGGACAAGCAATATTGGGAAGGGAGGATTTGTCATGTCCCAAATTTGGTATTGGGTCAAAATGGCCTAATCACATTGGCCCTATTCATTAGAGTTTGTCAAATTGATGCTAAAGGTCAAATAATTGCCAAGGAGGAAAATTACTAGTTTCCTAGGTTTGGGGTGGAAGCTTTGGGATTTGGAATAATGGGGATAATAAATGATGTTTGAACATTAGAATGGCATAAATATTTAATAAAGGAGATAAATAAATATATACAAGTGAAAATCAAAGTGGCATTTCATCATGAAGACACATGGAGGAAGTGGGACCCACATATGGCTAGATTTCCCCACTACACTTGGCATCATTCTCTCACCAATTCGAATTCAAGGTGAATGGTAACATAATTGGGGGAGTCCAAAAGGTATTATTCATTGCATTACTCATCCAAGGTCGAAATATAGAGGAAGAGTAACTCCCATGGAAGAGGAAGAGGCAATTTGGAGCTAGTGAGACACTTGGGTTAGATTCCCTAGCTCTATGACAACAATGATGAAGATGCTATGACACCTATGACACAAATCAGACCTGAAGGCTGAAATATGACATATATGACATGTCAGGGCTAAAAATAGACTCCAAGAGGGCGCTCAAGGGTGTTAGGGCAGCTAAGATGCTTCCACATGTGATTTGGTGGAAGTGGGAGACTAGGAATTGTTGTACAAGTGGCGTTCTTTGGAATCTCTTCCCAACTTGAGTTGGCATGAGTCTCTTGAAAGGAATTCGACTCATGGAGGACATTAGAAGTTTATAAATGTCAATAACAAAGAATGAAACCAGCTTTTGATCATTTGTAGAATTTGCAATTGCATTTGTGAAGAGGGAGAGCTAGTGGATGACTAGTTTCTTGCCTTAGCCAATTTCGAGGGTGAAAGATTCCCATCCAAGTTGGCAATTGGAAAGGCCATTCAGACCTTTCATTTGGAGCTTTAATGGAGTCTTTATTTGCAGGTGTAAGCTACAGGGCAGCTCATGGTTTCTTCTATTGCAGCTCGCTCCTTCAACCATTTTCAGTTTTGATGGCATATTCTTGATCCTTGAGGGAGGGCGTTTTTGGTGAGCTATTGTACTCTTTGGGGGAGCTTCTAATGCCCCATTTCTTTTGTAATATGAAGTAAATACTCTGTTCTTCATCTCCAGAAAGTTTCAGGTCGAAATTCCAAGTAGAAATGTATAAATCTCATTTTTAATGGAAGAACAATGCCATTTCCCCACTACCTTGTTGTGAACCAATGTATTGATGATGATTTCGAATGAATGGATGATTCTATGATGCATTTGTGATTAATGGACTGCCATGGATGTATTTTACAAGTTTCATGTACTGTACTTGAGCATTTGAAGTATTTTTACTCGGTTTAATTGCATTGGGAGAAGAAATAGTGCCATTTCCCCAAGGGTCAAATTGGTGATTTTTGCAGTTGAATGGGAGAGGGTGAGAACAGTTGTAATAAACCATTAATGGTGCATATGAGACCTTAATAACATAATTAACACATTACATACCTCTGTTCATAAATTTGAGTGGGTTTGGAGGCATTTGGGAAGCCATTTTTAGTACTTACCTTAGGGGGATTTGAACCCCAAATTACTAGTAAAATTGCATACTTGGTCCAGAATCTTAAGAGAGTTTGCAGAGGTATTTTGGTGGCCATATGTTATCCCTGAACATCATATTCAATCCCTAATATCATTCATACACCTTCCTTGAAGATTTGAAGGCATTTGGAGTCAATTTGAGACCTAGAGACCAATACTAGTCAAAGGGAAATCACTAGTAAAGTTACCTACATTGACCAGAATTGAAAGAGTATTTGCAGAAGTGTTTTAAAGGTACAAAGGCATCCCTGAAACACATATTTATGTTCTAGTATCATTCATATACCTTCTCAGAATATTTGGGATCATTTGGGGCAAATTTGGGACCTAGAGATCGAAACTAGTCAAAGGTCGAACCAAGGAAAAAAGTGGAAAATTGCAATTTTAATAAAATCTCTAACAAGGGACATTACAAATAATTAATGAGTTTCTCTAAGGGAGGAACTTCAATAGACTGACTGACTAAAGGCTCATCCTTAGAAATTTCCTCAGGATCAAGACTAGGGCTACCTAATTTTTTTTTTGAAAACTTATGATTTATACAATGATTATGGATTTGACTATCAATCGACTCAAAAGTGGAAGACTTATCCTCAAAGGAAATTGAGCAGGAGGGGTCATCTTCGGATGTTGAAAATTCACTTGATGTTTGATTATTAACAGATTCAACAATAGGATCAAAAAGGGGAAGGTTTTGATTTGAAAAATATATATCATCGGATTCACTTCCCCATCTTTCTAAGAAACTTTGCTCAAACATGTCATACCCGGAAATGCTATTGGACTTCAAATTTAAGAACCAGATCTCAGCTCTTTCTTTGAAGGACGAAGCCAATAGTTTCATACACACATCCTCATGGGTTATGGATAAATCTTTAATAATTTCCCTAAAAAGTTCAAGGTGTCTTTTAGCAGATACTTCATGACTTCCATCAAATTTAGACAACCTTTCACGGGCTTGATGAGGGATGTGATGAGGATACCCAACAATTTTTGAGAAGTCAAAAACTTTCAAACGACCAAAAGTCCTAGGCCGCTCAGAAGTAGCCATGGATGGCAAAAATTTATTTTTTTATTTTTATTTATTTTTTTTATTTTTTTAAATCAAGTACCTAAATACCAAATGATGCACCCCATGGGTTCTAGATAATGATAGGATCGATCACCAGTGGAGTCGCTTATGTGGAGTCGCCAGGTAGATTTTAAAACTCTTCTACCAAGATGTATGTCGTTAATATGCAGGGGGAGAGTGAGACAAAACAGGTATATTGAACCAAGGTAGGCCTCTACCTCCCCGGCAACGGCGCCAAAAATGTTGGCAAAGAGAACGGGAGTAGAGGTTTGAAAAATATATGTCGAACCAGGGTAGGCCTCTACCTTCCCCGGCAACGGCGCCAAAAATGTTATCACGCAACTTGTAGTTGCCCCTAGAAGTATCCCATCCGGGACGGTAGAGGAGGCAGGCAACTAAAGAGGTGACCCAAGAGATGCCACGGTTCCCAATGCAAGGTGGGAGTCACGTCAACCGAGGCACTCTTCGCTTTAGGTCAAGGTGTAACTAGACCAAGGGGGAGACCCTATACCCAATCACAGTTGATTGGACTTACACAAAGGTTTCTAAAGGTAAGTAAATGATGAGTTACGGAAACCAATGCAAGGTTAAGTGGACCTAAAGGTTGATGTATGGTTGAAAGGTGGTGTAAGAGATTGTTGGTGTTTCAACCTATGTATGGTTTAGGCCACATTGTTTGGTAAGTTGTCAAGGTGTAGTACCATGTGTTTCCACGAGTGGGTCTTGTTTTCTTGGGAAATGTGAAATGGTCTTAAGAGGGCCCACAAGGTAAAGCTAGGTTTGATGTTGGTACTATAGGCTAGATAATGACTAGATCTATGGATCTAGTTGATTCTAGGCATACCCATGTACTAGATCTATGTTTTGACACAAATCCCAAGGAGTGCGACTTGCTTTGAGGAGGACTAGTGCCTTGTGAGTTGGGCTAATGGGGTCAAAAAGTATGTCAAAGTGTAGATCGGGACACCTAGAAGCCAAATCAAGTGGGCTAAATGAGATCCAATGGTTGGATTTTGCTAGATCTAGGTTTGCAAATAATAACCCTAAGTGGACCACAATCCCTTGAAACAAGGAATGGTACCCCCAAAGCGGATCGTGACAAAAAGACAGTCTAGACCTAGGTTTCAAGGTATGGGCATTCCAAATCCACGAAAATCTCAAACACCCACCTCCTGGAAGTGGACAAACTCACTTTTTCAAGGGGGTACGATTTGCTCAAGGAAGGCTAAAAAGTGGGTTTGGTGGACCAAATCAAGTCCAATGGCTACCAAACTGTAGATCCAAGATACTAGTACCCCGATCTATGCATGTCCAAAAAATCAAGTCAATCCAATGGCTATATCTTAGTAGATCTGAGTTTTGAGGTGCCAAGAAATTCAAAAGGGGGTTTTAACCCCTTAAAACATGGAGAGATGTCCACAAGGTAGATTTCACCAAAGTAAGAATCTGGGGGTAGGTTATCAAGTGTCTAGATTGCAAATCAAGTGGGATCTCACCTACCCATGTGCTAGATCTAACCAAACAAGCCTCTCTCTAGGAAGTGCGATTTGGGTCAAAGAGGACTTTTTGCCTTGAAAAGTGGATCAATTTTTAGCCAATCACCACCAAACTGTAGATCCAACTAGGGGTGGATGCTATAGAGGTGGGTTTTCAATATCTCTTCAAAAGCAAGGCTAGATCTAAGTAGATCTAAAAAAATACCAAAAACAAGTGTTTTAATTGATTAGGGTTTTATTGATCTAGAAATCATGGAAGATTCAAGGAAGTAGAAGATCATACCTTTTGGAACATACCTGGATGAAGAGATGAATGCTAGTTGAGACGAGGATTACTTTGCCAAAGATCAAATGGAGAATTGTTGAAGCCCTCTTGCCAAATCGATTTTCCCAAGCCACATGTGATTCCTTCTAACCTGTCAAGCCAAGGAGCAAAGCATCAATCAGTTTAACAAATTGAAGGTAGATACAAGCAAGAGAGAGAGAAACATAGAATAGTCGACACAAAGGCAAAACCACTCCCTGTTACACCAAAACGACTTTTTCCAAGATTGAAGGGCAAGCCTCCCCACCAATTCGCCCTTGTCCAAAATCGCCCTCTTAACCTGTAAATGAAATATGGCAAATACGCAAGATAGCTACAATAGATCCTCCAGTGCAATGGACAATAGCATTTACAATCGAAACAACCAACATCCACTCCAATCCAAGCATGTACTCCAAAAGATAGAAATTTTATTCCAGGAGCCAAGAGCCAAAAATCTCTAGATGACTTTTACAATGAGAGGCTCCCTCCTTAAATAGGATGGGGAGAGAGTACAATCCTAACCACTTTTTACATGAGTGGCTAAGATTAAAAGATCTCAAGATCTAATCAATGGCTAACAATAAATCATAACAATATATCACATGGATCACCCAACATAATGATAGCGCCCCCACTAAATGGTACAATAAGAGGGTGACGTCATCCACTAGAGAAACATAAGTACCAAAATCCACCTCATGGTGACTAGGACATGACAACATAAGCTCATGGTGGGGCTAGGAGGTATCAATCCTTACTAGCTCATCCCCAAGGCACAATAAAATAATAAAATATGTCCAATATAATACAAATGACCAAAACTGTCCTCAGAATCCATGACAGTCAAGCAGTAAATGTCCTCCTGTGATCAATCTGGGCATACCCACATGGTGAAAACTGACTGGAAGGTAGTGATGCCACCCTGGAAGACCTCTGTGAAGACCAAATGCCAAAACCTTGGCTCAATTGCCCAAATCGATTTCCTCAGTGACCACTTTATCCCATTTTTTAACTGCCTCGGGAACTGTGAAAGTGCCAAAACTGCCTCCTAGGGTGCTAGCGCTGTCCATCTAAGCCCACCAGGCTCTCCAGAAGGGGGGGTAAATGGTAAAAACAAGTGGCTGGACCCCCCCCTCCATCATCAGCGCCCTAGGTGAACTGGCCAATCATGGCCCCTGCTGCCCAGGCTGGGAAATCAGCCCCAAATCTGGTCATCAAGTGTAAAACTGCATCAATAACTGTCAGAAGCACCCGGAACTGAAAGATAAGTGTCTCAATGGATCCAGAAGACCCAAATCCACTAGAAATGTGTACTCATACACCATGGGTTGCCCTAATGGGCCAACTGTAGGGTCCACCATATATGGACAATGTATAATCTGCTGATCTGAAGTAATAATAAAACCTGCTGCACTGGATCAATCATCATCTGTATCATATGTCCATCATATGATATCATCATCAAGCATGTGGGACCATGAATCACCATCAATAAGCACATGTATATGGTCCACATCATCACGGATCCCAAGAAAATATAACCAAGGATAAATCACATCAGTAGACTAAGACATGCTTCTCTAATCATTTCTCACAGCCAAACTCAAAGTATAACATCCATTCAGTGGCATTAATCAAGTTAGCATATTCCGTTGTTATATAAAATTACTTGCACAATAGTTCAAATGACAAACTCACCCATTGGATATGGTCAAACTGCTAGTGAAGGATGAAGGCTAGGAACAAGGTTGGGCCAAGGGGTTGACTTGTCTAACTTAACTCAAAAATACTTTGGACTGGGAGAAGGGGGAAGCTACAAACTCTGTGCTGGACAAAAGAACACGGGGGATGGCTGTGCCTCACAAATGGATAAGTTGTTTAGAGAGTGTTTATTCAACTTAGGCATCATGTCTACATCAAGTTGATCCAGGTTCATTAGGATCATTCAATTTTATTCCATGGCCTTTTTGGCCTACATAACCCTTCGGATTTCAGATGTGCTGAGAAGCACAACTAGTTGCAGCTTGCATCCAGGGCATGTTTTTCCAATATATATAAGGTCAGCAATTGTTTAGATATAGCTTTTAAGAACCATTGCTTTTTTGGACCTTTCTTATACTCTTCGAGGAGTATTTTTAGCGGTTCATCGCTCTTGCCCTTTTTTTGTTTCCATGGGCAAATTTATAATTTTCTATAAGTAGAACATGAGCTTTCAGTTTTAGCCAACAACATCTCAAGTGACTAGGGGGAGTTCGAGCCAATGCCAAATATCGGGACAACCGACCAGAATGATTTAGGCCTACAATCCAACTACCCAAAGGTAAGTTTTGTCACCAACCCAGAGCCGAGACACTGAATATACGGGGATGCGGTCCAAACACAGAGGTAGAAAAATGGGGAAGTCCTCGGTATCAGAAAGTCAAATGAGACAGGTCAAGGTTTAAAGTCAAATAGGAAGGTCATGTATGGATGGAGTCAAGTGAATATGGAGCCTACTCTAGCAGACAACTGGTGTCGGGAAAGACCATATCTATGTAAGGTGAAAAACCAGTGGGTTTTGTTAAATGACCTAAATGTGCAAGCAATTGTCCATTTTATGATTTACAGTTCATTTTAAACAGTGTGCCACATCAGGAATAATATACCAAGCACATGCTGTAATCATGACTAAATCAACAAGATAATAATCCGCAGTCAGTGATAACATATCCATAGATCATACAACATCATCAAAATAATAATCATCATGCACCATCTGAAACACTGCTGCAATACATCTCTAAGCACTGAAGTGAAACTGTATGGGATAAAGGGTCACATCGGTCATCAAATCTGAACTCTCAAGGCTCAGCCTTGACACAAGGTCAAACATATATCTGAATAATATACTGCTCTGATCATGAGTGATCCAAAATATATAGCCATGCTCTGGAATAATGGAAGCTCTGGAATGTGCAGATATCTGCTGTACAAGAATAGTACCCCTGCTACTATGCTGTGATAACAGGTCCAATTGGCCTCCAATGGCAAATATATGGCCACTGATGAATCATAGTGAGATCCTACTGCTGACTAACCTGTTGACCAAGTCAAATCGAGGTTTGACCAATTCAAAATGTCAAACTTTGGTGAAAATTTGACCATAGCACAATATAAACAATCATGTTTGATGCTTTCAAGAGGTGTTAGTGCACTTACATGATCAATATTGATAAACGACCAAATGCTAAGTTATGCTAATGCAATCTTGTTCCAATAAAAAAATAGAAGAGCAAGACAATTACTTAGTGCAACATAAGACAAGAGCAACAGTTCTACATACATAATCCTATTCTAATTAATTACACAATGCAATGCATAGATCAATCCTCCCTTTCTTGGGTGAAGTGGAGTAAGCTACAATCATAGCTTTTGGTCAAAGTGTGGGTGGATTTTAGGATAGACTCAATTTACCTTTGGAGAGATAGGATTAACAGGGGCCTTTGTGACATTCGTTGGAGTGATGAACACTAGGGAAGCAGGGTGTCTCAGAAATGGATGGAGTGCTTAGAAGACATCCTTTCGACTCTAGCACGCCCCTTTGTTTTATTCAATTTCAACTTTGAATTTCATTTCATATTTGACTTTCATTTTTCACTTTTCACTTTGCATTTTTCTTCGGATATTTCTTTGAAGCACCTTTCATTTTGCATTTCCTTTAGTTAGCAAATGGCTAAAAGGTATCGGCCTTGGATAGCCTTCTGGGCCCCAGTTATGACACGACCGTAGCTCTGCTGCCAGCGAGCCTCCATAGACTTGAAGGAGTTGCCACAATAATGCCTTGTTCAAGGGCAAGTAGGCTTAACCCCATACAAAGGAGGATTTCCTACCCTTCCAACTACTAACTCATTTCAATAATGGGAGAACTTGTTTCGAATCTAGGGGATACAATTTTGGTGACTAGGCCTACCTAACCACACTCAATCCATCTGAGCTACAAGCATAAAAAGATCAACGGGTTTATAGACTTTGTTGCACAGTCCAAAGCCCAGTGGATAACATGGAGGCCATCCAATTAGAGAGGTCACAGAGGGGAAGGTCCTCAGGTTCATCAGTCATGTCCAAGTCAAACAATTTTGAAATCAAACGAATGAGAAATAAGTGGAATAAGGCCAAGTACAGAACCAAGAGAGAGGGAATTGATATATATTTTACGTAGGAAATCAAGTCAAATAAGGGTATGTAAATGAGACTACGACCAATACACCTATATTACTTTGAGCACAAGTCCTTTTAATAACAACCAGAAAAATCCTCATGATCACTAATGCATAACAAGGTCTAACATAGTCAATCTATCAATAGAGATCATGAAATGCATAATATACCTTTGCCATATACCTACTTTGAGCTGCAGTTGCAAATATAACCCACTTGTACTAACTCTGCTGACTCAGGATTGCAAGGAAATTGAAGTCCCAGCTGTATAAACTGATCTTGTCAGGACCATTCCATATTTTCTAGCAACACTTTCTTTCTTAGATATTGTAGTTTAGATCTGCTTTTGGTCTTTATATGAGTGGCGTTGTATTAATCTCTTGTACTTAGCAGTTCCATTGAGTTATCGTTGTCACCTATTGGATGTATGATCTTTAGTGTCAAGACTTTTTCTTATGCTCATTGGTTGTTACCTTATACAGACTTATCCTTGTCTTGCTATGTATGCCATCACCTTTTCACTGTCTCCGTCCATCCAGTATCTTCCATCTTTCAGTTTTATCCCTGACTTGAGACTGTGACTTGTGAGATTGAGGAGCTTTCCCCCACTTTGACCTCTGTATTTGATAGACTCCATGTTGTTTTGTGTCTCGGCTTTGAGTTGTGCGACAGAACTTGTCGAAGCCTTGACCTTTTTGGGCCGAAGGAACCCATTGGTGTTGGGTCCTGAGCCTAGGTGAGTTGGGAGTGAGTTGGGATTCTGAAGCCTTGACCTCTCTGGTCGGTTGCCCCCGATGATTGGTCCTGATTTTGTATGATTCCCGCTAGTTGACCTAATGCTTCACTTCTGGGACGAGTACCTGCTGGTGTTGTGACATGAGCTAAGATTGGCTAGTTGCCCGAGTTGTGTTAGATAGACTTGAAGCAAGTGATCCTATCATCATTACATGCATTAGTATATCTTGTTATATGTAAAGACATGCAAATGAAATGAAATGCAAAGTACCCTGGATGAAAGTTGTAGTTAGTTGTGCATTTAAGCACATATAAAATCTGAAGGGTCATTGGCCAAATAAAAGCAGATATGCATCTTATTGAAAATCTAAATGACTACTGGCCTTGAATTTGATGTAATGATTATTCTCTACGGATCCTAAGGGTTTGGATGTGGGATGGAGCAAGGGACAACTAATTCTAAGTGTGAGTTACGGTTGACTGTGCACCTAGCGTAGTGGTTCTAGAAAAGATCCTCACGGAGTCTGAATCAGGCTTGGATGTGAGCTATAGGACACTTGTTAGAGTTGAAGGGACTCTTCTCAATCAACTTATTTCATTTGTGAGGCACCTCCTTTCCCTATTGTCATCTATCCTATACATGTCACTGTGGATACCCCTATTGTCCTTTATCTCCGAGAGATCGCTAGGTCAAAGTCAAGAGTCAACTCCCTTTATCCTAACCTTGTTTCTTCCACCTCACCTTGTTGGAATCGATTTAATACTAAGAGGGGGGGTGAATCACTATCAGCGCAATTATTAGCAGTTTTTACCTTCTTTAATAGATTAGCCTTTACTTAATCTTTATCTTCTATTATGCATCAGTAAATAAACATCCACACATATATTCACCACATAAACAACACATAACACATGATTTTTACGTGGAAACCCAAACGGGAGAAAACCATGCAATGCTTCTTTATAATGAGAAAGAATACATTCAAGGAAGCATCGAATTCCTGTGTTTACCAGCACCAATTGGAACGAGGCACCAACCCCCCTGGTTTTACAGGAACCAACCTGAAGGAAGCTTTCACTCCCCGTGTTTCTCTAGCACCGTATTGAAGGAGGCGCCGACCCCCTGTCTTCTTTGTTTTACAGGCACCAACTTGAAGGAAGCTCCGACTCCCTGTCTCCTTTCCCCGCTCGACTACCCTGATGTCTTATGTATGTTGTTGTCTTACCAAATTTCAACTCTGCGCACTTCTTCAAAACTTCTGATGACAATTCTACTATGTGCCACCTTCGTATGCAGACTATACTTTGTCACTGCGCTGCATACATCACTTGACTTCTCATTCCTCTCAAATCATACTTCTGTTGATAACTTACTTCATATACTTGTGCTCTGCTGATACTGCAGTCTGTCTCTGTTATCTCAACGTTCTGCTCTGTGTGACTGCAATGATCAACTAATACCGTGCTTTCAATTGATAGTTTGATATTATGAAATGAAGCACTAGTAACAAATGGAATTGCACACTTTTTGATGTGTCCATTCTATTTAAGTGCTACAGTCTCTCAGATAATCTGCGACGACCTGTGCATCAAATGATTCGTCCGTTCTGTTTAATGCACTTGTCTCAGATAATCTGCATCATGATGCACCTACCAGATCCTGCTGCTGTTCTGTTGTTGCGCATCTGTTGGAGTTCTCAACTTCGCACACTTTCACTTCTGCTCATATGCATCAACTAGACATCATCTGCGCAATATCTGATAAACTTTGGTTATGTCTCTGCGCTTAACATCTATGATTATCAGCGTGCTGATTGTAATAATGTCCTTCAAAACATCAAGCACTTGTGCATACTTCAATATTTCTTCCTTTCAGTATTTGTGCATCCATCACAGATCTACAACATCATTCTGTGCACCATCAAAACTTCATTCTGCTGCATGTGTGCATTCGACTCTTCACTAGATCTTTTTGTTCTGTCCACGAGCCCCTTGATGTCCCGAAAAACAAACTGAAACTTGCACTCAAAGCTCTTATGCTCTCGCCATCAAGCTTACTTGAAATCTCCAACATGCATCTCTATTTATACATGTCCTGCACGGATTGTATTTTCACAAGTTGGTCGTGGCATTCCTTCTTCCAAGCTTCACAGATTGTGCATATGTCACGTGTCATCTTCTGCGTTATTGATGTGTCATCTGATATGTGTCTTGCACCCTCAAGGTCCACAACTTAGTGGGACTTTTCACCTTGGTGGTGTACCTTTGTGCTCCTAATGTATCATTGCCTTATGATATGTGCGAAATCTTACACTTCATCTTGATGTGTATATGACTTGTCCTGTACCATCCTTTGTGGGTGATGCGCCCTTGGTGCATTGATACTTTGCGGAATTTGAGCATACTCCAACTTCTTCTAAGTGGGTCTTTGTACTTTGCCTTGTCATCCTTTGTGGGACTTGCACACCTACTGTACCAACATCTGTGGAATTTGCTCATAGATGGTCTTCAACCATTGTACCCTTCTAGGAACATGTGCATGTTCCACTTTCTGAAAGCATCTTCTGATTGGCTATACTTGCGCGCTTTCAGGATTCGCCAACCATTAACTGCTTGCGCACTTCCAACCTTTAACCAAGCAACGCTCGGGCTTGCTTGCATACTCGTACCATCTGTTCAACCAACTCCTTGGCTGCTTGAGCACATGTACCATTGTCCAACCAACTCCTTGGCTGCTACCATGTGTATGTATGACTTGGTGGTCGTGATTTCTGCGCAAGGACCACATGCTGTAGGATACATTACTTGTGTTCTTTCTTGAACTGGATTTGCATGATGTATCCTTGACACATATCTTCAGACTGAATGCACTCCTAGATATACTCCAAAGTTGCATACATGTTTGTCTCCTTCACTATTTGCGCATATACTTCTGGTATTCACGTTCTTCTTCCTT
This sequence comes from Larix kaempferi, assembly GCA_027924585.1. Classification (NCBI taxonomy): domain Eukaryota; kingdom Viridiplantae; phylum Streptophyta; class Pinopsida; order Pinales; family Pinaceae; genus Larix; species Larix kaempferi. The sequence continues at coordinate 6,009,921 of BSBM01000764.1, read as the reverse complement.
TTGCGCATATACTACTTCAAAGTGGCTTCCATATACTTCTTCATACTTCTGGAGGAATACAATATCCACTTTGACTTCAATTGTTATCAATGACTCAGACTCAATCAATTGACATCCTCTTTGACATTAGTTGATAGTCAAACACCTGACATCAATGACAACCAATGCTCAACATTCCCATCATAACAACCTGGTTAAGTTTGTAAGGGAGCATGTTTAAAGGGACTTCATAAAGATCATGTATCTTACTCTAGTGCAAGTTATCTTATCTTTATTGGTTGATTAATCTGTCACCATGATCATGTTATTTATGTTTTAAGTTGGCTAATAATATGAATAACAGAGCATCATTTACCCACTGTGCATATGGCTCAGTTTGTGATCTTGGCAAGGAAATGCAAGTGGCAAGCTAAGTTTATCTTTCGGCATTAATATTGGCAAATTTATCCATTTCAAGTGACTGTTGCTGCTCTAAGGAATCAATTTGGCAAAATTCTTGGCTAAAGAACGATTTGGGATGGTTTATTTTGATGTATTATGACTCCAAGGATCATATGGCATGATTATACCTTGGTCAAGGGTTGATTTATATGAGTTTGTCATTATTGTACCTTGTACTATGTCAAAATGTTATATTATGTCCCTAGGCGGCTAAGTTGTGGCCCCTAGGTGACCCTTCTTTAATGAAATGTCATGTAATATCTTATATTAGGGTGTTATGAGGTAACTCGCCCCCCTCATCATTAGTGACCCATGTAATATTTAAAAAGGTCAATCTCCATCGTTGATGATTATTATATCTCAATCGTCGGATCAAGTTGGTTAAAAAGTGGACAAACTCTCTTCCTATTTAAGAGTGGTGACCCTCATTGTAATAGAACTTTGGTTTTTTGGATTACTTGGCAATAAAGAAACTTTTGAAGAGATCTTGGGTTTTCTTTGTTAAAGATTGTTCTCGTGCTTGATTGTAAATCAATTCTCTTAGTCATTCTAGTTGATTTGAGATGGATCCATGCTATATTTTGTAGAGGCTGTGTTTGTATGCAGGGTAGCGATTTCATTGGGTTGATTTTTGTGAGATCTCTTCTACTTGATCCTCTTGGGTAGTGATTTGATCAGGGAGTCTTTCAATTGAATTATTTATCATTGATATGCTCTTTGGTTTTTCTTGCATCTTTAGTTTCCCTCTTGTGAATCAAATCTGACCCGTTTAGTTTGTTTTTGTAGGAAGAGAGGGTGCACTACCTCATTTGCGCGAATCGATTTTGCTTGGAACTTCCTCAAATCTGTTCAAAATTGTTGCGACGGGAAAATAACATCATTGCACTTGGCATCTGCAAGATCTCCAAGTGTTTCTCTTCTTGATTTTCTATTGTTTTATTTTCCATGCCTCTAGTCATCAACAAAATTAAAAAATTTTAAAACCTTCATACACAACTAAAAAAAAATTTCAAAATCAAAATAAAAAATTTAAATTTTGCAAAATTGGCATTTTTGTGCACTGAAGGTCAAATCTCTTTCTTTTGGGCATTTTAATTGGTTATATTGGGTGTTTTTTTGGGTAACCCTAGTCGCCGTTTCTCCAAATCCTTCTCGGCCTTGGCTCGAAGTGACCCAAGATCTGGTGATTAACTTTAGAAAAATCGGATTTATGCCCTTAGGGTCACCGCTAGGGGTTTTGTGTTGTAGTTTGAACTGTGTTTGTCACTATCGATTTTCATTTTCTCAATCAAAATCTTGGCAGGCTTTAAAAGAAGCATCGGTTTGTGCTATTTCATTTAACATGATCCGGTTTGTCCTTTACACAGTAAGATTTGAGCTTAAATGATTCGTGTTTGTTAGGGATTGAAGTCTCGGGCAAGGTTTTCTTTCGTGGTATACTTGTTTCTTAATTTTATAAAGGGAAGAAACAAATTTAAGCTGTATTCTGAGCCATGTCGCGTCTTTACTTTCTTGTCTTCAGGACTGTGCCCAATAGTGTAGCCCTATCATCGTTTTCACTGTCCATTTCCTTATCAATCGGGATTTATCCTGTGGGCGTTATCTTTTAGCTCGGGTTCCTTTCACCATCGGATCAGGGTGTCACCATTGAACCAAAATGTTTTTGCTTTGAACAAGATTTGCATGGTAAAAAAAGATTAAATTTTTACCCGTAGTCAAATGTCGCAAAGTCATTACCTTCAACTTACACTGCCTTATATGGTGAGATCATGATACTATTTGTTCACTTTGGCAAATTGAATTCATTTCAAAATCATGGCTTAGTAAATTAGTTTGCATGTTGTAAATTTGATGACCTTTGATATCGGGAGGGTCTTACGTTATGTTTTGAAGGCTAGTCGCCACATATAAGAAACAACTTGTTTTTTTTTTGTTTCCAAATCAAACCGCATTAGGTTTTATTTACACCACATTTATAAAGAGTTAAGTTTCCTTGGTATTAGCCATGGTGTTGTCATTAACACTATTCTCTCAAGTAAATTCAATTTGATATCAATCCTTAGTAGGCCATGGGGAAACCGATTTGATCAATCTTCAGACTTTTAAGCCGTGGATAGACTAGTGGAGCTCTATTAGTATTTGTCAAGCATTCAGTCCTAGATTATATTTTAAAACATCACAACTTGGTTGAAGAGGAGGTTTTGAATTCATCATCAGTCATAACACTTATTCACCCTCTCAAAATTATTTGGTTTTTAAATTTATGATAAACAATTCATCGAGCCATCGAGATCACTTGTGCATCGAGGTTCATATCTAAAACTAAAATTAAATTGTCATTGACTCCATTTGCCCAACTCAAGCACTGGTCTCTTATATAGTCTATTTGCCCAACTTTTTGAAGCCTTTGCTACACAAAAGTGCACTTCATCTTGCTTGTGAAGATTGTCAAGTCTCTTAGCAAGCCATTTCGATCCTAGGGTGTGTGTAACTTCGAAATCATTTGCACTAGTCTTTTCCTAGATCCTTTTACCTTGATGTCGTATTACTTCTTGATCTAGGGTTTATTAGCAAGATACCTCATGTATTCTATTGTCATAGCTTGTTTTGGTGTCTTGTCGTCTTTGCCTCGAGGATTGATTAGGGTATACCCCTTGGCCCACTCTCAGTGAGGCATAAAGCGAAGAGTCTCTTGCTCGGTGTGACAATTGACAACATTTCAGTGAGTGAGATACTCCAATGTCACATTAGGGGAGTTTTGAGGTAAGAAATGGGCCTAAAAAAAAAAACGTACCATAAAAATTCACTTTATAAGAACCAATAGGATTTAGGATGATGATGTCAACCATAAGGGTAAAATATGTAAAACAAATTGGAGGGAAAAACAAAAAAATACTTTTTCTTATCGTATTTTTGACATATCTCCTTAACGGTTTACCCAAATTTCAAGTTTGGGCACTCGTTGGATGCGGATTTTAATTCTGCATTCAAACCATACCCACACTGCATATGTTTTTTTTATTGAAATTTTCATTTTTTCATGTCATGGGTGCTTCAGAAGTATGCAGTGTGGGTATGGTTTGGATGCGGAATTAAAATCCGCATCCAACGAGTGCCCAAACTTGAAATTTGGGTAAACCATTAAGGAGATATGTCAAAAATACGATTTCTTTTTCCCCTCTAAAATTTAGAACTCTTATTTTATTATTTCCCTTAGGAGGCCCATTTTAGACCTCAAAACTCCCCTAATGCTTCTTTAGCTGCCTGTCCCCTCTCTCGAGGTAGCTATGGCTCACGAGTTAAGTGATAACAGTTACTTTATTGGGTACTCTTCTTAAAACCAAGCCGTAAGTGGTAGCTTGATATGATTAAATTGGAATCGAGTAATGTCATGTTTAAAATTTTGTCAGTCGTTATTTTTAGTTTTGGGGTGGTTGTTGAGCTGCATTGGAATTTTCTTTGGGGTTTTCCTTCCTGTGCCATGGACAGGTTTCTTTGATTTAAGTTGAGAATTGATTATAATTTTGTTGAAAGCAAAGTGACTTATTGCTATTATGAAGTGCTAAATTTTGAGTTTACCATTGTTGTATAGCAATATCTAATCTTCTTAATTTGACTTTTGTTTTGCTCATATTTCAAATTCATTCAATTTTGATGTAAACGTGTATATATGTTAGGCTTTCATTATATTGTGCACAATTTTCTTTTTAGTTTAACCTTTAACATTTGCCATATTTACTTCAGTTGCTTTCCTCAGCAAATTTTCCTTTGTTATATATGGGGCCTACATTTTCTGACTTTGCTGTTGTATTTTTGTACAGTGGTGGTAACAGCTGTAACAGAATTAGGAGCAGGAAAACCGCGATTTTATTCAACAGCTGATATAATTTCATTCTGTCGAAAATGGCGGTTGCCAACAAATAGTGTCTGGTTATTCTCAACAAGGTACATAAGCAGCTTGTCCTTCACATCTTTTGTCTTGATGTTTGTTAGAAAAGCAAATGAGGTCCTTGTTTTAGAAATGAGGATTTGGGGGTTCATTTCATCTGCTCTGTGGTTTTCTCTGTCAGATGAACTTGGCCACAGTTGTAGAGGTGAAATTTTTTGAAAGACATGTTAAGATAGGATCCACCATATATTGTTTGTGTGCGTAGATTCATCATCCTTTATATATGTGTACAAATTAGTAGTTTGAATCACCTTTTTTTATTCTCAACTTTTCTTCAGATCTTGTTGTTCCATAAAAATTTGATTGATATAAACAATGGATAAAGGAGAAACATTGTTTTGAAGGTTGCTTATTTCATGTGCCCTATTTCTTGCAGGAACTCTTCTAAGATTAAAATTAGGTATCATGCCTAGGAATGTTAGGCTTAGGGGCCAACATCCTTGAAGCAATGATTATATTTGCTCATGATAATCCTATCAATTCTCTTAGTATAGGTATTGATTTTTCTCTGGTTGTATATTTCATTGCTGTTTGTTGTTGCTCTACTGAAATAAATGATCGTGGTATTGAAAACAATAGATGTAAAGGTGGTTAATTTCTGTTTTTTAATGTTTTCAATATTTGGTCAGAAAAAGATAGGGAGCTTATAGTATGTTCATAGAGACAATACGAAAGTGGTAAAAAATTCCTTTTCGGTTTGAAAGATAGGTGTTTATCACTCATTGGAACTAGTTCATGGGGGCTTCAAACCAAAATTGAGGTACTCCTTTGTTCCTATTACCAAGATGCCCAACCGCCCGAATACTTAGCTTACTAATAAAACTACAAATACCTTTACCATGCGATGAAGGTCACAACCTTGGGAACCAGACTCCAGAGTGGAAACAGCAGGGTCTGAGCTTGATATGACACCAGATCAGATGTGCAAACTAGTAAATAGCTATCTATACCACCCATGATCCAAATATTAAACTAGTTTAGGCCCAAATATAGATATCAGAAGGATGGTCTGCATGCCATGCAAAGAAAGATCTAACCAAGAGAACATACTGTCAATTCTGTTCTATACCTGCAACAAAGACAAAAAAAAGAATGGGGTACATTCTGAAATCTCAAGGAAGGTGGGGTTGACTTTTTAGGTTCACATCATGTGGCTTGATTGCTTCAAGTACTGGTATCTAGTTGGATGTACTGACAAAATGAACCATGCTGTTTCTGACGGTTGCAATCTCCCACCACTAAAAACATAGTGATGGCGAGATTAAGATCCAACTTGAACTTGAGCTGCCTGGGCTGGAATTTAGCATGCAGATTAATGCCCATGGTATGTGTTACCTCTCCAACTAGCATGTGTGATTAAATCCAAAAGAAGTAATGCTAGATCAAAGGGAACTCAAGAGGGAAGGCCGTTGTCACTATGCTAACCCTCTTCGCACTTTTGGTTGGCTCCTTTGTAAGATAGGATTAAGGGGGCCTTTCCTAGGATAGTATTACTAGGGATATATAGAATGAAGTATAAGGTGATATGAAGAGCAGCTCTAGCAAAACATTTGTCTTTTTTGTAGTAATAGGACATAAAATAGGTGATGGGAGGACTAGCGCTAATCCTATCAAGGGCAAATGGAGTGAAAGAATAACCAAGAGGGCCATGCTTAATATATCACCAAGAGAGAAGGATTGCATGAGCACCCAAACCCTACTTGATGAAGTTGAAGGTGAACTAGTGTTTACAAGGGAAGGAGTTGAATGAAGAATCCCCTTCCTTTCAAGCTCTTGGGGTTTCACTCTATAAATAAAGGCTCAAGGTTGCACAATCCAAATCATGGTAAAGATACATCACAACTCATATAATTAAACATGTAAAGAAATGATGAAATAGAGATTAACTTGAAACCGCTCTCTCCAACGAGGTAGTAATACCCTTTCAATGGTCTAAGCAGAAGCATAGAAATGACAATGTAAATACCCAATGCAACTTACAACCATGAAGCTCCAAGCAAGATCAAAGCACCACACATGAACAAGAAGGGAACCTTTACAACAAGATTTGCTCCAAGAAAAGATGTATTAGTTAAGCTTGAGAGAGAGAGAGAGAGAGAGAGAGAGAGAGCCCTAAAAATTAAACCATGTAAGTGAATGAGAGGATAAACCCTTATATAGGTTTCAATCCTCCTTTTCACAAAACTAAACAAGTAATCAAAACCTAGATCTAGCCCAGGATGGAGTAAACAAATCCAAAATAATCTAACTATTAACCAACATTAATAAAATAGTACATGAAAGAGGTGGTCAAAGCTACAAGTACAAATCCAACCAAGACAAAGGCTAAAGAAGGGGGTGCATCCATCAAATGAGGGTGAATGATGATAAGAAGAAGTCAAACCTAGCCTTTAAAGCTACGCTGTTGGGAGCGGGGAGCGGGAGCGAAAAGCGAAATTTTCAAAAGCTTCCGTTTCGTGAGCGTTTTTTATATAATATATATTTTAATATATTTTGATGCATATATATTAAAAAAACATGTATTATGCCAAATTAGCTATAGAAAACATGAAAACATAGATATTCATATAACCATTTAGTACACATTGATATAACATCAATCATCTAGGAACTATAACTTATAACATTGTCATTAAATGATCATCATCAAATCATCAATCATCAATCATCAAGAACATCAACCTTCAAATTTCAACATATAATATTTGCCATCAAACTAGGCCATAATGTTTACAAAATAGGCCAAAATAAACATGAAAATGAAATACAAAGTACTATGAATCTATGATACTATCTACTAGCTTTCCGCTTGCCACGAGAAACTTCCAATTTCTTTTCTCGTGGTCTAGGTGGAATAGGAGCTACTGGAAGTGATCATGGAAAACGAGAAGAAGATGAATGGCCCCCACGAGCTGTTGGACGTTGTGAAGCTAAAGGCAAAACTCCTGCATCCGGAAAGTTGCTGCTGCTTGGGGGTGGCATCTCTGTACGGGTACATGCAGTATGAATTGGATCATCATGATCACCCAATAGTTCAGCCTCCAAGCGCTCTAATGCTATGGCGCCATCCTCCACATTAGCCTCCTCTGGATTGTTGTCCCAAGTCAAAAATGTTCTATCATTCTTGGCCGCCTCACAATAATGGGACAACAACCTCAAGTTGTAGTGCACATAAACTAAGCTTTCTGCACGTTCTACATTCAGACTGTTTCTCTTTACACTGTGGATGAAGTTGTAGGTGCTCCAACACCTCTCTGTAGAAGAGCTATTAATAACCTGTGAAATCACCCTCACCGCCAATTTATGCAAATACATGGCTCCAGAGCCATACATGTTCCACCAACGGATAGGATCCAATCTAATTCGATCTTTGGTTGCATGCAAGGTACCAAAGGCTCCATGCTCACTGATGTATTCGCTCAACTCACTCTGTACTTGAGCACACTCATCCTCATCAGGGACCAACTTGTCTAATGCAAGCATATACCCATTTTGCACCTCTGGATCTGTGTGGGGTTTTTTCCTAACTCCACCCCCAGGTGCAGGTTGGGCCAATCAAATTGGAGAATAGTATTTTGGGGTAAGGACATATGCAAGGGCATGGAGTGGAACATTTAGATTATCCCACCTTTTGACCACATGTTTATGAATATGGTCATACAAGATTGCATCTCTTTGTTTAACAATGTCTTTGATTTGACCAAGCATGCTATCCATCTGCTCATATACCTCCCCAATCACCGACTGATCTATATCTGCAAAACAAATCATGTTATAAACTGGCTTGGTGAACTGCAGAACATACTTAACCTGTGACCAGAAATGACCTTCAAGAACGGTGTCCTCCACCTCCTGATAGTCATGTCTATCAACTGTGCTTGCACATCTGTCTTTTAATTCTTGCCATGGATCACTTGAGACAATACTAGCCAATGCCTCTCTTACCTTCAAAAGCCTCCTAAAGGTGAGGTAGTAGCTAGCAAATCTAGTCTTTGCAATCTTCAATAGCTCCAACCTAGAGTGATTGCAAAAAATGTGGTGGGCCATGCTATGATTGGTAATAAATTTGATCATTTTCTTACCTCTCTTGTACAAGGCACCAATCCATCGGTAATTAGGGTTCTTCATCTTAACAATATCATGCATCAAAAGCTTCAATGTGTTAACCAAACACCCTGTCCAAAATATGTTGGGATACTTATCCTCAATGATTGCTCCTGTTGCCTTACAATTAGCAGCATTATCAGTGATGACTTGAATGACATTGTATGGCCCAATCTTCTAAATGGTTTTAAGTAAAGGTTGTGCAATATTAATACCGGTCTTGTAGCGATCTGAGTAGTCATGGGCTGAAAGGAAGATCGCACCGCTAGCAGAAACGCCAAGAATATTTATCAATGGCTTGCCTTTAACATTTGTCCACCCATCAGATACAATGGATACCCCATAGTTGGACCAATCATTTGTAAACTTTCCAAGAGCACCATTGATTTTGGCTCTTTCCCTGTCAAGTCCCACGGTTCTAGCTTTGTCATACCCAGGGCTTCTGTATCCTTGAGGGGCACCATTGATGGCTTGTACCATTTCATGCCAATAGGGTGAGCGAAGAACATTGAATGGCACACCACATGCATAGAGAAACCTATAAACTTTTGAATCCACATCATCTCTACAACCTTGGTCAAGGAAATCCGATAATGCTCTTCGCATAGGCGAGATTCCATGGGGAGATGAGGGTATGCATCACCACCCTCTTCCCCTTCCTCCTCTTGTCCTTGGTATGCATCACTCTCTACCTCTTCCCCCTCATCACTACCACAACCACATCTACTTCCCAACACCATCATAATGAGAAGAAGTGGAATGAAAAGCCAAAACCACATACCCATCATGTTTCTTGATTCAAGATGAGAGTCACTTGTTTCCTGCAATAGAATGATGGCGAAGAAGAAATTGGAAAGAGTAGGAGAAGAGAACATTGCAATGTTTAAATTTTTTAACATAGTGAAAAAAAATTTCAAAAACAAACAAAGATTGAGTTTTTAGAGCCTACCTTTTAGCTCTTCAATGGTGGTTGAATGTCTCTATGGAAGCTTCAATCTCCCTTGCAAGCTCTCCCAAATAGCAGCCTTCAATCTCCCCTTCAATCTCCCCTCCAAGCTCCCACAAATTTGCTCTCAAACAACTAGCAAACCCACTCAAAGCTCAAAGCTCTTCCCTAGCAAGAGAAGTGAAATCAATGAAATGAGTGTTGGAATGAGTCCAAATGGAGTCCAATACCCTTTATTGGCCCAAAGTAACCCTAGCCCATCCAAAAAAAAAATAAAAAAAATCTCCATGAAGTCCGCCAATCCTGCAGAATCGGTCCGGGAGCGATTTCAGGAGCGTTTTTTTTTTATGCTTGGAATCGTTCAGGGATCGATCCGGAATCGAATCGATCCCTGGAAAATCAGGGATCGTTTTTTTGCCCGCACTCCAGGAGGCAGTTTGGGTAGTTTAACACTTCCTGAGGTAGTCCAGAAATGGTGAAAATGGCTACAGAGGAATTCGATTTGGGCTACTGAGGCAAGGTTGTGGCATGGGATGATGATTGATGATGACTGGGATGTCTTCCACACTTTCTCCAGCAGTTTTAGCTTCCAATGGGACCCACACCCATCAATTTTGGCATTTTATGATGATTTTTGGAGCCTTCCAAGGCTCACGACTTTCCCAGAGGGGCACGATTTGGTGCTTAGATGATTATTTTGATGATATTGTGTTATGGGGATTGACCAAGGGTGTTAGAAATTACCCCTTGGACCCACCATGAGCTATTTCTTATGTTTTATCATTGACATTTGGTGGGACCCCCTTATTATGGGTGATTTGTCCATTATTATATTGTATTATTGAGTTGATCCATGTATTGTATTGTTGAGCTCATCTCAACCATTGATTAGATCATTTGATCTTTTAATCTTAGCCACTCATTCAAAAGTGGTTAGGATTATGGCCTCTCTCCATCCTATTTAAATGAGAGAGCTTCTCATTGTAAAGGGTCTTTGGCTCTTGGAATCTTGATATAGAAAAACTTTTCTGTGGAAATTCTTGTGGTCTCCTTTGAATGTGGTGTTCTTAGATGGCGATTGAAAAGTCTATTGTATCCTAGCATTTGAGCATTTGTTGGAAGATCTATTTTTCGTGGAAACTTTGTCTTGTCTACACGAGGGCGAATTCATCTTGGGCGTTTTTGCAAGGCTTCTTCAACTTGCTCCACTTGGCATTCGCTTGTATTAGGGGGTTATCATTAGTATCATTGTGATCTATGCTTTTCTCTTGTTACTTCTTCTGTAGCAGTAGTCTTTATCTCTTGATGCAGTAAATCTGATATTGTTGATGTTTATTGTGGAGGAGGGAGGGTGCATTGGCTTCCTTGGGCAAATCGATTTCATAGAAAACTACTTCAAATCGCTCCAAATTGATCAGGTTTGCGTAGGTCATCATCATCAAGGCATCTACAAGGTTATCCAGGTAAGATCCACAGGTTTGTTCTTCTTGTCTTGGTTCCAATCCATTGGCATAGCTACTTCATTGATAAAACCCTCATATTTCAAACCCTCATTTTACAATTTCTTAGATCTAGCAATATCTACTTGGCTTTTGGGTATAAAATTTAAAACCCACCTCTATAGCATCCACAGCGATTCGGATCTATAGTTTGGTGAGGATTGGCCTTCATTCGACCCATTTTCCAAGGCAAATTATCCTCTTTAAGGGAGGTTGCACTTCCTAGTTGGGTGAGTTTGCTAAGATCTAGCACCTGGGTAGGTGAGATCCCACTTGATCCTTAATCTACACAGTTGATAACCTACCCCTAGTGTGTCACTTCAGTGATTTTCACCTTGTGGACCCCATTCCTCATTTTGAGGGTTGAGCCCCACTTGGGTCACTTGGTGATACATTTCAATCTCAGATCTACTGAGATCTAGCCATTGGATGATCCCAATTTTTAAGATCCACCTAGCTTGACACCTCAACATCCCTGATCTACATTTTGGTGGACATCCACTCCATTTGGCCCATTTCCCATGGCACTGATCTTCTCCAAACCAATTCGACTTTCTTGGATTGTTGAGTTAGCTTGTGGTTTGATCTCTGTCTTGCATGCTTGAACACCTAAACATTGTCTTATCCCATCATCAAGCTTATCTTTGGTACTGTTTAGCCCCAAATTGGTCTTTAACTACCCTGCATTGGACATGGTTCCCAAGGCAGTGGATTTTCTCATCTTTGACTAGTACCCTGATCCTGGATCTTGTTTCAAACCTCATAAGTCACTTACACAATCATGTTGAACCAAATCTATATTGCTTAGACCTCTTGATCCAACCTATTCCTTATCTTGTGACTTCATCCATAGATCTAGGGTTTACCATACACCTTACATACTTCATCCATACTTGATTTGATCTGGTGTCTTGGTCTGATCTCTCCTATCGGGAGTGGATCTGGGTCTCCCCCTTTGTTGTCTTCGGCTAGATAACATAAAGTGAAGATTGCATCAATTGGCGTCACAACCATCCATTGGGAGTCGAGGCTATCTTTGTTGCACCTCTTTGGTTGCCTATCCCCTCTGCTATCCATCTTGGATCCATCCCTAGGGGCAACTACAAGTTTGGTGATAACAAGACCAAACCCAAATACAAGAGCCAAGAACAATCCTCGTCCTCCTTCACTAGCCTTCCTCTTCCTCTCTTGCGCAATGCTTGAGTGAGTGAATGATTCAAATGAGAGAGTGATACTCTCCATTTATACTTTAAGTGAGGGTGACCTTTTTCCCAATGGGGCCGACCTCACTAACTTGACTGGGCGGACCTCTCTAGGGAGACTCAAAATAACATTTACACTAAACTCTTTTGGGTACTAATGACCTGACATACAATGGAGGATTTACCTCATGACTTTTACATGACCAAATGTAATAATGACATCCTCAAAAGGAGGTAAAAACATCTCCGACAAAGGTGCAATATAAAAAGTACAAGTAGAATATTCTTCGACGTTACATTATTTCAACACAATACAACATGGAGTCATAGTGTAGATAGAGGTCAGAGGGCCCTATCTTAGTCTTAGTCAAGGGAAGGATCCAAAATGGATGGGTTGGATGCAGGGATGATTTTAAGAACCCCCCCAAAATTTATATGTATAAAACATGGGCGAATCTCCCCGATATATAGGAAAACTTGAAGGCGATTTTATCAATAATATAATATGTATATATAATTTTTTGGCGAATCTTTCATTTCATTATATAATGTTGTAAAATATTGGCGAATCTTTTACTAAATTATAAGATATTGTAAAATCTTGGCGAATATTTCACTTAATTATAAAATATTGTGAAAACTTGGCGAATCTTTCACTGATTTATAAAATATAGTAAAAATTTGGCGAATTTTTTTCCAATAAGAATCAAGCTTTTGATTTTGTAGATTACTAAGATAGTGCAACAGAAGAAAATACATCGGAGCTCAACTCTAGACTCTCGAATGAACAAGTGTATGAATGAGGAGAGGATGGATTTATTTATACATTTCACAAGCAGTATTTGATCACTCACAACTAGAAGGTGTCGACGAAACACGACTGCACTAACTAAATTCAAGGCAAGTAGGAACTCTACTTGTTATCTCGTCCCTTAATGGTCCAATGGACATCTGGGGTCATGAATATTGACATGCCAACAGTTGATAGAATTAAGTGAATACCCAGTAGCGGGCCATTTCCTTTATATAGAGAGATAGTTATTGGACCAATTCCAAGCTTCCAACCAATCTTCTCACCAAAATTTATTCTCTTTGGTGTCGAATGGTAGGAGAGTTGCATATTTGTCAGTGAATACTTGAAATGGCTCAATCCACACAAATTTTCCTCGGCAAGTGATAAATTTTCCCATCACTATTTTAAAATGTCCCAACACTATAAAAGCATCCATAAATTGATAAATAACAACCCCATGCACTTCTAAATTCACCCAGTGATGAGAATAACGCCCCATGCACTTCTAAATTCACCCAGTGATGAGAAAAACGCCCCAGACACTTCAATACTTGCCTCGAGCACTTCAAAATTCTCCCAAAGATGATTAAAAATGCCCTAAGCACTTCAATATTTTCCTAGGCACTTCTGAATTCTCCCAAGGATGATAAAAAATATCCATGCACTTCAATATTTTCCCCAAGCACTTCAAAATTCCCTCGAGGCACTTCAATACTTACCCCATGCACTTCTAAATTGACCCAATGATGATATAAACACACCATGCACTTCAATACTTGCCTCAACCACTTCAAAATTCTCCCAATGATGATAAAAACACCCATACACTTCAATATTTTCCCCAGGCACTTCAAAATTCTCCCAACAAAGATAAAAACGCCCCCATCCACTTCCATGACTTCCCAGGCACTTCATTACTTGCCCCAAACACTTCAAAATTCGTCCAATGATGATAAAGATTCCCTATGCATTTCAATAGTTTCCCTAGGTAAGGGAGAAAAACACCAGACAATGATATAATCACCTAGGAAATCACAAAAATGCCTCAATCCACACAAATTTGGCCCAGCAAGTGATAACTTTGCCCATCACTATTTTAAAACGTCCCAACGCTATAAAAGAATTCATACATTGATCAACAACAACCCCAAGCACTTCTAAATTCACGCGGTGAGGAGAAAAACGACCCATGCACTTCTAAATTCACCCGGTGATGAGAAAAGTGCCCCATGCACTTCTAAATTCACCCAGTGACGAAAAAAACGCCCTAGGCACTTCAATACTTGCCTCGGGCACGTCAATTTTCCGAAGATGATAAAATTGCCCTAATAAATTCAATATTTTCCTAAGCACTTCTAAATTCTCCCAAGGATGATAAAAACTCCCCATGCACTTCAATTTTTTCCCAAAGCACTTCAAAATTCCCCTGAGTCACTTCAATACTTGCCACATGCACTTCTAAATTGACTCAATGATGATAGAAACACCCCATGCACTTCTAAATTCACCCAGTGATGAGAAAAATGCACCATGCACTTCAAAATTCACCCATTGACAAGAAAAATTCTCCATGCACTTCAAAATTCACCCATTGACAAGAAAAACGCCCCAAGGACTTCAATACTTGCCCCGGGCACTTCAAAATTCTCTGAAAGATGATAAAAATGCCCTAAGCTCTTCAATATTATTCGACAGACTTCTAAATTCTCCCAGGAATGATAAAAATCGCCATGCACTTCAATATTTTCTCCAAGCACTTCAAAATTGCCCCCATGCACTTCAATATTTTCCCCAAGCACTTCAAAATTGCCCCCAGACACTTCAATATTTGCCCCATGCACTTCTAAATTGACCCAATGATGATAGAAACGCCCCATGGACTTCAATACTTGCCTCAACCACTTCAAAATTCTCCCAACGATGATAAAAACGCCCAGACACTTCAATATTTTCCCCAGGCACTTCAAAATTCTCGTAACGAAGATAAAAATGCCCCCGTTCACTTCCATATTTGCGCAGGAACTTCATTACTTTCCCTAGACACTTCAAAATTCGTCCAATGATGATAAAGAAGCCCATGCACTTCAATACTTGCCCTAGGTAAGGGTGAAAAACACCCGACAATGATATAATCACCCAAGCAATCACAAAAATGCCCCAATACACACAAATTTGCCTCGGCATGTGATAACTTTGGCCATCACTGTTTTAAAACGTCCCAACACTATAAAACCATCCTTACATTGATAAACAACAACTCCATGCACTTCTAAATTCACCCAGTGATGAGAAAAACGCCCCATGGACTTCAAAATTCACCCATTGACAAGAAAAACGCCCCATGCACTTCAAAATTCACCCATTGACAAGAAAAACGTCCTAGGCATTTCAATATTTGCCCCGGGCACTTCAAAATTCTCCGAAGGATGATAAAAATGCCCTAAGCATTTCAATATTTTTTGAGGCACTTCTAAATTCTCCCAAGGATGATAAAACTCCCCGTGCACTTCAATGTTTTCCCCAAGCACTTCAAAATTTCCCCCATGCACTTCAATATTTTCCCCATGCACTTCTAAATTGACCCAATGATGATAGAAACATCCCATGTACTTCAATACTTGCCTTGACCACTTCAAAATTCTCTCAACAATGATAAAAACGACCATACACTTCAATATTTGCCCCAGGCACTTGAAAAATCTTGCAATGAAGATAAAAATGCCCCTGTCCACTTCCATGTTTTCCCAGGCACTTAATTACTTTCCCTAGACACTTCAAAATTCGTCCAATGATGATAAAGATGCCCTAGGCACTTCAATACTTTCCCTATGCAAGGGAGAAAAACACCCGACAATGATATAATCACCCAGGCAATCACAAAAATGCCCCAAAACACACAAATTTGCCTCGGCATGTGATAACTTTGGATATCATTGTTTTAAAACGTCCCAACACTATAAAAAAATCCTTACATTTATAAACAACAACCCCATGCACTTCTAAATTCACCCAGTGATGAGAAAAATGCCCCATGCACTTCAAAATTCACCCATTGAGAAGAAAAACGCCCCATGCCCTTCAAAATTCACCCATTGACAAGAAAAACGCCCCAGGCACTTCAATACTTTCCCCGGGCACTTCAAAATTCTCCAAAAGATGATAAAAATGCCCTATGCACTTCAATATTTTCCAAGGCACTTCTAAATTCTCCCAAGGATGATAAAACTCCCCATGCACTTCAATATTTTCCCCAAGCACTTCAAAATTGCCCCCAGGCACTTCAATACTTGCCCCGTGCACTTCTAAATTGACCCAATGATGATAGAAACATCCCGTGCACTTCAATACTTGCCTCGACCACTTCAAAATTCTCCCAACGATGATAAAAAAACCCATACACTTCAATATTTTCCCCATGCACTTGAAAATTCTCACAACGAAGATAAAAATGCCCCCGTCCACTTTCATGTTTGCCCAGGCACTTCATTACTTGCCCTAGACACTTCAAAATTTGTCTAATGATAATAAATATGCCCTAGGCACTTCAATACTTTCCCTAGGCAAGGGGGAATCACACTTATGCGATTATCTAGCATTTATCAAACACTAGAATTTATGGAAATGAAAGAAATCATGCTAACTCTCCATCAAATCCTTTCTCTCATGGTGATCCATAACCTAGAGAACTCTTCAAGCTACCATTTGAGAATTTATACTCTGTCATTGTGAGAATCTTGTTGAGCTTTTCTTTGTTATGTTGTTTCTCATGCCTATGTTATGAATCCTTACATTTGAATCCTTTGTTAGATTTTCCGACAGTAAATACATATATGATGAGTATCAAAATAGATATGCATTGCCCTATCCAGAGCCTGAAATTTCTTTTCTTCCATCATAACATGTTTGGGTTTCATATCGAATTAAGAGAGAATAAGGAGAAAAGAAGTGGGGGTCACAAAATCTGCTCATATGCAATGTTTCAGCAGTATAGAACAAAGAATAGTCAATGACCAATTAACATTCTTGAAGATATTGAAGATAGCTTGTTGTCTCTTCCTTTTTCTCTTTTGAAATCACAAGAAGTTAGTGGAATCAATATTGGGGAAGGAAAGTATGCCACTATAAAAATATTACCAAGCCATCATGAAAAATGCAAAAAAACTCTGTCCTGGATTTTCAAACTTCTTTTTCTCATGTTCTTGATGATCCTATTGCTATTTGGTTGGAGTTAATATTGGTTAAGATGTCAAGTGGTTTTAGGATAATAGCCTTGCACCATGAGGCCACGCCCACCTTCAAGCAGCTCCTCTCGTAATGAGACAACATACCACAAATATTCACTTACAGTTTTTTGATCCAAAAAGAGAAACCAAGAGTAGCCTAAAAGAGTTTTATCTAACATGATCCCAGATTTTAAAGATACTATATATGTATTTGCATCAAACCAGCCTTCCATTTTACACAAGTACCATTGAAAAAAAATTTGCAAAATCCCATGGTGTATGCTAGTAAAGCCTCACAAATCGGTATAATAGATGAATAAATGTGATGACTGCTATGTTGCACAAAAATAACAAAGTCTAAATAACTGCCTTAAATTTTGGCTTCTTTCGAATACAATGGGAAACGCTTGTTGCATCGACATATATTCTTGGAGTTCATCTCGTACTTCTTGGTCTGGAACAATTGCAAAATAATATATTAGTTAAACACTAAGCAAATAATGAATGCAATTAATGAGATCTCAAAGCAACACAATAAATACCTCTTCTGCAAGGACTTCAAATGCTTCCCAACTTTGCAACTTTCACATCTCTTATCTTGACATTATTCAGTAAGGCTTCCAACAGTCTTCCTGCAACCTCCTCACACTGATGACACCTAAGAAGTTCCAAGAGTGCCTCAATGGCACCACTATCTACCATGGCTTTAGCACTAGATGCATCATCAGTCTCCAGAATAAGAACGACATTTAATGCACCTACAATGGTTGTTTCTGAACCAGGTTAGAGAATTTTTACTGGGACTACAACAGGTACCTCCAAATAATACTTGGAACCAAATTGTAAAATACTTGATAATACAAAAGCCGTGGATTCCCAGAGGACATAAGAAGTGGAGGGTCATCTTGGAGAATCACCTTTAATAGCTCAGCAACTCCTCCCACATCTGCAATTGCATTTGACCAGCATAATGAAACACTTACTAGAGCTTTGATTGCTTTTTGTTGCAAACTAGGGATACGAGATCCAATAACCTAAACCAGAAAACCAATTTCCTGTTGAGTGGTCATGTGCCTCTACAAGCAGTCCTCCAGAAGTAAATGAGAAAGAAGTTCTGTTGCAAGTTGTTGCACTGCCTGGGATGGTCAATCCAACAGAGGGATTGGTGGCTCCACTACTTGAGATGGTGTTAGCTTGTAGGTAGCACGCTGCTGAGGATTCTCTAACATATTTACCAGCACCTACATTGCAATATGCTATACCTTGCAGCACTAAAGTCATGTCATGTTAAAGCTGAGAAAAGAGGATAGACTACATTTGCAATGCTGTTGTTATATGTCGGCATTCTAAGTAATTCTGCCATCACAACACACAGAGAGTATGGTGCTTCTGGTATGTATTCAACCACCCCATTTTTAATCATATCAAGCTTGCAAAGTGGTCTATCTTTTCCAAAATTTGCCAAAGCATTTATACAGAATCGTGAAGATGATAATTCCCACCAAACAGAATTCCAACAAGTGGAACAATAACACCATGTGTAGAAATAAACTCTTCCAGTTGTTCATCATCTAAAAGGTTATCAAGAGAACAGACTATAGCATGGTGGGCTGGACTAAACTCTGTAACAAGAAGAGAAAATAGAGGTCCAACGCATCTTGTTGCAGGTAGTGTAGATCTAATTCTTGTATTTCCAAAAAGAACACAACAAAACTCTGCAGCATCCTCTTTCATCCCCATAGAGAAATTCAAGAAGAGAATTCAACATAACACATCCATTGCATTTGTTTCAACATCAACAACTGCAAGCGCTCTTGAAGGATTTCAAACAACAACCTGATCAACTGCCACGTTGTTCATTTTCTGACCCAGAGCTAAGAATTTCAACAAGATGCTAGATAACCTGCCTGGCTACTTCCCAAACCTTAATGGGCTCTGCTGCAAAAAGACCTTCGAAAGATCTTGTTGCACTCTATCTTGATCCCCTAGTACCCAACGGCCAAGCGTAATATTGCAACCAGATGATTGACAGCTCCAACAGTAGATTCATGCTGCCGTATCTTAGGGCTACCAAAAAGAATCCTTAATAACTCTACTAGTTCTTCTTCTATAGCATCTTGAGGACCAAGAGAGAGATACTTTGCTAAAGCTTCTATAGCCCCAGCTTCTGCCATTACAAACTTGTTTGAATTATTATCTATTGCAAGTTGAGTTAAAAGCTTCAGATCTGATTATCAGGTCTCACTTCCACTTGTCATCCTATGCGATTGTATGATCTTTAGTCCTATGATTAGAAATGTGTAATAAGTAGGACAAGGACACCATAATAGTTGAAATAATAAATACAGTAGGATTGGCACTATAGTTCATGGAGGAATTAATAAATCCAGAGCTATACATAGAAACTTAATGTCAAATTGACACCTTGAATTTGACTTCATGCACCAAGAATGTGGACACTTAAGGACATTATCCTGATTTAGGGTGTTGATCAAACTCGCAAGGGAGTCATTGGAACTATAACAAGATAACCTACAACATTATCCATGTTGCATCAAGCACCAATACCATTTCCCTCACATCCTCAAGATGGTCACTTCTGGGTATGGATATCTTCATTAGTTGGTAAATTTCAGTATTGTTGTGTTGGCATTGCTAGTGGCTTGCTTATAAGTTGCACTTGAAATTCATGGACATGGACTTCCTCTATCCTCAACTCATGAGAGGTCAAAAGGAAATGGTTTCACTTATAGATGGGAGAATAGTACAAATGTGAACTTGATTTTACTGAAATGTGAGACAAGAATTAACTATCTCTTAAGCATAGTAGAACTAGAATCAAGTCCCCAACAACCAAATCTCCTCATATGTGTGAGTCAATTCCCCATATGTGAAAAGTGATAAACTCAAATTCTTCCTTTAATATTTATATATTTAAATTAACATTATAGGAACACTTCCATGAAAAGAATATTTTTTTTATTACAAATTAATTCAAATGATAAAGAGTACAAATTTGTGGACGAAGCAGTTACAATTGTAAATCGACCGCATACCATATTGGTACATATTATGTACATATATTCTCCATCATAGGAGATGGAGTTTGCTAGTTGCCACAATGGCAGGTTTCAGGGAGATCCTCTAAGAACTTAAAAACCAAAAACTCAAATAGCCCAATCACAGAATTATGTATTTTTCCACTCCTGTCCATTTCACCTTTGTTGGAAGTTCAATACCTTGATGCATAAAGAAAACACAACTGCAAAGGAAACATAAAACCCCACTAGGACAACTCCGACTACACCCAAGAAATCATGCTTGTATCCGAAGTAATCCTCAAATTTATTCGGTGGTTTTGATCTGTCACCCATTATGTCTATTGGGGTAGTAATGTCTCCGTACTGTTAAACCGTCCCCACAATGATAAAGAGATCATTGATGTTGTCCCGGATATGCAGTTAATCTATTTCTTAGTGTCTGATAAGTACTTCTATACCAGGAGATGCTGTAAAGAGTCCCTGCACCAAAAAAAACTTCAAAAATTCCTTTTGAAGTGGAAATTTTGCAGTAGGATCAAGAGAAGTATTCGTTGTAATATTACACAGAGAACATCATCTGAATCTTTGGCTTCTTGTGAAAAACTCTCAGTGTCCTCACCCACAATATTTGGCTTCTTCTGAAAAAAAATCGATGTACTCACCCACAGATTTGACAAACACACACACCTAACACTTCACCATGTTCCTCTGTAAGAGATTTATCAAGCTGACTACTCTTGTTTAACTGAAGGGGAATTCCTTATAAAAATAAGCCAGTCAATTCTCAGCCAAATACTAAAACCCTGCTTTTGTAACAAATTTACAGACCAATTTTTTGATTCTCTAGGTTCTAGAAATATCATCAAACTTCCCATTACTGTTTTGCTATAAATCTATAACAACTACTGATTGACACACAATCATTTTCACACCAATTTACCATTTCCTACAAACAATGTTGAGCAGATTTATACAGATGACTATCCTTTATTGACAAAAATCTAGTAAACAATGTACAAACTTATGAAACAAAACAATCTGAACACATGATTGGTACCCTAGGAAGAAGCATAAGAAAAATATCAAATGCTAAATGATTTCAATCATGAGATGATGACATAAGTAATCCTTCAACTACAACTTCCAAAAAACTAGCAATCCTCCTTGCAAGATTCTTTTCTGGACTGTTGTGTTTTTTTCTTCTATTTGTTTTCTGAGTAGAAAGAGATGTCCTTGCATCCTCAATGACCACTAGCAGGTCTGCAAAAAAAAATTCTGCTAGAACGTGACAGATAGAATGAACTCAAGGATGATAGAAGGATGTTTCCTGAGTTGCAAAACAAAAAAATGTCTCCTGATTTGTCTCCTCCTCCTGTAACTGAGGAAAAACATAAATGCTAGTCCACTCCAAATTTTAAAATATGCCAATAGTGCTAATCCACCCCAATTCTAAAATATAAACATGTGTAAGAAAGAATCAAAATTTTAATATAAAATGGGAGAAAATATTCCAAACAGACCTGCATGGAACAATCTGACAAAGATCTCAAGCTGGGATGTAATCATCTTTCTAATATTGCATCTTATACCAACAAACTCCTTCAGATATCCAACCCTCCTGAAATGGGTTCTTCCAAATTCACCACAAAATGCTTATAATTAAAATAAAACTTATACTCACGAGTACATTGAAACATGTTGATGATGAAAAATTTAATATCTTACACCATCTACACTTAACCCTTTATATCAAAATCATCTCACCCTGACTTTTCCAGTTTGTGAATCTTTTGTGATTTTGCAATGGTTGGTTGACGCCCCTATTAAGCTTGGTACACCTTAGAAATGTTAAAAGAAAGAAATTAGGCAATAAAAAGGGATAAAATAAAATGTTAGAATGACTTTTTTAATAACCTAAAAGGAGGCATAAATAAAACTAGAGTGACCTTTTAAAATAAGACAAGTTGTTAAGTCTAAGGAGAATGGGGATGTAATTATTTTAAAACTTGGATAGATAATAACATGGAAATGTTAAAGGAGAAAATGTTAATAGTATGCATTTGATTATTGGGTGGAGAGGTAATAAAAGTAAAAGAATGAGAAATAAAAAAGGAGAATTTTTATTGGATCAACAGAAAGCAATTATGATCTTGTGTTGCATTTCCTTTTGTCCCTGTCACCATTACTCTCATTACTCTCTGTCCTACCAATCTAGATGGCTTGGACAGAACCTAAGTGGACCACTGTCATTTGCCATAGGGCCTCTAACAACCTTTTAATGGCCCACCTTGGGTATAATTATCAAAACTAATGGTTTTGGATGAATTTGGCCCAAAACCAATCTAGATTGGGCCTTACAACCATTTTGGACTGGTTTGGGTACATAATAGTCCAACTAATTGGTTCAATCCTGAAGCTGCCAGTTCTGTATGGCCCTAACCTGCATGCCAAGAAAGAGAATCAACACACCCAAAAAAAAACAAAAACACATCTAGAAACACTTTTGTGCACATTATCCAGGCACCAATTGAGACAATTGAAAGAACCAACCTGCTGTAAGTTCAGGTAATGAATGCTCAATAAAACAAGTTGCTTCATGTGCATTTAAGTTTGTTGTAGGACGTGCTGCCAATACATAAACAAACCGAACCTAGTCATCAGCAAGGAATGGTCCAGGGGTCTATTTTTGTCACAAAATATGGAGAAATGAATTTGATTGGACACTAGAGGATTCCCATAATTGCCAATGCGGAAGTGCATGAAGTGAAATATTGTCTCATGAACTGGTAACCCTTCTGTGAACAGTGATTACTATCTAGTCTTCTACTTTCTTTTGTCCAATGTACACTTAGTTTTCCTACTGTCACATGAGCATTCATGAGTACAAGATCCAGTAAGTGACCCAAGAGAGGAAGTATTAATGTGGAACGAAAGAGTTACAGTTCAAGTTATCTCCTAGTATTGGCTCACTTACTAAATCTTCATGTCTAGTGGAGTGCTTCCAGCACTGCAGCCGCATATGAGACCTACAATCCTTGCATGCACATTGCATTAGCTTCATTTCTTATGGTTGTGGTTTTGGTAGTAGTTGCATTTGGTTGGTGCAATATCTTTGTGATTATACCATGTTCCCTTTATACAACTTGATGTGTGTCCATCTGCAGAAGATATTTTCAACTTCATGTAGTCATCACAATCTAATTCAACTTCTCTTTCATGATATGATTAAGACGGCTCTGGAAATTTGATCCCATTTCAGCAAATGGCATCCTAGCCTTTAACTGGTGAAATTTATGACAGTCCAAAATTGTTTTACCTGGAGAGAAACTAGTATTGTTTCTTGGAGATTATGGCCTACTGGATTGAATCATGGTGGATACCTTCTCATCCTTCATCAATTTTCATTTGTCATTTCCATGTGCATATGTAAGGAGTGATTTGATTATATATTTCGGTTAACAGAGGAATTGTTTACTTGTTGGGAACTGTCACCAACTTGGGGAGGGATTCTTCAAATATTATTTTATATGTGTTCTATGATTGCAACCTTAAACTATTATCCCATGGACAAGGGAGGTCATGGGTGATCATGGTATTCATATCATGAAGGAAAGGTTGTATAAGCTTCTCTGATTATTCAAATCTCCCTTTAATAATCTAGTAACTATTGAATTTGTTGATATAAATCTCAATATCCATGTACATTGAGGTCCTATTTGTGAATCCTAGTAGTGCCAGGCTCTTGGTAGATATTGAATTAATCACTCCTTTGGCTACTTTAGCCGACTCTTCCTATGCTGATGCAATGGATAGGGTCCCATCAATTATGAATAATGGATGGAACCCCATATACCCTTGAAAAGGACTCGAATGATAGAAATGTGAAGAGCTCTGAGGTAGTAGTGCTAAACATGAATACTTTCATACATGTATATATATATTTGGATTTGTATATCCCTAGGATATGTAAAATCATCATGTGGACTACCTAAATGTGTTCATTAGTGCAGGGATGCAAGGTAATGTATTTAGTCAATATGGTGTCCATCATGGACCAAAATATACTTAAGCACTTACTATCCCTGTAAAAAACAATGGTCTTTGGAAACCCAAAATTAACCCAAACATGCCTAAAGTAGCTTAATAATGCCCTCTGTTGTGACACTTATTGCAGGGTGCTGAAATTGTCATCCTTGAAAATCAATCAACCGCAAAACACAATCATGACCATGCTTGTTTGAGGGAAAATATGAAAAACGTCCATGGAGACAAGTTCCCAAGGTTTATCGAGAGTTGGTAGAGTATTGTACAATCCTTGTTTCTTGATTGTAGGTTTGGTGATGGAATGTGGGGTAGCATGATCTGATATATTTGTTAATGTTGTATCAAAGCTTTGGCCAATAGAAACACTTTTGCAATGTTGCCATTATTTTCTCCATCCCAAAGTGTCTTGCCACCCAAATGTAGTGCGACAACCAAATTATTTTATCATGACCCCGTGAAGGAACAAAAAGATGGTCTAGATGACACACAAATCCATCTCAAAGGTAAAATTATGAAACTTTTTTACTTGTGACTAATGTCTGAATGTAGTAGTGGAGTAAGGATTATTGCCACATAGCCAGGGCCACATTGAAGTCCCATGTTCACATGGGTTGAGAATTGTGGTTAGTACCAAAATTAAAGGTAAGATATGGCATTCTACAACTTGATTGGTGTTTCCCTTCTTGTACTTGATGTTCAAGTAGAACTATTGAAGGCATCTGTACCACTTTGATGGTGGTTGTTCTACAACTTGTTAGCTTTTGGGGTTACTCTAAAAGTGTTTGCATCATGTTTGGAGTTGGTTCATGAGATTTGGGTTAAATGGTGTATGATTAGCTTTGGGATGGTCTATTATGGATTTACACATTAGAGGTGGCTTATACAATGGTTCCTTGACCTTAGTTTGATGCTTGCATGACATTCTTCCTTGGAGCATTGTAGATCTTTTCATAAAACTTGGGGACATTCTTCATGATGGCCATGGAGATTAGTTTCTTGCTTGAGAGGTCGTCTTGCACTGGAGGAGGAGCATTGGCATTTTGTAGGAGGGAATTGAACCCTAAATAGTGTGGGGTGGCTTGGATTCTTACATGGAGTCTTGGAGTTTACTTGGGGATTCCTAGGTTGTGATAGTGCTCATGCAAGTGGAGTGAACCCAATGGAACATATGACTTATGAGTAGTGTTGGAGTCTTGTAGGATAAGCAATGGACACATGTCATGGAGTGTGCCCTTGCATTGGGGCCTTGCTTTGTATGCCATCTCCTTGGAGTGTGGCATGTGTACCCTTGCAGTGTAGCACTTCACATGTAAGATTGATTGTGCTTGTATTAGGTTGATTGTAAGGTTTAGGCCCACATATGTATTGTTTGCCTCCCTTACCTCTCACATCTATAGAGAAAAGAGTCTTTTCATAACATATCATCTCTTTATTGTATTATGTTATAGATGTGAGGAGAAGAGCACACTTGCCTCTCTGTCCCTTTCTAGTTCTTTGTTCTTTATCTATCTAATCTTAGAGGCATTAGGGTTTCTTGGAGCACATTGAATACTAGGGTTAGTGTTTCATTCCTTGAAGACATTTGTGTTAGGTTTTTTGGATTATACCCTAGGTTGTATCTATTGAGTAGAGAGGAGATGTGTTAGTTGGAGCCAAGGAGGATTGCTAATGTTGATACTAGCTTGTAGAGAATATTTAGTGGAGCTAGGGTTTTCTTGGTTTTCTTGAGCTAGGGTTTTCGAGAACTAGAGGATTGTGCTAGCCTCGGGATGAGACTATGGTATTTACATGTACTTTTATCTTTACACACACACATAAACTTTTAAACTGCCATCAGTGTTTTGAGAGTCATTTTTGATCCATGTGCAGGCGGCTAGGGTTTCAACCCTAGCCACCCGCTGCTCACCCATGCGAATGGAGAAGGACAACATCACCCTTTGCATTTATGTTGGCAGAGGTTCTCTGCAGACATGGAAATGGTGAAGGAATGGAGATGGTGTGTTTCTATGCAGTTCAAGCGAGGTTGTTTCCGGCGGCGGATTTGCAAGCTAGGAACAGCCAAACCTCCTCTATTTCCACTGGTGGCGATCTGTTATGGCGGCGATGACGGGGTCCCCTTTCCCCCTGAGCTGCTACCTAGCATGACCGATTGGCGGTGGATATGGACGACTCCTTGTGAGCAGAGCGATGGTGGAGCCTTTGCGCGGCGACCCATTGCGTAGCGGGCTCCTCCTGCTTACCAGTGGCGGCGGCGACTGATTTTGAGCTAAGGAGTGCTGCAGGGAAGTGCGTCCACGACGAGGGCATCGGAAGTAGCTAGAAGGTGGTGGAGATTCGCTCAGATGCGGGCTCCTGTTTACTTTTAGCGGCGGCGGCATCTCATAGTCAAGGCCGACTATGGATGGATGTTCTCGGTGCGGTGTGAACCTTTTTTGGCGGCACTGTGACCACCTGTTGACGGTGGTTTCAGTCTTCAAATGCTCTACAAATGCATTTTTCAACATATTTGGCTTCTTTCTTTTTTGTTTCTCTTCAACTCCTAATGAGGGGGTTCTTCATTGTACATGAGCCATTCTTGGCTTCTCTGATCTAGGGTTTATTAGATTTAGGTCTATTTCTATGAAGATGAAAAGCTGTTTACCGGAAAGGGCTCTTTGAAGCCTTTCTGCAATATGTAATTTGATTATTCTTAATGAAATTATGCTTTTTTCCTTGGAAAAAAATAAACTTTTAAACTGTCCAAAATTTTGTTATTATAGATTTGATTTTCCACTATATTTGTCTTCATGGTTTGGTAGTTTTCAACACTTATATGTCTTGTTGAATCGACATAAGTTAAGGATGAAATTAGTAAGAGTTTTAACATCAATATTAAAGGATATATGGCAGATTTACTATTGTTATAAAGTGAATTTTAGATCTGGTTTATGCTTGATAAGATTGCCCTAGAGGGCTAACACTTGTTGGCACACATTTGGTATGATTTCTCTTGAATTGTTTTGTTGATTGGGGTAAAAAATGAGTGAAATAATGCTCACCATTTGTTGTTGTAAAAGTATATTTCATATTATCCCCATGGCTACAATTTCATGACGTTAAGATCTTAGAAATCTCTAGCAAAGAGGTGAAATTTCTTAAGTTGTATTAAAACTTGATTTCACATAAATTTCTACATGGTATCAGAGCTATTTTCACTTAAATCACTCTTTTGGTGTTTTAGTAGTGGTGTACCTAGGAGAGTTAGTTAACCTTGTTAAGGTTGTTGCTTAAGTTTTTTGAGGTTGTTGGGTGTGAAACCCTAGGTTACTTGGTAGAAGCATTTTAACATTTGAAATATTTCGTCTACTTTATGTGCTATTGATTTGTGCACTTGAGGATTTATAAATTTATAAATATTTTGTCTACTTTATATGCTATTGGAAATATTGAGAGAAAAAAGATTTATGAGATTTAGAGATTTATGAGATTTGATGTCCCAATTCCTGAGAAGAGTTCGTGTTACATGTAGTATCCCTTTTAAAAGATGCAAAAGTAAAAATGTTAGACAAATTAAAGGAAGAACCAGGAATAGAGGTATGGCGTGGATATTTTGCCCCTTGATGAAGACTTCTTAGTTTGGGAACTTTTTGTTTTGTACCCCTAGACAGTGATGGCATTTCTTGCATGGTTTCCTCTACATATTCATGCCTTAGAGATTATATTCTTTATTTATTTTGTGTGGGATCTTCTTGTATGAGTCAATCTCCTTCCTTTCTTTTACCATCCTACCCTATGTGGATAATTGTGTCTTACAATGGGGGGATGGGGTTCTTTCTTCTTCCTCTTGAAGGAAGTCGTCGATATTCCCTTCTTATTCTTTGGATAGTTCTTGGGAAACCCATCCTTTTCCTTGAAATTCTCTTAATACTCTTTTCTTCTTCTTTTGTGGATTGTTTCTCTATTATGGGTTCTTCTTGTATTTTTGTGGGGACAAAGCTTCCCTGGTCGAATCTTGGGGGAATATCTTCATGTACTTGAGGATCTTTTACTATAACATGTGTTAACGAGGTCCCCTTTTTTGCTTCTAGCCTCCATTGATGAGTCATATGGGAAGAGGGGTGAAGGAAGACTTCAAATCAACCTTTTCTCTTTAAGGAATACCAGGTTCAACCCCTAGTCCTAATCCTTTAATATGTGTATTCAACTGTTCAACACCTATGAAGTTTTGTTGGATGGACCCACTTAATTTTTTAGTGGTTCAAAAATACCTCTTGCATATGAAAAATATCATCTTCCTCTAGTACAATCTCCTAGAAAGGGTTCCATCTCAGATTCAAGCTTGGATCAAAATTTTAGATCTATTATCAGTTCCTACATGATTGGTTGTATGGAATTGCTATCTTCTACTCCTATACATTCTACACTAGCAAGTTCTTCTTGAGGTGACCATGATATTGTTCCACACTTACCATCCCTTGGATTAGATGTTCTAGACTTCTAGTTGTGAATATGGGTTCACCCTTGTCATAGCAGATTTTATCCCTGACTTGTTAGATGATATATGTAAGAAAAAGCAGTTTGTTCCATTTATTACTTCACCATATTTTAAAGTCATTGCGAATAGAGGTTCACCCTCAACAACAAAAAATACATACATGGACTTGCAAGTTGTTTTGGCATCTACCAAAGCACCTGTAGAATATACTAATGGCACGAAAACAACTTCCCAACTCCAACTAATCTTACAAAGGTGAGAGTTTAAGAAATAAGTGCAAAGACTAGCTTCAAAAACTCTGCAATTGTT
Source organism: Larix kaempferi (assembly GCA_027924585.1). Lineage (NCBI taxonomy): Eukaryota > Viridiplantae > Streptophyta > Pinopsida > Pinales > Pinaceae > Larix > Larix kaempferi. The sequence goes on along the minus strand of BSBM01000764.1, from coordinate 5,980,896 downwards.
GACTTTGCTACTTATGTAGATGACATGAGTAAAGCATTGCTTTATTCTAATAAGCATACTATGAATGAATCCAGCCTGCCATAATTCGGTCCAAGGCCAAGCAGGATCCATCTGCTGGGAAATGGTCCAATGGAAATTTTGAACTAAATTCAGAAAAAAGTGTAGCACAACATGAAACAGGATGGCAATTTGTCCATGGAGATGGAATAATAACACACTACAAACTGCTTTCATGTTTTTGGAATTGTTTTCTCCATTTTCTTATTGCATGCATGGATTTGGGATGCAAAGTTGTTTGATGTTGTACATTTGGGGGCTATGTTTCTTTTGGTCTTTTATTGTTTGGGCACTTTTGTACCGTTGGTTTTTATTGGCAGCTACTTTTGCAACAGGAAGATTGAATTGAAGATCCAATGAAAAGAAACATAGTTCCTAGGAAAATTCTAGAATAGGTTTGGTACACTAGTGGACTATTGCAGTTTGGTGTTGTTTCCATTGAGTAGTACTCAAGTTGTATACAAACAACAATTATATGGCCACAAACCCAAGGTCACATTCCAGTCAGTATAGAGCTATTCCTAAATTGAGACGAAAATGGGGACATTGCCGAATTAGACTAGGAGGAATTGGTATAGGAATTGGCACAAGGAGATATGGATAAAATTAATTAAATTAGTGTTATGTCATTTCATATCAATAGGGTAGTGTTACACCTCATATTATATGAGGTTTCACATTGGGGATTTCAGCCGGTACCTTTGAGCATCTTGATGGACTTGGGGATTAGCTAAGATTGTTGAACATTGGGAGGAATGTAATTGGATCAATGGACTGCTCCTGCAACAAATTTTCCCTATAGCATATCAAATGCAGAACAAGGCCTACATCTTGGTTCGGTCTATTTAAAGAAGCAACATACTGAAGTAGATGGACATTAATCTGTGTAGCAGACCATCCTTTATGTCCTGTAGCAGCTCAAATAAGGGACCAGATTGGCTCATTATTGTAGCATTTTGCAATGGCATACTTTTTGAAAAAATACTACAAAAGATAATTCAAGTACAAATGAGAGCTTGGCTAGGTACCTCATCCGACAGATATCACTACAAGGAGGCCAGATATATTGGAGGATTGGCATATAGTGTTTGGGAAGATTGAATTGCTATGTTATGTAGGATAGCTTCTGAAGTATGAAGGACTGTAGGTGACAGTATGTATCTATTTTGGAATAGAGATATATGAAGCCATGGAAAGTCTGACCTTTGAAGATGGGTGCATGACTCTCTTAGGATTTTATATAAAATTCCATGGTAATAAGGCCAAATTGAAATTGGAGGTGGCCAAATTGAAAATTGGAGGTGGCAATTTACGAGGTGTGATCTGTCAATATTTGATGCACACAAGAAGTATGGCGACTCTGTTGATGGATTAAATGATGTGAATACTATGGCAAGTTGATTCTAAATCACATTTATCAGAAACCTTCCAATTTACACCAGACCTAAAACTGGTCACTTGTCAAAAAAAGGAAGCTTTATATTCAAAGGCAATCTTGTGGGTGGACATATATGGTGGACATATATGGTGAACACAAAGCTAAAATCGTGAAATCCATCCATACAAATTACTATAGCAGATCGAAGGACTATAGGTGACAGTTAGCATATCAAATGCAGAACAGGGCCTATAGATTGGCTCGATATGCTTAAAGAAGTAGCACACTGAAGTAGATGTGCATTAATCTGTGTAGCATATCATTCTTTATGTCCTTATGTACTTTTATGTCCTGTAGCATCTCAGATAAGGTAATCCATTGGAGGAGGTTCATTATTGTAGGAAGTTGCAGTAGCATACTTTGTTAGGAGTGATGTTGAAAAAAGACATACAAAAGATAATTCCAGTCCAAATCTTGGCTAGGTAACCTCATCACACCAACATCACTATATGGGTGATATCAAATGAGTTGAGTTGAATTGGTAATGTCAAGGTTTTATCAAATCCAAAATCATTTAAATTCAACTATGCTTATTCCATTAGAAAAACAACGACAACTTGTATTCAATGGCATATCTCATGCCATCTACATTCAATGTCACGATCGACTCTTGTGTTAAGAAGAATTGAGCTGTTGTGGGATTTCAATGAAGGAACAGTCGCGAGTAAGCTATATCCATTAAAGAGTTAGACTTGTGGAAAAATACTAATCTCAGTTAGTAGCAATCCTCATCTAAAAGATAACAAAGTCTTCAAATAAGAAAATAACAAACGTTTCCCAACTACTTAATGCAATAACACATTACTATTAATATCCATAGCATACTTCTAAATATGATATTATGTTATTATCATTTGCATGATAATGAACATTGTTTCCAATGGTACAAAACAAGACCTCGATATTATGTTATTATCATTTGCATGATAATGAACATTGTTTCCAATGGTACAAAACAAGAACTCTTACAATGGTTTCAATGGTTTAAACCTTGCTATTTTGGGCCCTCCCCCAAAAGCACTCTTTAGGACATAAATCAGTGCACATTTAACACCAAATATAACCACAGGTCCTACTCTTGCATGGCAAAACCTATACTTGAATGTCAATAAGTTTATAAACTAATCAACCTATGATTAGTGTCCTCGAGTACCTTTTTGTCTGTAGCATTGTTCATCTTGTGTTTTCAGCCATTATGTACAGGGCTTTTGTGAAGGGATGGTGGTGGACTAGGGATTACATGTTGACCTTTTGGGTTGTTAATATTGAGAAATCGAGGCATTAAAGGTTCTAGGAAAAGACCTACAAAATCCCCATGTTCCTTGTACCTGAAAAAAAACACTGCAAGACCCCAATAACACACCATCCAAAAGAAAAAGAAAAAGAAAAAATCGAAGTCGCCAAAAATTGTAGAACTAATTGCAAATATTCACATTAGACAACAACTAACACACTACCAAGTGAGAAAAGAGAAGACCCCATAAATTGTAGAACTGGCTGCAAATAATCATATCTGACAACCCAAGTGACGACCAGGAATACATATTACAATATAGCCACCTATTATTAATACAAAACATAAAAACCTAAAAGCTTACACCATCGGCCTGTGGCTTGGGTCAACAACATTCCTTGTTCCCAAGAATATAATAATTCTATTGTTCCCAAGAATATAATAATTCTATTGTTCCCAAGAATATAATAATTCTATTAAATTGAGAAGCCAATATTCAAGAATGAACTCAAATAGACTGACCTGTAACTCAGAGGCTCATAGCCGCATGAAATAGACTAATGGGTAGATGTAGGCTGCAGCTGAGACTCACTTTGCTGGTGTAGAAATCCAGTAGAAATGCCTTTCAAATTCAATGTGGTTACCAAATAAGATTTGGTCTTTAATAACCATCGAGCGGATTCCAAATGGGGATCTAGATTCTAGAAACCATCACTAGTCAAAATCAGGGGTGAATGAGACTCCAACCTGAAATCGAGGGTAAGCAGGAACTGTAGAATCTGCCATTTCTCGAAATCGAGGGCAAGTGGGACTCCAAAATCTTCACCCAAAAAAATTTGGTGGTTGAAACCTCAATTCAAACCCCCATTAACCAAAATCGACGGGAGTTGGGGCAATTCGAAATTTTGAAATGAGATTTTCATAAAACCTCAACGCCGGGCCGCCATTGCCGAAAACGTGGGGCGAGCCAGCTGCTCGTGGGCGTCATCATGGGCGAAGTTCGAACCATTCGACCAAGTTACCATTACCAATCGCGGCCTCCATTAAACCATTACCCAAATAATAAATTGTTGGGCCGCTGGCTGGGCGAACCAACTGTTCGCGGCCTCCATTACCAGAAAATGGTGGGCGAACCAACTGTATGCGGCCTCCATTACCCTAAATGGTGGGCGAACCAACTCTTCCAAGCCTCCATTACCCGAAATTCTGGGCGAATTCATCATTTCGGGATTCTTTTACTTGGCTATATTGATTTTTCCAATTTCGCGACCTTGGCTATTCAATTTCCTTTGACTATGGGTTAAATAAATATGGGGCTAATATGTTAAATTTAAAAAAACTCATTTCATATTAAAAATTCGCCCAGGGTTTCTTGGTAACCCCTATAATTTCGCCCATGGGCTATAATTCGCCCCTAAAATTTTCCCTGGTTGGATGAGTGGAGACAATGACAAATATAACCAAGGCTAGCAGGAGTGTGGGTAATGTCCAAGTCTATACCAAAGATGGGGATATGACCAATGTGTATATAGGGGAGCCTTGCAATCAAGGTGACAAACTGCCCTCTCCAAAGGCCATCATGTACCACGACATAATAACACTAGATCACCAAATAAGTTACTACATGCCAAGTTAGAGTTCTAATATAAATAAACAAGCCAAAATATAACATCTATGAGCATATACCATATTCCTGCTTTGCCATATACCTGCTCAGCTCAAGTGGACCATAAGAGTGGCCTCTGACATGCATGGGCAAGGGAATGGCATACCCACACTGAACTCTGCTGCTCCAAGTATACCATGACCAAGTAGAACCATCTCAGTGTGGTCATGAGGAGCAACTAAGACAAAGGGGTTTGGATAACTGCACTATAATGCTCTGGCTGGCTATGCAAAATGGTAATGTGTCATCATTGCACATGACTCTAGCCATGCTCAACTCATGTATGCTCTAGCTCAAAAATGTCTGATAATGGATCTGCATCATGGTAGCTCCAACTAACATGGATGTGATAACAGTGCCAAGGATCAAGAACAATCCACAAGAAAAATCCTCCACATCACTAATACAAGCTATCCAAACAAGGAGGGTGCTCAACCGAAGATGATATCTATCAAGTGCTATGATGCCATCTATGTGCCAACTATCAAGAACACTCCACATAAACCAGATCACTCATACAAGATATCCAAATGAGGAGGGTGCTCAATCAAAGGTGATAACTGATGAGGGACAATGATGCTCCAAGGAAAAGCATGTTGCATCAAACATGTGCTATAATGGATGTGTTCCATGGAAAGACAACGCCATGGCACCTTGAAACATGGAATACACTATATGCGCAAGAGCACTAGGAAAGAAAAACCTCCACATGTCACTATGTCATCCATATGAACCAAGTGTCTATGATTAAGGGCACTCCAAGTAATATCCATCACAAACCATCCTAAGAAGAAGCATCTCATAGCTACTAGCATCAAGAACCCAAGGCTTCATCACAAAAGGAAAGCATCAATACTAGGCCGTCCAAATCCATCAACATGTAATCCCTTGTTGAAAATGTGATAAAAATCACATGGGGACACCCATGCAAAATGGGGGAAACATTCGGCTCCAACTACGGGACATGTGCTCATCTCAGGAGTGCATGAAAACCCCAGAATATGAACATGTACATGATAACAATGACCATCCCAAAACACCAATACAAAAATGAAACCTACTCTACTCTAATGCTTTTATGAGCTTATTCCTTCTACATTACCCTAAGCATGAGACAAGGCAAATATGAAGTGAAATCATGAACCCAGTGCAACCAAGTGCTCATTTCATCAAGGCCATGGCATCTTTTGTTATTCTTGGTCACCAACCAAAATAAAAATATATCAAATGCCACATAAATACAAGCTGGAATGTCCATGAGATGTAAAGCCAAAATATGAAATGTGCTTGTGGACAAGGCCAATGGCACCAAAATCATGACAAGAAGGGCATGCACCACCACAAGAGTTCTCTATCCAAGTTTGGATATGACTTAAGTAAGCATGGACATCATGGAACAATCCATCATTATAACTCCTCTCAAGCAACAAGTGCTTAAGGGGGTCTTCAAATCTGCAATATAAAATATTTCTCAAGGCAATTCTCTACAATAGATGAACATAAGATATGACATGAATTTCTAGTTTTAGAAAATACTTTGAGGCTCAAATTTAGGGCTTGAAAATTTCTACATGAAGCTCCAAACCAGTATCTTGCTGCCCTAAACAAATTTCTGCATTAAAATCACATTTCCTGGTTGAAAATACATTCCCAAAAAGAGAAGAAATGAAAGAATGAGGTGGCTGGAAATTTCTATCATGAAAACCCTGCCGTCCTACATAATTTCCAGCCTTACAATGATCTTTTATAATTACAAAATTAGGCATGACATGACTAATACAAGAGGCAAAAGATGGATGTATTTTTCTTGTGTGTTTTTAGGCCCAGAAACTTGCTCCAAATGGTTGGAAAAACTTGCACCAAAACCCTTCAAGCATGGTTGGAAATCACCTTGAGAAATATGCCCCAAAACAGCCATGAAAATTGGAGGAGATACCTGAAATAAATCTGCAAAAATGTGCTCAACATGATGCCCAAAATCAACATTAAAATGGGGGCATATCGATGCAATCCTCTTCCCTGTTTAACTGTTCCAAAGCTTCTAAATTTGCGATTTCTTGATTATATGCATCAATATAAGAGTCATAGATGGGGTTTTCAAACTTTCCATATATTCCATGCCCCTAATATGATCAATAATCCGAAACCTTGCATCTAAATTATCATAAAAAAGGGAAATACATGCACTATCTTCCTCATCATCAAACAATGGCTTGTCTTCAATATTTTCCTCAAAAGCACAACAAAATAAACCATCAACTTCAGATTTTTTAGGATAATCAAAGCTTACCAAACGCTCATCGTTATGAGGAGAACAAATAGGTGCATCAATGTCTTTTTTAACTAGGTTATCAACAACTTGGTCTTCATTGGAGTCTTGGTGGCTCATTTGCTTGAGGGCTTTTATCATGTGCTTCTTCAGGGGATTCCTCTTTTGAATCATGGTGTGCCCTACTATGTAGGAGTGCAATAGTATCTTCAATAATATTCACTTTTGTCTTCTTTTTCATTATGCCAATGCTTGAAAAACACCTTGAAAAATCTAGAATTGAAAATTTTTCTTTGCTACCAAGATTTTCATACCATCCCAATGCATAATCTTTTAAAGTACAATCAAATACTCATCAAATCATCCTCATGAATAATATGCCTAAAATAAACTCTACGAATTTTCTAATGAAATAATTCCCTAGAATTAGGCCCTAAAGTATGGGAAGATTAATTTAGAATCATGATTTTTGGACTTCAAAATATCGAAGTAGGTTAGCTTAATTTCAGGAATGGATAAGGCATGGAAATAGAAAAGAGGATGAGGATAGTTTTAGTAAAGGGTAAGGCATATACAAATAAGAAAGTGGACAAGGCAAAGATAGAAAGGCGTGTGGCTTTTAGGTTTCTCCACCATAGAGTCAACAATGTCAAATGAGGGATCATCAGGGAGGTTGTACCAATCAGGTCATATGGAAGCCTCCAAGGGCTCAACATTGTCTAATAATAGCTAGTATCTCCATGTGGGCCCCACCTAGCTAAAAATAGACGATGCCAGAATGCAATTGATCCCTAGAAATTCAAATAAATTAGCACCCTTTCAATAGGACATGAGGGTTGGTGCTAAGATTGGTAACTTCTCAGGAGATGCACCCACTGTCACCACAATGCACTCTCCTCTCTCTTTAGGCGAACTCCTTTGGCTATGGGAGGCTTCCCAAATGCGGATAGAAATAGACCTGTAAAGTACAACGAGAACAATTCTACTTCTAACAAAACCCTCTTATTGGATTAGTAGACCAGTGTCTTATGGAGTCAACAAGATATTCAATAAAATACTCAATGATTACGCACAAGACTGGGAGGTTAGGAGCAATATGATTAGGTGCTATTTAGATCAGTGAACTGCAGTAGTAAACCAACACCAATAACTTTTAATGAAAGCTGATTTAAACCCTTGAAAAATCTTTGATAGATGCCTCTTACATTTCAAACCAATGACAAGACTTGTACCTTTTGTTGTATCTCAAGATTGGTAATTACATGCTGCAGTTTATGGCTTCCAAATGACTTCAGATCTGTACCAGATATCTATGATTTAGCACTTCAAAACCCCCCTAGGGCACCCTACAATGCTTGGAGATGATTATTAGACCTTTTCCAAACCCCCTAGGGTTCCTTTGTCAAAAATGAGCTTGCAAAACAATCAACCAGACCTGCGCTAGGGTTGTACAAGCCCCTAGGAGTTGATATCACTCTCCTAGGGTTGATGTCACTCTAGTTTATGGCCTAAACTAGCTGCAAAACACATTTTTTCTTGGATATTTTGACTTTTTATGAATTTTCAAGTAAGATAAATAATTCAAAAATAAATAACCGTGCTATACTTTGGAATTTTTTGCAAGTAAAATTGATACTAATCAAAGTACTATGACAAAATAATATTTTCTGGATTTTTTTTGAAAATATTCAATCCATCTAGCAATAAGATATCAGGGCTAACGTTTCTCCCAAGAATAAAAATATTAATATTTGAATGAATTAGGGAGGCTAAGAAACCCTAGGTTAAGTTAGCTCTTGACCTAATTAGGGAAAACAAGATGTTGATGCCCAAACAAGGGATATTCTTCAAGAGGAATGTCTCACCCAACAAAACTAGACTATCATGCATAAAACTCTAAATTGCTACTACCTTGGATGTCTTTACCAATGCAAGACAAGAGATTGTAGTTCTTAGTACAATTGGGAGAGAAAGGAGAAGAGAATCCTCAAAACATCAAATATTAGATCCTTAGAAACCTTAGGACAATCAAGAAGAGAGGTGTGCACCAATTAATTGCTCATATACATAAGTAAAAATAAGAATTCAGTCATATTTGATCCTATGATCTTGGTTACAAATGAGAGGGGGGTAAGAAAAAAGGCTCACTTAATTCCTTCTTTCAGCCGACCTACCTAATTTGAGATTAAAATGTTTTTTTAGGGTTTGTCACCCACAATTTGGGCAGGGAAAATTCCAAGGACCCATAATTTTCTGAAAGTGTAGAAACATTGGCGAATCTTACTAATTCTTAAATTTCCAACGATAAAATGTTGGGCAATATTTTTCTAAAAAGATTCAAATTTTTAAGGGTTTTATATAGGTTATGGACAATTTTGGTGATTTTTAGAGTAAATTTTTTTTATCCCATGGATTTTGGGCAAATAAATTTAGAAAAAAATGGAAATTGGTGTATTTTTTTTGGAAAAAAGGGTCCAAATTAGCTAATGGGTTAAATTTCGCCCCTAAAATTTTCCTTGAATATGGGGATTAAACCTCATAAAACATAGAGTAATGATAAAATAAGATGATAGCTTCAACATAATGAAAAACTCAGCTTGGAAGGAGGATGTCATGCCTTATCTAACCTCAACATGTCTTTTTCCCTCAACGACCCCCTTTTTAGGATGGTATGACCTTCTAAAAATGATTTTTAAGATGGATGATTTTCTCTTTTTGACCTAGATGATCAAGGGGAAGGTGTAATACAATAAGATAAGGTCCAAGTGGGCATAAATAAGGTGTGCAGCTGTGCTAGAGCAGGGGTCGCAACTCTTACAAGTGCAATCACCTTTACAAAGCATGAAACCCTAAGTGTGGTTAGGGACTCTTAAGGCATGTGTCCCAATGGCCCCTTTGGGCGCACAAGGGAGGAGATATGCTCTTCCCCTCGGGCCCTCTTTGGGCACCCAATGCATAGTCCATGGGCTATGCATTGGGCGCCCATAGGGGGCTTGAGGGGAGGAGCAGAGCTCCTCCCTCGTGTGCCCAAAGGAGTTACTCAAGTCCAACTCTTTCCCCATTCAAACCTCAAGCATTGTGAAAACAATTGGATAGTAAAGACTTCGATTGGGTAATAAACATTTGAATAAATTCCTATTTAATATCCTTCTTAATCTAAAATATGAATCTAATCTCTATATAGATTGCAAGCATATATATCTTAAAGTGTTTTGTAGTTGTTTTCAACACAGCTATAAAAATCTGCAGATGCCGTTGAGAAGGGAATGCCTTTTAACCTCATCATCATAAACAAGAAATATAAAAAAGAAAAGTTGTAATAGAGACACCCATTCTTTCAATAGACCCTTCATGGACCTTATTGCAAATTGCAAATAGTTACACTAAGTTTTTTTAAGCTAATATGCATTTTGCTCATGTCCAAGTGTCAATTATATATATATAAGTCAAAATGTCATATTAAAATTACAAAAATAAAATATAGATATAAATATGTAATTTTCAAACATTTAAAAATAGAACAACAAAGCATCAAATGCACAAGAATACAACATAGATCATAGATATAGAATGATGAACTGTAGTTTTCTGATTTGATGTTTTCAAAATATATTACATAGATAAGATGATAGATGGAAATGCCAATGACAAATGCAAAATAGTCTAGAAGAATCTCATAGTTCCTTCGCTTGGACCTCATAATCAAAATCATGAGTATCACCACCACTTACACTGAATTGTGCTCTCCTCCCTCATCAAATGTATCGAGTCCATGTATCACATTTGCTAGTATGGCAAATGACCCCTCAAAACGATCACCATTATTAGAGGTGATCACCATAAGATCAAAGCAAAGTATTAAATACTGGAATTGATCAAGGGGTTAGATCGAGGCTGAATTACTAAAGAATGCATGAGATATTAAATGTATGTATATATATTCATGTACATAAATGTAAATCCAAACCATTAGCAACCAAATATGCAAATAAAGTGGGAGGCAACATTATATAACACTAACTTAGGGTTTTGACATAGTGTGGAGCATAATTTTTTGATTTTTTTTGGCAAAAGGTGTCTTTACTGCTTGAACCGGTTGAACTAGTTTGTGAATCAGATAGTCTGGTTCACAAATCAGTTTAGGGTTCCCTATAGGCTATGGGTGAACTGGTCTAGATCAACTGGTCCTTGTACAGTACAATGTGTTTTTTCATACGTTGTTGTTATCATCCATAGTAGCTGGGCTACCATGATTTCAGAGCAGTTCATTGTATATTTTTGAGCCTGGCCTTTACATAGTTTTGATGAGATCAGTCTATGATGAGCAGTACTTTTGATGATTACTCACATATCAAAGCAACCCCATATCAGACATGCAGTGAACCTTATGCCAAGACTGAGCCTCTTGACCTCAGATTTGATGACTGAGGTGACCTTTTATCCCATACAGAACAATGCAGTGCCCAGAGTTTCAACAATAGAGTTTTTAGTGGTTAGTGATGATCCAGATAGCAGGTGCAGGTATATGGCCCAACAGGTATATGATGTGCATTGGTTTTGATTATCTTGCTCTTTTGGTCATTTAAGTAGCTTGACTTAGTATCTAGTGATCATGATCTAGCAGTATATATGTATGATATGGATATGGTTGTTATTGATTATCTAAATGGTCTTATTACTCAGAATTGGAAGCTCTTGTTTTATACTCATTGGTTTTACCCTCTTAAGAGTGTGGACATGATCATTCCCACCTTTATGGCTTGTTAGCTTAGGCATCACCTTCACTTTCCCCATCCATCCGTTATCTCTTCCTTTTTGGTTTTCACCCCGACTTACACCTCAGCTTGTGATATGGAGGACTTCACCACTTTTGCCTCTGTGTTGGATATCATCCCTGTTAGTTTGTGTCTCGGCTTTGAGTTGGCAACAGAACTTACCGAAGCCTAGATCCTTCTGGGCCAGGAGCAGTCGTTGGTGTTGGTTCCTGAGCTTAGGTGAGTTGGATTTGATACCTTGATCACTCTAGTCGGTTGCCTCGATATTTGGTCTTGACTGTAGAGAATCCCCCCAGTTGCTTGAGTTGTGTTGGCTAAAACCTGAAGCAAATTGTACTACCATCATTACATGCATATGGAAACTATTATATTATCTTTTATGTAAGCCCATAGAAACAATTAAAACTGTGCTTCTCAACACAATGAAAGAGGGATTTGGAAATTGAAATATTAAAGCACCCTGGATGCAAGCTGCTATTAGTTGTGCTTCTAATCACATGCAAAATCCAAAAAGAGTCATAAAGGCCTAAAAAGCAGTGGTTAAATGTATGCTAAATCCAAAGGCTGCTGGCCAGAAATTAAATGTAATGATTAATTCCTCACGGAGCCTATGGGTTGTGATGTGAGATGGAGTAAGGGACATCTAATTCTAAGTGTCCCCTAGAACCTCAAGTTACGGTTAGCTAGGCAACCAGCCATGGCGGTTATAGAAAAGATCGTCACGGAGCTGCTTCAACGTGGATGTGAGCTGTAGATATTTGCCAAGATTGAATAAGCACCTCTTTGAACAACTTATTCCATTTGTGAGACACTGCCATTCCCTGTGTGTTTATTATCCGACATATGCTTAAGTGTGTATTCCCTTTCCCTTATCCAAAGTATCACATTGTTGAGTCAGTCAAGTCATCCCCTTATCCTAGCCTTGCATTCTTCACCCTCACCCTTAGCTAGCAAAATGTTCATGTCTACAAAATGAGTATATTCCCGAGGTTCTATTTTGAGTAAATGATTATTTAAACTTGTATTTGGTATAATTATCTATTAACTGCCAGTGAAATGATGCTTAACACTTTAAGTCTTTCTATTAGAATGATTAACAAAGCATGCTTTAACCATTTGCACTTGCAGAATCAGGCATTTCTAGCCTGGGTCATATTTTGATCAGTCTTGACTTGGTCAAATCTAGTTTGACCAAGTCAACCTTGGGATCCGTGATGAGTTGGACCAGTGATGTTATATGATGATGATTTATGGTTCTGTGATACACCTTTGATGATTATGATCTATGGTTCTGTGATACACCCTTGATGATTCCATACAATGGACACATGTTTCATATGATGGTTGATGTATTTTTTATGGTTATTATTATTTCCAGACCATTATTTTTTTGTTCAGGTATGGCTGAGGCTACAGATGATCATACAGGTTGCCACGAGGTGTATGGGTACTCATCTCTAGTAGATTTGGACCTTCTGAGTCCATTGAGACACTCAGTTATTAGTTACAGGCACTCCCAGTGATGATAAAGTCAGATTTCCACTTTTCTCCAGTTTTGCCATGCAGAAATGGCTTGTCCAATAGTTGCATTGATCTAGCACGTTTTCCTAGGGCGTTACAAAGGAGATGGGGGGTCCAGCCACTTGTTATTACCATATTACCCCATCTCGAAACATGTTGGTGCAGTTAGATTTGTGTTCAGGACACCAGGCAGTGAGCTACAAGCATTTTGATAATTTTTCGGTGGAATAAAAATGGGATAAAAAGGTCATTGAGGAAATCGATTTGGGCAATTGAGGCAAGGTTTTGGCATAAGGTTTGTTCAGAGGTCATTTGTGATGTATCTCACTCCTTCCAGATCAGCTTGCAGCATTCAGTGGGGTCCACACACTCTCCGGGTTGTTATTTGATATATTATTCTATCATTGAGGGGGGCCACGATTTGGTCTTTTGGTCACTTTGACATGTTACTGAGTCATATATTATATCATTGTGCCATGGGGTGATGCTAGTGAAGGACATTGATACCTCCTAGCCCCACCATGTGCTCTTACACTTGTCCTAGTCATATTTTATGTGGTGCGACCCCCCCCTAGGGCCTCCTTAGTGAGTGCGCACCCCCTCTTAGTGAGTTGATCCATGTATTATTGTTCCGGCACATCATAGCCGTTGATTATATTGTATCTATCTTTTGATCTCCACCACTCGTTCATAAAGTGGTTAGGGTTTTGGTCTCTCTCATTCCTATTTAAGGAAGAGACCCCCCTATTGTAAAGGCACCTTTGAGCTCTTGAACACTTGGAATAAAATACTATTTTTGCAGATCTACTTCTCTGGCTTTGATGGATGCTCTTGCAAGTTGAATATACAATCTTTTCTCTGTGTTATCATTGTGGATCTAGCTTGTTCAAACGTTTTCTCTGTAGGGAGGTTGTGTGTTAGAAGAGGAGGGAAAATTGAAGAGGGCGCTATTGTGGGGAAAACCCATATCTCTCTCAGATCAACCTTTGTCTTAGGGAGTATCTTTATTATATCTTCATGACATATTTGATGCTTCTTGTTTCATCTTTTCTTCCATATAGTCATTTTCATGCGTGATCGATTCTCATATAGATCGTTTTTGGCAGGGAAGGGCGCACTATTCTCTCTGGAGGGATAGCGATTTCACTTGGAGAAGCTGGATCTCACTCTTGATTGCCTCACTTCGGAAGGATTATCATTTTGCAAGGTGGCCGCAAGCTTTTGAGGTGAGATCTACAAGGTACGTATCTATTTTCATGCATTTTTTACCCATTGGTCACTTCAAACGCTCATATCTTAAAACCCTAGTTTTTAGATCTGATAGATCTGGCGATTAGCTGGGCTCAATAATTAAAACCCACCTCATAAATAATTAATAAACCTCGGAGACCAAATTTGGTGGGAATTCGACTCGATTTACCCCTAGATCTAAGGCACTGGGCCTCTCTAAGGGAGGTCGCACTTGTGGGTGAGTGGGTTTTTTCCAGATATATCATCTGGGTGTTGCTAGATTTTCTTCAAAACATCAGATCTATAGCTTAGACACCCTTCTAGTGCCATTCCAACTTAAACTTTGCCTTGTGGGCCCTATTTCACTCACTTTCCATAATTTAAGGGTGGGCCCCACTTGGGTCTTCTTGATTGGCATTAGATCTATCTAGATCTATTCAATTAAACTCATAAGTGGCATATTTCATGTATGGTTGAGCATTTGTCCATTCTATAAGCCTCCTCAACCAAGTCCTAACTCCATTTGTTCACTTATATTCCCTAGATCTAGATCCATTCACTCTAGATCTCTCTCTTTTCACTTTCACATTTCCCTAGAAGGTCTTGAGTAGGTTCGCTAGCGTTCATTGGTTAGTTAGGGTCTCCCCCTTGGTCATGCTTTGTCTTGATCTAAAGTGAAGAGCACCTCGATTAACGTGACAACCAACAATCATGGTTCTCTTGGGTCACCTCTTTAGTTGTCCAACGCCTCTACCATCCTGGATAGGATTACCTTTTGGGACAACTACAAGTTGTGTGATAACAGTTGTATTGATGTATTGTTACTTTGAAAATAATTGATCAATGCCAATGCATGAGGCATTAGCCATTGATCACCCATGGGACATGTGACCTAAGTGTTGGACATCCATGACAGATGTGCCCTAATTGGTACACGTGTTCTGTGAGTATTCCCATGCTGGGTGGGAGGTACTTTCAGTCAAAATGACATGTCATAATATAAAGTTTGAGCATCCTTAGAATTCAGGAGGGACATATCAAGACATTTGTCATATTTCATATATACGTGTAATTTCTCTAATTCAATTTTTTGTTTGTTTGAACTTTGGATATATTTGCAGATCACCATTTCATGCTTGCTATCTACAATGTACATTACAGCATTTACTGACTTGAATTGTTTTTATGGTTCAAGGAAATCTGTGGCATCATTCTTTGCAGCATATGACGCACTTTGTGAAGAGGGTACTGCAAGTACAGTGTGTAAAGCTATGGATGAAATTGCTGAAATTTCAGTGCCAGGTTTTTATTTTTTCTGTCTTGCTAGTTTTTTATTATATTCTTAAACTTTGAAGAATTTTTTTCTTATTCCTGTAACTTTTACTTCATTCAAGTTTTCTATCTGTAAATGTTGAATTTGCTTCGTACTTGTTAGTTTGTCTCTAATGTGAAATTGTGGTTTTGCATAATAATTGATTTTACCAGGAACAAAAGATCATGTTGAGGTGCAGGGTGAAATTTTAGAGGGTCTTGTGGCTCGAATTGTAAGCTCTGAGAGTGTGACACATCTAAATAAAGTGCTGGAGGAAGTGCCACCTCCGCCCATCCCTGAAGGTTTGTAGAAAATCATTTTATTGAGCTCTAAATATTTTGCTTTATTGTGTGTAAGAAGCGTCTGTTAGTTGTGATGGCTATATTCTGGAAATGTAGAAGCAACATGCTTGGGTGCATTTATGTTCTAAATTATCACTGTTAATGCCATTGGGAATGCAACTGAAAAGTTACTCCGTATGCTAACGAGCCTCTCTAGTATTGCTGCATATTCAAGCTTAGATTTAGTTGTATTAAAGACCATTGTCTTAAGGCTATCGATTCAGTTGGCAAGTATTTAGCATTATGAGTTGAGAAAGTTGTGGAAAACTATTATCGGAACTGCTGACTAAATGAATTTTCCTTTATCAATGTGTAAATTTCATCAAATTGAAAAATAAGCAGAAATGCAATGTCATGTTAATTAGATGTGAGTTGGTACTAAACTCTAGGTAGACTGTAAATAAAAATTCTAGGACAACTATAAAGACTGTATTGGACACAGTTAAACAGGAATCATGATTTAAACTGGAATATCGTGATTTGACTCAGATCAGCCCTAAAATGAGCAGATTCAAATCTTCCTGATTTCAACTCGTGTTATGAATTTGGCTCGTTGACTTTGACTCCCTACTTAAATCAGATCAGGCCCAGCTTTTCTATGAAAAGCTGTTTGTGAGTTTCAGTCATCTTTACCTGTCTGTTTCAGCTCTTTCTCTGCATAGTGACAAACAGAGCTACAGGAGGACAAAGTAATCCATCTAAGGCCATCGACTGTCGCTGCTGGACATCTTGGATGTAAAAAACAGCGGGGTTTTACTTAGAGAGTGACAAGGGAGATTCTGCTTAGTTTTTTTACTATTTAGTATGTAGTTAACATTAATAAGCAGATCAGATGCCTATTCATCTAGGAAATTTGACATACCTATTCATCCAGGAAATTTGAAATACCTATTCATCCATGAAATTTTGGATATCTATTGATATTTTGCATCCATGAATTTTGGACATCTATTGATATTTTGCATTGTATGGACATGGCCTTATTGAATATCAATGAAAAATGTTATTTTTAAAAAAAATTCAAAATATGTGTATATCTTTATTTCTATGTATTTGCTGATTTTTCCCACTTTTTTGCTGATTTTTTCCCGCTTTTTTTGCTGATTTTTTCCCGCTTTTTTTCCTATCTGATTCAAACTTTTCACTCTTTTGTCTTGCCAATGTTTTGTTGATTCCAAATCTTTTAATATTGATTGGACCCTGTTATTGTGAAAAAGTATTTTTGTAACTGCTTAATATCTATTCATTACTGACTTTGCCTACTAGATTCTTTTTCTTCTAAAAACACAGGAATTGTCTTTGGTCATGGACAGACAAGATGGCTTTTATAGTGAACCACAAGAAAGTTGGTCATTTACAGACTGCAGTAGAAATGAATAACAAATGCTTGTTGATGGATATGTGCATGGTAGATACTGGTCAGAAATTTTGCTTTCAGTTAGATAAGCTCAATTCCATTTGTAACTGCACTTGGCAGCTTCATGCGAGCTTGGACAAGGGCTACGTGAGATATGTAGTGCTAATAAATCAAGTGAACAACAGGTATATTACTCATGCCTTTCTGCCTCGTTGCTATGTTTGTTTAAATCCACATATTCCCAACATTTAGAAATATGATGATGTATTGTGGTGTGCCAGCAAATAAAAGCTCTTCTTAGAAGTGCTGGTACTGCAATGTGTCCGGACTACACTGATTGGTTTGGCAGTGGAGATGCTGATATGATGTCTAAGGCTCCGGGCCGTTCATTGGTGTTGAAGTTTATACAATCACATCCTGCAGACTATGCAACTTTAAAGTTACAGGTAAGTTCCATTGCAAAACACTATGCTATGTCAAAAGTACAAGTAAGGTTCAATGCAAAAACATAAGATTAATTTTTGGTGCATTTACACTTCAGTTCCTTTCGGTTTGTAAGATGTTCTACATTTCTTATTTGTATTTCATAACAGTGAGTCGTCTCTGCTTTCACTTGCAACTCATGCCCTATTTTGTTTTCTTTTCATTTCTTTAAGTAAAGAAGACAAGCGACTTCAGCTTATGTGAACTTTTTATTTCCAAGCAAAGGAAGGAAAACAATGTTATAAAAGTAAAAAACACAGTTGAATTGAGTTGGCATTAAAAATATGTTCTAATAAAATGAATTTCTAGGCTTGGTATCCATGTGAACAGGTTAGTACCCACCAAATCCTTTGAATCAATTGGTTTTACTTATAACTTGTAAGCCCTGAGTGGAATTTTAAATTATGGTGCCTTTCATCAACAACTATTGGGTTGAATCACTAGATTATTGTAGACAGATTATTAGCAAAAGCAATTAGAGGTGAAAAACTAGGTGATAAGGTTAAAAGGTGGTTAAAGGTTAAGTGTCATAAAGTACATCTGCAGTCACTTACATTTTCTGAAATTCGCTAATTCTTGTTTTTCTTGAATGTATGAAAGTCATGAATTCTTGCTTTTTTGTTAGATTTTCATAATCTATAAACTACTTTTGTGGCTTTCCTGGAAAATTTGTTAATTTTGAGTTAGGCTCAAGGCTGATGGGAGTGAAAAGAAAGTGGGATCAGGAAGTGAGAAGTGGAAACGTGAAGTGGCAATTTTTAAAAGCTTCTGGAGTGGAGTGTTCTGAGAGTGTTTTTAATATAATATATAATTTAATATATTTTGTTGCATACATAATAAAAAAAATGAGCAGAATGTCGAATTACTTGCAGAAAATATGAAAACATCGGTTTAACTACTGGATTAATGAAGATCAGTAAAGCATCAACCATTTAGTACACACATAATATTGTTCCTCTAGCAGTTATAACATTGTCATCAAGCGATCAACTATAGCATCAACCTTTGAGTTTCAATAGATAACATTTGACATCAACAAACTATAACAGATAACATCAGCCACAAAATGATATAGAGCAGTATTCATGACCAAAGAGTTCTAATATGCAGTCAACAAAGGTAGGTTCAAAGTGGGCATAATAAAGACAGTGGGCATTAATAAAATTATCTTATCTTATTATCTATAAGTTCTAATGTAAAGGTTATTAAGCTGAAAAAATGACAACATCCGTAAAAAAGGAATCGACAACGACTTCCCCTTGGGGGATGAGAAACAAGCTTTGTGAGCTTGCTTCCAAAAATACTTTTATTACGAGATTACAATGCCAACTTTGAAGTGATAGAACTCCTCTTTCTCCTTATAAACTTTGGAGAAGAGAGGTTACACAAATTTGAGGCAAAGTCTTTAAGGAAAGGTAAGGTTCAAGAAAGTCTCGGATCATCCACTTTTGTCAAAATGAGTGCTCCCAAGACCTTTTTCTGCTGTCATGCAACAAAACCAACAAACAAATTAGTAGCAACAAGTGCCCAAAATCACTTTAGAAGTGACTTGGGCAGATAAGAAAAAACCTAAAAAATTCTAAGTTAAGAAACTAGTTAACTAAAGCAAAAGAACTAAGATGGTTTGGCTAAAAAGCCAACCCTCTTAGGGTCTTGGACAGCCTTGAAAATACAACAAATAAAGCACTCAAGTTGCTTGATTTATCTTTAAAATACTTCAGAAAGAATCATTCAAACAAGCTTTAAATCTACTTGACTAAATTGCTCAAAAGAATACTTTCCTAGAGCTAGATCCAAAGAAAATATTTAACCATTTAAACAATTTTTGATCTAAGCAAAAAATCGGATCTATTCTTTTAAATATGCTTGATAAATGAATCAGACCTGAAACTTTAAGAACGGTAACCAAGAAGAATTTTATTTTAGAAGAGAGAAAGAGTAAGGTGAAAGAAAATTGTTGCCGGAAAGATCAACCAAGGAAATTTTTTTCGTGGAGTGCCGAGGGACAATGTCTTGTGATATTGTTGGAAATGTAGTAGAGTCAAGCTAGATCCACAACTCCTCCAAGCTTGGCAACTTGAAAACCACTCAAGAAACTTGCAAAACCCGCGAGATCTGGTGATAGCATATAAATTGAGATTAAAACAACATGCATATAATCTTATAAAACATGTTAGATCTGGATCTCTAAAAATATGTTTTCAAAGTAGAAAAAACATGTAAACTTACTTAGATTACTCTACTTCTAAAGATTGAGAGCAATCCTTTAAGCCATATACACAATGCACAATGCAAGAAATTGAAATGAGAAACAGATTACCTCATGAAATCATGACAATGGTGATCCACATATAAAAGCACCACACAGTTTAGCCTCCAAAGCTTCTTTATTAGCAAATGCAAAATATAGAACACCATTACAAAATTGCAAGCCTCCTCTCAATCCAACTCTAACTAGTCTTGGAATGAGGGAGCTGTCATGCTTAAATAGCAAAAATGAAGAGAGAGGGCGCACTTGGTGAAAGAGGGGAGGGCGCATTAGTGGAGGGAATCATGCCATGACCTATGGCTTGAGTTAGGAGGCTGCCACCAGTACCACCATTTGGACTGCCAAAAGTCAGCCCAAAGGCTGCCTAAATTATAGCTGCAAATTCCTTAAACAATGCCCCCCCCCCTCCTGGGAAATGCACCCCCCTTAAGAGGAAATGTGCCCTACTTTATGGGGAGATGATTCGTTTAAATGTGCTTCCCCAAAACATGCCATAAATCATTCCTAAATACTCTCAATCAAGGCTGATCCTAATCCTCTTCCAAATCCCATCAAATTAGGAAATAAATTTTTTCGTATTTTTCACTTTTTTGGTAATTTTTCTCACTTTTTTGACTTTTTTGACAATAAGTGAAAAATAAAGCACTTAACCACTTAGGAAAGTGGGTTTTGGGGCATAGAAGATGCTCTGAGCTTGAAAATGAGCACCCCCATGGCAGAAAAGACCCCTAGACCACACTTTTATCATATTTTTAATTTTTTAATCAAACCATTAAAAAATGGCTTGATTTTATGGAAAAAATATTTTTTCTTGGAACTTAAAAAAAACCTAGGGGGACCTAACACATGTCCATACGACTCAATTTTAATGCCCAGCATGGTTTAATACATTGACACTTAGGTTCTAATAACCTCCTAAGCCCTCAACAACACTCCGACCACCCCAACTTTGGAGGCATGAGTGAAAAACTCGAAAATTATTAGTCGTTTGTTCAACAACAAATAATTAACAAGGAAAACAACACTCTGGGCTAGTCGGATTAATGCTCAAGTCCTAGGAAGCCGAGTCTTTTACATACAACCACCATGTCAACACATTTTATTCCAATTTCCCCGAGGGGGTATGAACATGCGGTACAAAAAATAAAAAGGGCCTAGAAGGCCTGATGGACTTCTGAACTTTGATAATGAACACTTTGACATGTTCAAGCTTTCAACGGTTCACTCGGAATCCACTAAGTGCAATTTTAGTGGATAACAAAAGGCAAAAGGCAGGAAAGGAAGTAAAGTAGATCAGAGTGTGAAGTTTATGCTAAGTCATGGAAAATATGAAAAACTGTCGACCCGGAGCATGGAAGGCTGCATGGGGTGGAGATGTACAAGAGCTGTTGTATTTCTCTTGGCTATTGTCTCTTTATAACTGTGGATTGAAGTAATTTATTGGATATTGGTTCCTTTTCCCGCTCTAAGTATACTTAGTTTGTATGGGAATGGCGTGTTATTCTGATTCATGATACCACAGGCTTTTATGTGATTTTTCTGCAACTGATTTTAAAGCTCCCTTTTAGTCAAAATAATTTTATCCGGCATCTCTTCATTTTACTGGTCTAAGTATTCTTAGTTCACTCAAACATTTTGATGTTATATTTTGTATGGGGATTGGGTGTTATTCATGATATCTCGAAGGCTCTTAAGTGATATTTTTTGCGACTGATATTAAAACTCCTTTTTTAGTCGTCAGTAGACTTACATATTGTGTTATTATTTCTATTTCTTCTGTTTTCAGATAATAATAATTCCAAATAAAGCATTGGAGGTGCTCTACTGCTTAACCTTATTATAGAACGCCTATACCTGGCTTGGATGGAAATTGATATGGTTGAAGCTTGTTTTATTGTCAATGATTTTGCTTCTATTATTAGAGTCATTTTTAAGATCTGTGGTAATTTCACAGGTGCTTGAATTTAAGTTGTCAACACCAATTATTCAAATGTGATGTCAGTCTTTATCTGTTTTCAGATTTAGGTTAATTTCTGTTGAACAGGTCCATTTCTCACAATGATTTTGCATATAAAAGCGTTTACATAGGTATGAATTTTGCAGAGATGGCTTGACCAATTGGTCTTCTTTAAGAAATATAACAATGCTGTGTGGATCAGTCTCATTTGTTGGCATCTTTTTCAGGTTAAATTCCTTACAGAGTCCTTTTTAATGTCATTGTTCCAGGAAATGCTACGGTTGATGACACAAAAGAAATTTCCAGCTGATTTTAAATGCCGTTACAACTTTCGTAAATTTCCATATGCTTCAAGTAATAATGTGCACTTTAAGATGGTCATTCACATATATAGTGATTCTGGTTTCCGACGTTATCAGAAGGAGATGAGGTATGCTTTATGTGAATTTAAGGTGGGTATGTTGTAGTCTTATATTGGAAGGCTTTGTTGGTTTTCTTTTTAAAATGAGAATGCCGTATCTCCTGGTTCTATAGAGCTTATTAAAGAAGTTCATATAGACAAATTATTAGGGATGAAATTACTAGCATCCTTATGGCATTTGTTTGTTGTGTTTTTTTAATGATTCTAATCCACCACTTTTTTATTTTGAGTTTCAGGGAACATCCTGGGTTATGGCCTTTATACAGGGGTATGTAAGAGTTTATGATGTATTTTATCCCATGCATTAATGAAATATAAGATGGAATATTTCAAAAAACGTTTTTAGTTTAGTTTTATTTGTGATGTATTTTTCCAATAAAGTGAGAATGAAATGCAGTACATGTTGAAATTCAAGGCAAAAATTGCTTTCTTAGTTTTAAAGAAAAACAGAAATTTCACTTCTTTGACAAGCGGTTTCCCAAATCTTAACCCTGTGAATTTTCAGCCTTAGGGCTGTTATGAAAGATTGTATAAAACATTAGTGGAAATAGTTCAATATACCAATCCAAGGAGAAAAGATACCAATCAAATAGTTTAATCTTCCAGGCAATCCAAGGAGAAAAGATACCAAACAAGCTGGATATGTTTTAGCCCTCTAGGGCAACTTATCCCACATGAACCAGATTTGAAAATTCACTTTTGCAGCATACAACAGCAGTAAAACAACATATATAGCAGAATAGAAAAAGCCTTAGATTCTTCAATGATGATCTCAAATCGCTTGAGAAATTGTCCTTTTACTAAATGTCAAATCATTGACATTTACAGCGGTAAATAAAAATGCATGAAGAACATGGATGGCTGAAAACCAAATGTGGAAATTGCACAACTTTTGGAAAACAAAGAAAACCTTAGCTCAACCAAGGAGCTCCAATAAGCAAGAATCCCTCTAACACATCCTCAAGTAAAGATGTCCTCTTTTCTTCTTCTTCATCAAAGATACTCCATGGTTTTATCACAAAACCATAATATCAAACCTCAAGGGATAAACCCTAACCTTAGACCTCCAAGATTCTCCAAGATACTCCAAGAAGACCAAGAAGCCCTAGTGGCTTTGAGAGAGAGGGAGATCAAGTATAAGTGGAGAGAGAGAGAGAGGACTAGGTGCCTGCTCTTCCATAGGTCACATCTCAACTCAAAAGTGAATAAGAATGAAACACAAGCCAACAATTTAAATGAGAGGTACGGGAGGCCAACAATACAATGTGGACCCAAGCCCATACAAGCAAATTATAATAAGCACTTGTAGACTAATGCAAGTGAAGTGCTTCACTCAAATGTATGCATGTCATGCTCAAAGGTGATGTCGTATACAATTCGAGCTACAAGATGATGCAACTACATAAGGTAAGTTCATGTGTCTTCGTCACAAGCCTCCATGGACTCCATTGATCCTACTAATCAATGTACTTCACTGGGTCAACTGTCCCCTGCAAGGTCACTTTCAACAACCTAGGTGCCCCTGGAGCCAGTTTCGAGCCTTCGAACAAGCATCCAAGCAACCCCATGGCATCCAAGGCTTGATTCCCTCATTATATAGTACGCACAACGCTTTGTTGGTGTTTGTAGCTTTGGGAGGTCTCATCCCCAAGTCGGTTCAAAGAAGAAATGTAATAATAAATTATTATATTGCACTAAAGGAAAGTCGACCTCAACTAAGTGGACAAGTTGGCCCCAATAAAAGTGGACAGGAAAACGCATGGAAGAGTATAAATAGAAGACTCCTCACTCATTTCCACTCAAGCAATTTGCTCTACATCTTCTAGACAAGTGTGCAAGAAAGGAAGAAGGATGAAGCAAGGAGAAGAAGGCTATTTCTGGGGTTCGTTATCTTTGGAGAGATTCTTCTTTGTCTCTAGGGTTTTCCCTAGATCTTGTCTATGTGATTACTTTTGTATTTGGATGTACATCTTAATCTTGAATTATATCTCTGAATAAGAAAGGTTGTTGGGTTTTCTTCCCAAGTAGAAGGGTTTCCAGTATAAAATCTTTGTCTCTTATCTTTCAGTGAACCTACTTTTGTTTCCGCTGCAAATCTAACACGCTTCTCCTCCCAAGTAGGGAACTAGCTCGATTAGAAACTGGCTCGATTTCCTCTTAAGACTATTTAGAAACTAGCTCGATTTCCCCCACAGGAATACTAGTTTTTCAACTTGACCCAAACATCTCCTAATTGACTCTAATCTTTCCAAAAGTCTTCAATAAGACTCAAATACATCCAAACAGAGATAAATGAATCAGTAACAGACCTCAGGGGACTTATATTAAAGTTTTACAATCAACACTGTAAATTGCATAGCCATATGAGAAAGATTTATACATGGAATCACCGGTTACTCAAATATGAACACCATATGAAGAAAACACTTGGATCTTTATTATTCATTGTATGGGAACATTAATGACATTGATTACAATAGTACATGTCTTCATACACCTCGAAACTCATGAAATACTTAGTTACAATTGTACAAGTTTGAACCTCTACCAGAAGAGACACAAAATGGAGTAGATCTGATAAAATGGGCACATCTCGGTCATCCAGACGCCTTTTTTGATGAAGCATAAAGTGTTTCCACTGGAAACGACGCTCCTGACGTAATGGAATAGGTCTCATAGTCAAGAAATTCCCAGAACTATTCGAACAAGAAGATTGATGTCGGCCCTCCTTCTCCGATCCAAGCTCTAAATCAACAAGAAACACCTCCAAATGATAATTCAACCTCCCAAATTGCGCCCTTTGTCACATAGTAGTCATACTGCCCAAGATTGATCTCTTCAAGTGAAAATAGACCCAATGGTGCACCCTCCAACACCAGGAAACAATAGCAACAACACTGTATGAGAGCAAGTGTGCCCTCCACACTTAGAACACTGGAAAACCAACACAATGAAAACTCTCAAATGCTAATAAATCTCCATACCTGAAAATAAACTCACAAGAAACTCATATCAATAAAGCTCAATGGAGAGATCTAAATAATCCCTCACAACTCGTGCAATGAATCCCAAATGAAGAGATCCGGGTGATCTCCTCCTCTCTACTAGCTAGGGTGGAATCTTTTACCACCGAAACTAGTCACAAATGCAAGGGGCACATCTCCCAAGCTTGAAAGCCTCAAGAGTTCTCCAATTCAGAAATCAAAATGTCCAAAAGCTCTCTTACTTGTGTATTCACCCCTTTTTATAAATCTTCATGGAGCATTTCCCCCTTATTCTAGAATTCTCTCAAAAATATTTTATAAAACATTAATAAATGTTATTTTTATGAGAGAATGACACCTTGGGTCTCATTTACTTCCTCTCTAATGTTATTTGGCCAAATAATAACTTCATCTACCTTGGAAATTCGAATTAGAGAGCCTTAGCTTGATTTTGGGGAAGTTACACTCGCATGTGGGCCCACCCCTCTCCTCTAGTGCCCTCCTTGGCTAAATTGAGGACCTGCAACATGTCATAGGATGTCATAAGCTGTCATAAGTTGTCATAGGACTTGATTCTTGTCATAAGTTGTCATAGATGTCATAAATTGTCATAGATTTCTTGTCGTAAGTTGTCATAGATGTCATAGGTTGTCATAGATTTGCTATTTTTAGCCTGAGGAGTTACAATCCATGAGATGCCTTCATGATAGGATTCCTTCCACCATGGATGGGAGCTACACCACATATCTGGACTCATTACTCCACTAATGCACCCTCCTTGCCCAATTGTGTCTAATGCCACCTTAGAATTCGAATTTGAGGGAGTTACAACTTATGTAGGGCCCAACTCAACCTCCTTATGTGCCCTCCTTGTCCAATTTTGACTAATGTTGGATCGTTTCACAATTTGGATATCAACTATACAAATATTTGACCCACATCACCACCTTGATAATTTTTCATGACTTTACCAAGTGACTTAGGCCAATGCATCCCCCTATTCCATTGGAGTGGTCAATAGCAAATTTGGTGACATGACAAAGAGAATGTAAGTGAATCAACCAAATAAGTATTTCTCAAAAATAAATTTTTGCTCATGAATAAAATAAAGATCATTCATGGATATAAAGTGAAGATACTCATGAAAAGTTAAAACCAACAATGAACCATAGCATAAAAATTCACATTTAAACATATCTTGGCTAATTGCCCCAAATCATCGACAAATGACATAATCCAATGATGGAAAATTTATACTTAATAGTTTGAGTGTTTGGTTGAATGAGGCTCTCTTGGAGAGTGTAGTCTCAGTAGAAGGGTGTCACCCAATTTATTAAGAAGTCCAACTAAAATGTAGTTATTAGAATCATTTCAACAAAGATGGCATTGAATTTTTACTTATTTTCTCACTTTATGAAATAATTGCACTTTATGTCATAAAGTCACTTTATAAATATACTTAGGACACTTTACGTCACTTTAATAAAATAGCCACTTTATTGCAATTTTATAAAAGACCTGTTACGATGGTACTAGCACCAGTGCACCTGTAGAGGTACCCCAGGGAGAGGGTGTCTTTTTTTCTGACCAGGAGGGGTGTTTAGCCAGCTTATTCTGAGGTGTGGTTATGGCCAGACCCTCTGGTTTCTCCTCTGGGAGTACTATGGCTTAATGGCATCACTGACTGCGTCATGAAAGGGTCGAAACCCTAAGGTTGGTGTCCGAGGCTTCCAGAGGTGGGTCATTGGGTCACATGACCCCGGCCTTGTTTTATCCCTCCAGTCGCAGTTGCTTCAGCACTAAGACACGCTCTTATCTTCCAGGGCACCTCCAACACCCTCTTGGCCCTCCAGTCCAGCAACGCCCTCTCTTTGGGGCCTCCTTCAGAGGATGATGTCATCCTCCTTGGCAGACTGTTTGCTTGCTAAAAGGGGGGGGGGGCGTTGAGGGTTTTCATCACTGTTGGGGTTAGTTGGGGCATGACGACCCCCCCTGTGCAGTCTGGCCTTCAGTTTCGTCAAATTTGGCCTTGTTTAGCATATTTTAGCACCTAGGGTGAAATACCCCAGGTAGCCTACAATAGGCCATCTTTAAGATTATTTTCTATTATTTTTGTTATATTTTTAAGTTGACATTTTTA
This sequence comes from Larix kaempferi, assembly GCA_027924585.1. NCBI lineage: Eukaryota > Viridiplantae > Streptophyta > Pinopsida > Pinales > Pinaceae > Larix > Larix kaempferi. Next base: position 5,953,442 of record BSBM01000764.1, on the reverse strand, counting down.
AATATTAAATTGACCTTATTTTGTGTAAAGTGAGTGTGAGATCATATAATTAAGATCTCCTCACTTAATTTTTAGACGTCAACTTTTGGGATAAGATCATTATGTCTACTATTTTCCCTAACTAGGGCTCTTTGAAGGAAGGCTCTCCTTAATGAAGGATATTTTGCAAGTTTGAAGCATTTCTTGGAAGTTATTCTTTTGTTCATGCCATTGCTAAGGTGAGGTTAGAGTTGTTTGCTTAACACATGCACTTGGAGGTATCTATACTTTTTTGTTTGATGTCTCTATGTCAAATGTATGAAAGTGATGCTTGTTAGGATTGGGTGGAAGCCATTGTTGTTTCATTTTCTCTTGATTTGCATGTCATTTTTGTCATGATCACCACTACAATCAAGCTTGAGCTTTAGGTCTTCAAGTCTTGCTTGAACTAGGCTTCCTCTACGAATCTTAAAGATTGCGGAGGTGAGCTCTAGTTAGCCAAGCTTGCCAAGTACCATCTCAAGGAGAGTTATTCCTCTCATTGACACCCTAGGTTTGGTGAATAGTTTTCTATTGATGCCCTAGTTGTTCAACTTCTTCATACCTAAAATTTGAGGTAACCTTGTAAACATTATTTGGTTTTTATGTTAGCTAGCCTAATTTTATTTAATTTCTGAGTTAGTTGTCTATTTTTTTAATGTTAAAAATCCTAAACTAAAGTTCTAAGTTAGTGGATTAATTTTTTTAACCTAAGTTTTAAGTTTTATGTTATTAAAATCCTAACCATGTTAAACCATCGCTGCACTAAGTTGAGCACCCCCGAGCCTCCTCGCAGCCCTAACTCCAATCCGCTGCTCCCATTCGCGGCCTTCCTGCTGCTCCCTTTCCATCTCGCGCCCCTATCTCATCTCACTAAGCCTTCCTTTTCCACGCAGCCACGCTTCCATCCAGCAACCTTCGCCTTTTCCATCGCGGCCTTCTCTAACCCACGTCCTACATCCGTGGCCACCCTTCGTAGATCATCGCACACACCTTCATCGCTACTCCCTTCCTCGCTGCCTTAACCCGCGACTCCCCTGAGGTTGCTGCTACTCCCGTGCTTTCTCCTCTCCGGCCCTAACCCGCGGTCTCCCCTCTTCTGCGATCCACGACCTCTTTGCGGCCGTCCCTCTTGTCGACCCCCTTTCCGCAGCCCCAAACCCCCGCTCTTTCCTTTCTCCTTTGCCCGCGACCCCCATTCTCTTCTACCGAGCCCTTGCTGCTCCTCTCCTTCTTCAGTGCCGCTCCTCCCCTCCCATTGCTCCTCGTTTCGCGGCCCTCCCTTCTCTCCATTTGCTTCTCCGCGGCCTGTTGTCCACCTACCCTCTACCCGCAAGCCCTTCGCACAGGCCTGCCCTTTGGGCAACCCTCGTGCATGCCTTCCCTCTTGCCCCTATCTGCACGTAAATGCAAACAAAAAACTTTCAGTTGAGGTTAAGTTTTGTTATGATTATTTACGGTAATTTCATATATAAATTAAACAGAAACCTGAATTGGTTAATTGGTCCTGAGTTGACCCATATTTTATGCATAATGCTCTCTTCTTATTGGTAAATGATTACATTTGGTTATGTTTCTTCTTTGTACCCTTATTTAGATCTGGAAATTACATATAATACATGTGGTTTGTCAAAGATTTGCATTGAATGTTAAAGCAGATGACAGAGTTGTTTGGTCATTGATGAAAATAAATACTTGACTTGGACACATTGTAAAAATACACATTCACTGGTTACAACGTTTGATGATTCTTATTTGATCTTAATTAATTGATAAGACTTGCATAAGTGTTATACATAATCAACCCTTGACGAATGATAATCTTTGTTAGCAAATATGTAATACATGTTTATGAACCTTTCCTCGTGGTGTTTTATTTGGTTGTCTGTTGGTTAATGCCAAAAGTTGGTCTTACACTTTTATTGAACTATCTTGATACGAGTGAATCTCCTTTGACCACATCATTACGTGACACTGAAAATTACATTTTAATACATTTCGGGTTAGTTTATTGGCAATATAGTCTTTTGATCCAATATTGATTGTGGTAATACATGCGTATTAGTTTTTCTTATAGTTTCTTCATTAGTAAATAAGCCTAAAATTTGCATTCAGTGAATGGTTGTTATCTCTTGGTCCATTATTGACTTGCATGTGTATACGTTTATACATTTCATTAATCGATCTAAGTGGATTATTGATTTTGATTATATCTTTTGCATCCACTAACATTGATCATAGTATTATTGACTCCATTTAGGCACTGGTCTAACTATAAGATTGCATAGAACATAGCTTGTTGGTTGTCTTAGTGTCTTGCAGGATTGCTTAAGGATACTTCTTCTTGGAGGTTTCGACTTCCGAAGAAGTTAGAACGGTGACCGAGGTGACATTGGGTCACTATTCTTATTTGTGCTTATTGGGAATTGGCCTTGCTAATTTGTTCGATAACAAGACCCATACAAAGTCAAGTGCAGGGTAATGTTACTTCATGGTCACTTTTGCATACAAGACAAACATGTGAAGTGCTTCCTGAGCTAAAAAGCTAACAATGCATATGGGGGAGAAAAGGGGTCTTTGTGAAATAACTATCATAGTAACATAGGAGTGGTAGACCTTATCCTTAACCTTTAAGAGTTAGGATATTTCTTGATTTTTCTTCCACATGTGTGCCCGGGAAGTGTTGTCATGGGCCATCCATCATCGCACCTTCATATTGCGATCCCTTTTTATGTTTCTTTGACTTTGGTTCTTTTTATTTGCACATTTTGCTTTGTGCTTTCATCGACCTACCCCTTTTTTCTTTAGATTTATCTTAGACAACTTGGGATAAGGGAACTTGGGTTTTGCAATGGAGAGTATTTGCCATGGTGTTTTCGTTTACATTTGATTTATCAACAATTTCCTTTTTTGAGAGTACAAGACTCTTTTGACTTTGACTTGAGGGATTCATACATTGGAACAGTAGTGAGACCATATGTCGTTATTGATAATAAATCATTCACAAAGGGGAAATATGAAAGGAATGGGTGAATTGGCTAGCGAGATGAAAAATGGCTAGGTAAAATATGTTGAGATGTATGAAAAATCACTCAATTTAGTTTATCAAGGTACGTATCAACATCGAAATAACACACTTATTAGGTAAGAAGAGAAACACAAGGTTAGACTAACAAGTAATAAATTAAGGATGTGTGTCATTATGAAAGCATACAAGTAATATGAAATATCTCATGTTAGAACATATTATCAATTATCATGCAATAAAACATGCTAAGTAAAAATGAAGCGGTGATGCTCTATCTCTGTCTAGGCATAACAAGGACCATGGACCATCTGGTACTACTAGAAGAATCTCTGACCGATGATCTATAGTGCAACCGCAAATCTCATCTAGGAAAGGTTGATCAACATTCACACAATGGACACCAACTCTTGATCATCTACCTTTGTCCCAATAGAGACGAACTGTTCTTGGTCAAGTAATTCACCATAGTATTTGTCTTGCTCATGCGAAAGATTGAAAATTGGTCTCCAAGAGCAACTATCAAGAAGTACAAGTTCTAAAATAACTCAATCGAAGAGTCAAACATTTTCTTACTAGTCTTCTTATTGAAATGTATAAGCTGAAATGATCCTTCAAAGAATCAACAATGATTCTCTTCACTTTGGCTTCTTTCTTCCAATGAGTGGCCAACTATCATAGATTGATAGGTTCTAGAATCTCTTTCTTAACTTGCTCCCAAAGATCAGCCTCCTCCATAAGAATATGAAGTTTGAGCTTCCATGGAACAAAATTAGAATCTCCATCCAACCTGTCACACTCTGACTGAGAGTCACCTTAGACATCTTGAACAAGTCTCAAGTGAACAAAATCAATAATAAATGAAGTACAAATAATTCCTTTTCAAAGGTTCAAATGCTTCTCCCAAGCAACATAAGGCATGAAACAACCAACACCAACAAGGTTAAGTATCTCTCCCAAGTAATCTCTAGCTGAAATACAAGCTCTAGAGTGATCTCAGCCAAAATAAACTATAATAACATGTTGAAATTTCTGTGGAAAATTGCCCTCTTAGATTTTCATGCAAAACATAAATTTCACCTCTTTGAGAAGAGGTTTCCTAGATCTTAATCTTGTGAATTTTCACCCTTAGGGGATTTTACGAAATAGTGTATAGAACAACAGTGTAAAGGGACAATATTTCACATTCAAACAGTCCATTCTTCTAGACGATCCAAGGAGAAAAGATACCAAACCCTCTAGGGCAACTTATCCTACATAATTCACATAATTCACTTTTACAACAGTTATAACAGAAGTAAAACAACAGTTATAGAAGCAGCAAAAGAGCCCTTAGTTTCATCAATTAACTCTTTTTACTTATGTTAAATCATCAAGACATATAATAGTTATAAAAAACGATGCATGAAGAATTTGGATGGCTGAAAATTGAAAATAAAAAATGGATATTGATGTTTTGAAAAATGAGAAAATCTCCATTGAGCAGTTGCAGGCCAACACAAGTGAAATACAACACTCCAAAGTACAATTGTCATGCTCCAAGGTGATGTACACAATAAAGAATCCAATCATGTAACACACAAGGTAAGTCCACTTGTCTCCATCACAAGCCTCCATGGACTCGATCGATCCTTCTAAGTTCTAAGCAATGTACTCCACTGCATCATCTGCCCCAGCAAGAACACTATCGCAGCCTAGGCATCCTAGAGGCAACTCCAAACCTCCGAGTAGGAATCCAATCAGCCCCATGCCATCTAGGGCTTGATGTTCTCCTCCAGTATGCACATCACTGGCCATTCTCCAAGAAATCAAGAGAACTCCAATGCCAAATCATCAAGACATATAATAGTTGTAAAACTACTAAAAACAATGCATGAAGAACATGGATGGCTGAAAATCAAATCTGGAAATGGAAGTTTTTGAAAAACGGGAAAATCTATAATGAACAGTTGTAGGCCAACACAAGTGAAGCACTCCACTTCAAAGTACAAATGCCATGCTCCAAGGTGATATTATACACAATAAGGACTCCATTGATGTACTACATAAGGTAAGTCCACATGTCTCCATCACAAGCCTCCATGGATTCTATCGATCCTCTTAAGCAATGTACTCCATTGCATTAGCTGCAATTTGCAAGAACACAATTGCAGCCTAGGTGTGCCCGTGGCACTCCAAGCCTCCAAGCAGGAATCCAATCAACCCCATGCCATCTAGGGCTTGATGTCCTTCTCTAGTATGCACCTCACTCCTCATCCCAGGTAGGGTGTTTTCCAAGCAAGTGTACTTGTCCATGTAGCCATCACAAAAGTGTCTATCCAGCAAGCAAGAGAACTCTAATGCCTAAGGGAAGAAATCCAAGCCAACACCTAACTGAGGTCAAGCAATCATTGAGCAAACTATCTCCACTGTGCAAATCCATCATTGACCATCTTCCCTGTGCCAATCCATCTCAGATCATGCAGGGGCTGAACATACACCAGGTACACCAAATCTCATGAAGCACTTGAAACACGGTGTAAGAACATTTGGAGTAACCCAAAAAACTAACAATACTCACAGTATTATATAGAAGCACATGCAAATTTTCTGGATTGCCTTTTTATATGTACTTCCCCATTTCTGAATTCTTGGAGAAGGCAATTTTTTTGTGCTGCTCTAAATATTTCCTATCTTTTCCTGTGCTTTTCTATTCATTATGGTTTCCCTTGTTTGGAGTTTCATATGATTCTACTTCAAAGATTTGAAGGGTTCACCTGCAAATATCTCTAAAATTATATTCTATAGGAATTTTGTTTTCATTAATCGATGCTCCTCTGTAGGTTGAAATGTTGAGATTTCTAGGGTATGGTTTCAGTATATTTATTCACAGAGAATTCTTTATTCCACCTCCATGTGGATGTTAATATGTCTGCATTTTTTTCTTCTCCGTGTTGTTGGTTTGCTTCGTATTTCATTTATTGTTATTATATCCGCTTGGAGCATAATTTATCTAAGGCTAATTGTTATGCTTTTATTATCAGGTTTTTTTGTTGATGTCAACTTGTTTAAAGTGTCCGAGGAGAAAGCGTCTCAAATGTCTGAAGATAATAGCCTATTAAGAAATCATGTGGAGTCTAGTTTTGGGGCAAGGATGTTTGAGGATGATGACTTGGCTGATGAAGCTGAGAATCTAATGATTAAGTTGAAATTCTTGACATACAAGGTTGTATCATCAACCTTTTCCATATGCTATTGTGGGCAACATACATTTATCATATATACTCATGCTCTTTTATCATATGTTTCGTGTAATGTGTTTATCATATTAACTCATGCTCTTTTATCATCTGTTTCGTGTAACGTGTTTATCATATATACTCATGCTCTTTTATCATCTGTTTCGTGTAATGTGTTTACATTTACTTTGTTATGAATGCTTTCTGGAAAGCCTATTTGCCAAAGATGTGCCAACAAGACTTTTCAGCATTTATCATCAAAAGAATGCTTGAAGAATATTGAGAAAGGTGGAAAGAGGGCTGGGGGTGGGTATTATGGGCTAGTGTATTAAATAAATCACTGATATTAATATTTCATCTTTTTGGTTGTTGCGGAAAGATTTTATATTTTCATTATTAATGCATCTGGTTAAAAGTTAAAATGAGTATCCTTGTCGATATTTTATAGATGCATTCCTGCCATTGGACTAGTTTGGAGTAGACTTTGACTTACTCCAAGTATCTTGCTACAACTTCCATTTAGGGCAACTCTTTATAACTAATTAAATCTTAAATCTTAGCCATGTTACATGTATCTTTGTTTTGATTTTATGGGGCTATGTGAGCTGTTAGCTCCAATATCTGCACAAAAGATATGTCCAATCACCAAGTACAGACCCTAGGGCCTTGAGGACACCACCCCTCATCATTGAGTGGCCGTCCTCCTCACTGTAGGCTAGCTCTTCTCTGACAAAAAGTGGGACTCCCTATTAAGACTACAAATCTGTTCTTGCAAAGCTTGATATAAAAATAAGATTTGTAGACTGAAGAACTTTTAGATTTAGGTAATAAAGTGATGGTGGACTATCAATACCAATGTCTATCCATTGGGTGATGGAATCAATATCAGACAGCAAGAAGGCTCGAGTAATATGGAGATGTAATTATGACATGCATTGATGTGCTACAATTAGTCCAAACAGATTTTTGCAAGAATAAGGACCCTTGTGTAAGCTACACAGTCACAAGCATGAGATTACTGGCATGTAATAATGTGCAACTGTGAAAAATAGAGAAATCGCCACATATGAAACTTTAGAGGGAGTAGTTTGTGTATGAAAGCCTTCTAATTTAATGATCAGCCAACAACATATGATATCTTCATATCTGTTTTCACTATGAGATCAAGGAGCCATAACGCACCATACTTAATCTCTTTTTAAGTTACAACAGACTTCAAAAGTTCAAACATTGAAGGAACAACTATAACCAGATAATTCCAGCAGCAATTTTTTTCAATTATCCATGTTACATCAAGCGTTAGGGAGGATTTAACCTCAACCCTAACGTCCTCTTATTGGAGAAATAAATTATAATGCCATTTTACAAAGATTATTTCAGCAATAAAGTACAATGGCTGTCCTTGCAAAACTCTAGTCATCCATCCAGAAGAGATGGAGAAACCTTAATTTGAGATTCATGCTTAACTTCTACCTCATAAGAGATCTTCAACTAACCTTAGAGGGAAATTTCTATTCATCTAACCATGCCTTTAGCACACGAATCCTCTCCTCTATTTATAACTTTCAGATCAAGCCCTAATTCATAAATTAATATTTCTTTTTTGGAAAGCCCTAGAATCCGCCCTTTTTCTGTTTGAGTGAATAAAGTATACCGACAAAGCAAGTAAAATGCTCCCTTGAGGAGGAATGCTCCTCATTCAATGACCTTTGACCAAATCAACCCTCTAAACTAGGGTGTTCCTTCATTAACTCTTTCCTTTGTTTTCTTTTGTGTTTTGGACATCCTTTGAGATTGGGTGTTTGTTCTTCATGCATCGACCTCCACATTACACTATTCTAGGATATATTTGACACCTCGACTTGATCATGTCTGGACTCTGGACATCTCTTGAAGTAGGGCGTTTTGTGTTGTGGCTTCATTGCTGCTCATATCATCCATGAATGCAGCCTTGGACATGCCTCCATCAACCTATTACTGCCCAAAGGTCTTCTTTGTTGTTCGGTGAGGGATGAAAGGCCTATCAAAATGTCAAATGAACCATACATTTTCAGAGGGGAAAAATGACCCATACCTCATGTTTTTAATTTCGTAGCGTTTTTGTGTTGTGGCTTCATTGCTGCTCATATCATCCATCAATGCATCCTTGGACATGCCTCCATCAACCTATTACTGCCCAAAGGTCTTCTTTGTTGTTCGGTGAGGGATGAAAGGCTTATAAAGGCCTATCAAAATGTCAAATGAACCATACATTTTCAAAGGGGCAACATGACCCATACCTCTCGTGTCTTCTATAGCTTCCATCTTGCATTTCTGTCAGAGATATGGATCTAACTAAACTAGCTTACCTATCTATGCAACAATAACATATCACAGTAAATAAGAATAGAAAGAGAACAAGAGAAAAGAGTACATCAGATATACGTGGTTCACCCAATTGGGCTACGTCCACGGGAAGGTAGTCTTCTATTATCTCCAGAATATCTCCTCCAATCTTACAGAGAGCAATGCCAATAACCCCATTACAATATGATCCACAATGGATGAATGATTCACGAATGAATGAATATGATCCACAAAGGGATAAATAGATGAACTCCCTTGACTCTATTATATAGCAAGAGATGAGGAGGAATTACTCTCACATATTACATGTGGAATAATATAATTCTCCATAATAACATCTCTTTATATAATAATGAATATCAAGAGTATATTTTACCATAATGAATATGGGATAAATGTATTACTCTTTTACATAAGATTGTGGATATCTTCCGACATAATACAAAGACATTATTATCTTCCAAGAAATATAAAATATTCCAACACTCCCCCTTAATAATGGTTGGGAGAAAAGCCCACTAACTAAGGAAGGAAGGAGTCATTACTGCTCCCCCTTGATGACAACTTCCAGAAGAACCAAAGCTGCAAAATAAGAACACTTTGGCTGATGGAATTTGATGAAGAACAACCTCTCCTCATTGAATCATGAAATTGCACACGAACCAGGTTGTACGATGAAATACCAACAACAAGATGCCCAAATCTAAAGAGAAGCCAACATGGCTACTAGATCCACAAGATGCCTAGATCACCACAAGAATCATCACAACCATAACTAACAGCTGAAGAACTCTAATATAACATCCACACTAGTGTACAGATACCTTCGGATGGCTGATACAACATAACATGTGGCTAAGAACACCACAACAATGTACAAAAATACCCAGATGGCCAATACACATGCGGATAGTAGACATTCTTCCAACCAAGGTGCAAATAGAAATATCTGTAGAAGACCTCAAACATCGAAGGAACAAGACCCCAATGGTCTACACATCGAAAATGATATCATACAGATGAACATCATGACTTTAACAGTAGAAGACGGTGCTTCAATATGTTTGGAATGAGATGAAAGCCTAAACAGAGAACTTATCGGCACAAGAACTTTCAAGATTAAAGCATATAAAGATCATAAAATAAAGGTGCTCATACATAAATGAAAATGCTAATGCTTATACACCAAAGGTTAGAAAACATCATATAAAAAGATGGCAACATAATATGATCACATAAAAGATTAACTTGCTCATTAAGGAAAATGAAGTTACTTTTACACATTAAGTGTCAGCCACAACATATAAATAGTGAGCCCTGTTGCCGCCTGGTTCCACACCTAGGGAAAACGCAGCAGAAGTCTTCAAGTTGCTGGTGTGGCCGTGGGGGCAAGTCAGAGTCAAGTGCTGTCACTTGGGACTCGACTCCTCCGTCTAGGCTTTCCTAGCGAAGCCAAGGGGGGTGGACCCTAAGAATAAAAACTAAAGTGTCTAATCTAGGAGTTAGAAAAAATATTTTTGATAACCAAGATAAAAGCAGCATATACTTATATAAAGCAAGACAATCATTCATCAATACATCATTTGCTCCCATTCACTATTATCATCATTCATTCGCAACATTTGTCAATAACATGAAATAATATCAATATAGATCAGTGCCTTATAATGGAGTCGAAATAGATGCATGAGCAGGAAAGTAAATGTTGTGCAAGTGTTCTTGGTTTATTTTAGAATTAATGTGAAAGTGATCTTTTTATTATGGCTGGTGGGTTCCCAATATACGCAAAGGTATGGGGAACATGTCCGGAATTTTGATGTGTGGCTTCCCTCTCAGACTTGGGTTGAATCGGAGTCTCAAGGAGATGTTCAGATGCTGTACCAACGAGGGCAAGCCTAACGGTTTCCAAGAGGTCACTACTCAGTTTTGTCCCAAGCCTTCTGAGAAATTTCCCCACAACAACAAAATGCTCGCGATGTGCCGGATTTTCACATAAAGGTTTTTTTATTCGGGGCGGTGTTAGATCCTATTACTAGTCATCTCCCCCTTTCTGATGCGTACCAACTGGATCAGAGCATATGGGAGAAGACCTTGGTATTTTTAGAAAATTTTATGAACCAAAATTTTATCTTTTAAAACCCCAAGAGTCTCTTTTCAGGCACGTACTCGGGCAAGCCCTTGTACAGAAACCCTACTTCGGGAAAGCAAGGAGGGCGTTTGAGTTTGTAAAAAAAAAATGATAAAACTATGTTTTGAGTGAACTTGTGGCCCGCCAGTGGAACGGACCAACAAGGTTAATTTTAAGCCTAGTTTGATTTTATTAAGTGCAGAAATGAAATCTAAATTAAAAAATTGCAAACCATGAAAATTGAGTCGACACAGTTTTCCCCCCTGGGGGATGGGGTGTGGGCACTTGGTTAGCCCACTTGCTCTCGTTTAATGGCTCAATTACAATGCAAAAGAAATGCCCCAGTCTTTTACCGACTTAGTGGCTTACAAAAAAGGAGAGAAAAAGTATCCGTTTCAGAAAAATCAAAGTCTAGGTGTTCCGGATGGCCTGGATCCTCGAAATTTGGCCAGCATTTCTCTTTACCTGTTCGTCAAATGCTGCAAACCAGCAAGCAAACATCAGTAAAAGATGCCCAAAAACACTTTAAGAGTGTATTTGGGACACCTGCTAAAAACCCAAGAAAAACTAAGTTAAAAATGATAAAATTTAACCAAGTAAAACAAGCATTGGGGGCTTGTTACTTGGGATCTTTGCAAGCTTTTGAGGGCTGCAAATTATCAGCTCTTTAAATCAACCAAATACACATGAAGTTCAGCAAAATATACTGTTTGCTTAAGCCCTTAAAATATTCGGAAAAGTACACTTAAACAAGAAGCATGCATCAACTAGATCTAGATAAAGATTTTACTTGAAGATGAGCTTAAGATCTAAAACAAAAATCAGACCTACTTATGATTTTTTAAACAAGAATGAGGTCTGAAATATGCAAACCAAAGTAACCATGAAAGATTTGAAGATTTTTTATGTTGATGAGAAGAAGAAGAAATGTCTTGAATTTGGGCTATGGAGTCCTCCACCGTGGGGATCAATGGGACTAGTTCTCCTTGAATCAATTTCGAAGACCAATGGATGCAAGCAAGCTCCACCAACTCTTCGGATCGGCAACCTGTAGTCACAAAAGACAACTCACACAAGCAAGATCAAATGCACTAGTGTAGACTAAAATAGAGAACTAGATTCAAGCATTTAAACAAAAATGACATTGAACTCTAAGCACTCTATGATAACCAACAGTAAAAATAATGAAATAGATTACACTATCTTTACCTTACTAAGCTCAACATCTCCTTCAAAAGCTAGTGATTGATCAATAAACAAGCATGAATAAACATGTAAAGACACAGATTACCTCATATGTTAAAATAGAACATGATCATCCACACCATGAGAGTCCACACATAGAATTGCCTACAAAGCCTTTTATTCATAAACAAATGCAAAAATATTACAAAGATAGGAGCAGAGGTTCCACCTTCTCATGAGAAAACAATGAGAGTGAACTTGCTTATATAGAAAAACTCAAGGAGAGGGGGTGCCCAAGTTGAGGAGGAATGGGTGGAGTGAGTGGCATAACTCGTGGAGCAAGTGGGGCTGCCCACTCCCATGTAATGGGCTGCCAAAATCAGCCCCAAATCAGCTAAAAATCAGCCATGTGACAACCCATAAACATAGCTACGAATTCCATGATTGAAGGTGCCCAGTTTTGGGAAATATGCCTCCCTTAAATGGGGAAGTAATCCCACTAATATAGCTGCTCGGAATCTTTCCAAAATCAACTCTTACAACTCCTAAAACATAGCTGAAATATTTCAAACCTCTAACTCCTCCAAATTTGGAAATATTTTTTAAGTCATTTTTCACTTTTTATTTTTTATTTTTTTATGACTTTTATGACTTTTTTGTTTTTTTTTTTAGCATAAATGAAAAATTAAACACCCAAACATTAGAAAAGTGGGTTTAGGGGTTAAGGGGGTGCTCTGAGTTAGAAAACGAGCACCCCTAAGGCAAAAAAGACCCCTAGATGACATTTTTATGCCATTTACAATATTTTTTAATGAAACCTGTTATCACATATATAGTAGTCGGGCTACCATACATTATTTTTTTGATGCCAGTACACTATTCAGCCAGTTCCCCTACATTTGAGATGCTGAGATGAGCATCTATATTGGATCACTATCAGATTGTGGACAACAATTGTATTCCCCATGCCATGACTGAGTTTCGGGACACTCGGAGAGATGACCGATATAGCCATTATACCATTGGTACAGAGCAGTCAGTAGTGCCCAGAGTTGTAGCAGCAGTTTCAGAGGACAGACGATGGTACAGGTTGATGAGCTTTCAGGTATCTGACTCAGCAGGTATATCATGGTGTTCTGGCTAGATTGCTTTTATACTTATTCTTATAGCATGTCTTAGCACTTAGTGTCATGATCTGACGATCATATAGATATTTGGACCTGGTTGATCTATTATATATATTATATTGTCCCTACTCAGACTTAGAAGTTCACTATTCATACTCATTGGTATGTACCCTCCTTAGGGAGAATAGAGGTGATCATTCCACCATACCTTGGCTTGCTAGTGTTGGCTCCATCATTTCATTGTCTTCATCCATCCATGGCCTACCTTTTAGATTATCACCCTGACTTACTACTTGACTAGTGGCATGGAGGAATTTTCCCCACTGTAGCCTCTGTATTGGATGAGCTCCCTTGTTTATTGTGTCTCGGCTCTGAGTTGGTGACAAAACTTACCTATGGTGAGTTGGAGTTCCTTGGAATTCCCCCTAGTCACTAAAGTTGTGTTGGCTGAACCTGAAACTTTTGGTGCTGCCATGAATACAAAATCTGGAAAAAATAAAATGCTATATCTTGTATGAAAAGCCCATTCATGCAATGTGTTTCTAAACACACATGAATGAGAGGCATGCCAAATGAAAATGGCCATGAAAATAAAATGTTATATCTTTTGGAAAATAAATACCTAGGTAAACAAGCTGTCCATGACACACCTAGAAGTGCTCAGGTAAACAAGTGCCTTAAAAACACACCTGCAGCAGAAAGCCTAAAATAAATGTAAATCTATGCAATGTGTTTATAAACACACATAGATCAAGGCTATGGAAACTTCAGGCCCAAAAAGCAATGGAACTTAAATGCTATATCTAACAATTGCTGGCCTTATTTGTATTATGGATTGTGCGCATCTGTGAAGGTGAATAAACCCTCTTTAAACAACTCATCCATTTGTGAGACACCGCCATTCCCTGTGTTATTGCTCATTCAGTATATACTATGGTGTGTTTTCCCTTTCCCTTGCCAAAGTGTCACAAAGTCGAGTCAGTCAAGTCATCCCTTAGCCTAGCCAGTTAATTTAGCCTTCACCCTTCACTAGCAAATTGATCACAACTATGAAGTGAGTATGATCCTGAAAGTCTAGTCTGAGTAATAATAATAATTAACGACACTATACATTTGGATTTAGATCGCCAGTTATGATTACTCTGTGTTATAATTGCTATTTGAATAAGTTGTAGAGCATGTATTAACCTTGACACTTTGCAGCAGCCTTGGATGATGGTCTGAGTTATATTTGGTCTTGGTTAGACCTAGTTTGACCATGGAGGACCATGGGACATGAGATGTTAGACCTTATGATGATATGGATAGATGATATATGGTCTATGTACACATACATGATGATTCTATGCAGTAGCTACAGGGTTATGATGGTGATTCTTGGGTTATAGCAGTGTTTGGTCATTTACAGATCATTATTATTGGCCTTGTTTCGGTATATTGGATATTTATTTTGATCATGCAGAGACTCATATGGTGTATGAGTACACATATTGGATAGATTTGGACCTTCTGAGTCCAATGGGACAGTTTGTTTTCAGTTCCGGGCACTTACAGTGATGATTGAGCCTCAGTAGGCTATCCCAGTGCAGTTTTGGTCTGTCGGAGGCCCTGTCGGAGCAGATGTGATTTTTATCCGGTTGACCTAGGGCGCTGATGATGGAGGGGGTGGTCCAGCCACTTGTTTTTACCATATTACCCCCCTCCCGGACACACTGGTGCCCTCACCTTGACAGCGTAGGCACTCCAGGAGGCTGTTTGGGGCAGTTTCACGCTTCCCGAGGCATTTCAGGATTGGTAGAAATGGCTATTGAGGAAATCGATTTGGGCTACTGAGGCAAAGTTATGGCATGGGATGATCAGTGATGATAGATCGGGACCTTCCACACCTTCTCCAGCAGTTTCAGCTTCATCGGGGCCCGCATCCATCACTTATGGCACTTTCTGTGGATTTCTGAGGTCTTTTGAGGACCACGACTTGACTATGGAGGCACGATTTGGTACATTCATGATTATTTATTGGTTATTGTGCTATGGGGATTGACCAAGGAGGGATAAAATTACCCCTTGGACCCACCATAAGCCTCTTATGATATTTTATCATCATGATTTGGTGGGATTCCCCTCTTATAGGGCGATTTTGTCCACTTACATTATATTTTATTAGTGATCCATGTATTTTATTGTTGAGCTCATCTCAACCATTGTTTAGACATTTGTATCTTTTAATCTTAGCCACTCATTCAAAAAGTGGTTAGGGTTTTGGTGCCTCTCCTTCCTATTTAAAGGAGAGAGCCTCTCATTGTAAGGGGTCTTTGGCTCTTGGATTATTGGTATAGAAAAATATTCTTGTGGAAATTTTTGTGGTCTCCTTTGCATCTGGTGTTCTTAGATGGTGATTGGAAAGTCTATTGCAACCTAGCATTTGGAAATTGTGGTAAGATCTATCTTTTTTGGAAATCATTGTTTGTCTACAGGAGGGCGACTTCAACAAGGGCGATTTTGCAAGGCTTCTTCAAATCAACTTTCTTGGCATTCGCTTGTATCAGGGGGTTATCATTAGCTTCATTGTGATCTATGCTATCTTTCTGTTACTTCTCTTGTGGCATTAGTCTTATCTCTTGATGCATCAAATCTGATATTGTTGACGTTTGTTGTGCAGGAGAGAGGGCACATTGGCTTCTTGGATCAAATCGACTTGCATAGAGTACTACCACAAAGCTTCTCAAATTGATCGGGTTTGCATAGATCATCATCATCAAGGCATCTACAAGGTTACCCAGGTAAGATCCACAGGTTTGTTTCTCTTTCCTTTATCCAATCCATTGACATAGCTCATAAATTGTTAAAACCCTAAATATCTTAAAACCCCCATTTTACATTTTCTCAGATCTACTTAGATCTAGTGGGTTGTTGGGCATAATATTGAAACCCACCTCTATAGCATCCACGGCATCCCGGATCTATAGTTTGGTGAGGATTGGCTTCCGTTTGACCCCTCTCCCATGCCAACTTAGCTCCTCCCAAGCAAAGCGCACCTCCTAGTTTGAGCAAGTTGACCTAGATCTAGTACATGGGTGTTGGAGATCCCGCTTGATCCATAATCTACACATCAAATAACATACACCCAGATTGTTACTTTTCTGAATTTCACCTTGTGGGCCCTATTCCACATTTTAAGGGATTTAATCCCCTTTTTGGACCATTAGGTGTACTTAAACTCAGATCTAGAAAGATCTAACCGTCGGATTGCCGTGAAATGATAGATCCACACTCCTACTTGACGAACCTACCCGGATCTAAAGTTTGGATGTCATCCGACTTGTCTTGACCCCATTTACCCTGCTTTTAGGCCTCCTTGGGTAAAGTCGCACCACCTTGGAGAAGTAAGTTTGTCCACTTCTAGGACGTGGGTACTTGAGATTCTTGCAGATTTGGAACGGGAATAATTCAAAACCTAGGTCTAGAGTGTCACTTTGTCAAATCTTGCCTTGGGGACAGCATTCCTTGTTTTAAGGGATTGTGGTCCACTTGGGTCAAACCTAGATCTAGACACATTCATCCATCAAGACCTCTATTGCCCACTTGTCCCAAGTACTAGGAGTCCTAAACCACAAGTCAACCCTACTTTGACTCCACTTCCCAATTCCCAAGGCACTGGTTTCTCTCCAAGTTAATTCAACTTTCCTAGATTGTTGGATTGACTTGTGGTTTGACTTTTGCATGGTGAACTAAACCCTTGAAGCTATCATGTATCATGGTCAAGCTTGTCACTTGTACTAGTTAGCCCCAATTCAATCCCTAAACTACCCTGCATTGGACACGGTTCCCAAGGCAGTGGGTTCTTCCAACATTGAACTAGTACACTCATCCTAGATCTCACTTCAAACATTGTAAGTCACTCTCACATCAACTATGAACCAAAGCTATACCTATTGAACCCCTCACTTGGCTTATGACTTCATCCTGAGGTCTAGGATAAACCATACACCTAACTTCACTTAGAAATATCCTGATTTGGTGTCTTGGTTTTGATCTCTCCTGTCGGGAGTAGATCGGGTCTCCCCCTTTGTTGTCTGGGCTAGATAACATAAAGTGAAGGTTGCCTTGACTGGCGTGACAACCATACATTGGAGGTCGAGGTGATCGTGGTTGCACCTTTTGAGTTGCCCTTCCCTATTGCCATCCATGACTGGATACATCCATAGGGGTAACTACAGTTTAGGTGAAAACAAAACCATTAAAAAAATGGCTCATTTACGGAAAAAATACTTTTCGCCAAAAATTAAAAAACTACCCAGGGGGACTTAGCACATGTCCATATGACTCAAAAACAATGTCTAACATGTTCATATACATTGACCCATAGACTTTAACAATCCCCTAAGGTCCGTCAACCTCCCCAGGCATTCCAGCTTTGGAGGAGCAGGAGAAAAACCCAAAAATTATGTTATGCACTAATGCAAGACATAATTAATAGGTTGAAAAACTCCTTGGAATACCTAACTTAGCCAAAAAGTCCTAGGGAACCAAGTCCTTTACAAAAAACCATGCTAGTACATTTTATTACAAACCTCGCAGGGCCATGGACATGTGGAAAAAAATTAAAAAGGGGGCCTTTAAAAGGCCTACTGGACATCAAATCATCGAAAACGAACATGTAACATGTTCAACTTTGCCCGCTCACTTGATAGTCCAACTAAGTACAACTTAGCTGGCAACAAGCCCAGGATTCACTTAAATATATGAAAATTTAGTCATCAAGCAACTAATCTTAAGCATAGGTGCATTTCTTTTTAGTATAATGTTAATATGCAAGAGATGAATGCCCTGAAAATGTCAATGCTTCCATATAGGAACGTTAGCGACAAAAAACAAATGTTAATGCTTCCATATAGGAACGTTAGAGACAAGTAAGAACAAGATAACCTCTGCAATCATAAGAATATAAATCCCATTGCAACAAGAACAAGGTGCTCATGATAAATATTTCAAGATTATAAGATTGCTCAAAGCCATATAAATATCGAGTAAAAGATGATTGAAATAAACATGACATGATATATATGAAAATAAATCAAAATGTATAATATGATCAACATATAGCAAATTATGATCAACCCATGATATCACTTAAAATAAATTAGGAAATGACAAGTCACTAATGGTCTTAAAGATGGGTTCATTTCTTGTCAACACTATGTAATATGCAAGAGATGAAATGCCCTGGAAATGTCAATGCTTCCATATAGGAATGTTAGAGACAAAAAACACATGTCAATGCTTCCGTATAGGAATGTTAAATAACTATATCCCAATTAAATAACTTATGAGAAGACAAAAAATTATGATATCACATAGATTCAAAAAATGACTTTACTTAAGAAATTAATTAGCAATAGCATATAATGATCATAAAGATATTACTTATAGAACAATGAATTTGCTTTTACACAAAGGTCAGCAATAACATATAAATAAAGCAAATAATGATCAAAAGATAACACATATGAGATTGTTCTTATAAAATTGCTTTTTTAAACATGGCATGATTAGAAATCAACATGATTAAACAAAAAAAGAACAAATTAGTTATTAAGTATCTTGTTAAAATATTAAGCATTAAATGGTTTATAGCTGTCATCATGACAAAATACTAGAGATCCATGCCCTTAAAAGATGTCAATGTTTCCATATAGAAATGTTAGACAAATATATACCAAGAACAATAAATAATCTCTTGGTAAACATGATTAGAAGCAACCTAAATGCAAAAAATGAATAACATAAAACTTAAATACTTTACCATACTGATCTGAATCTGCAAAAAAACACAGTTAGAAAAACAGTAAAGGAAAGAGAAACTTTTACTTACAACCCTTGGATTGAGTGCCAGACTTGCCTAGAATTCTATTCTATCCGCGTAAGTGGATCCAAAACAGCTTTTCCAGTTCCAAAAGTAGGTTATAATAAAAATTCCGATAAAAATTGACCGAGTTATGAGGCCGAAAACAGTGTCGAATCTGCCGAAGACGGAAACCTGCACAAAGTCTACCAAACTTGGACGAAAGTTGCCGTTTTGGCAACCAAAAGGCCCATAATTCTGTTCTATCCACTTCGGTGGATCCAAAACAGCTTTTCCAGTTCCAAAAATAGGTTATAATAAATATTTCGATAAAAATTGACCGAGTTATGAGGCCGAAAACAGTATTGAATCTGCCGAAGATGGAAACCTGCACAAAGTCTACCAAACTTGGACAAAAATTGCCGTTTTGACAACCGGAAAATAGATCTCCTGGAGAAGAATCATAAAATCATATATATCTACAAAAACAACATCAAGAAACCCTTGAAATTTTTTTGCAAAAATATACACAACAAGGTTAGAGTTAGAGATAAAAAACTGCAGAAATATGCCCAGATCTGAAGAGAAGGCTAATGGCTACCAGATAGAAAGCAAATCTACAAGAAATAAACAATGCCCAAATGATAAAATATTGTTTGAAAGCAATAGAAGGTGCTAGATCATAGCAACAAGCTCTGATATCATGTCAGAAATATGGATCTAAGTAAACTAGCTTACCTATCTATGCAACAATAACATACCACAGTAAATAAGAACATAAAAAGAACAAGAGAAAAGAGTACATCAGATATACGTGGTTCACCCAATTGGGCTACGTCCACGAGAAGGTAGTCTTCTATTATCTCCAGAATATCTCCTCCAAGCTTACAGCGAGCAATGCCAATAACCCCAATATTGTTTAACTTGGGTTTATGGTCTACATTGTGATGATGATTCACATTTTGTAATTCCTTTAGATGATGATGCCAATACATTGATACATGAAGGTAACGATTGGAGCATCTCCAAGTCCAACTAATGACATGCAACTCTTCCATAATCTATTAAAGAAATACTCCAACATGTTGCACAAGTTTTCGGTACATGGGTATGCAAGGTACGAAGACACAAGTATCGGGAATGGCTAGAAGCTTTGCCCAAATTTATAGGAAACGTCAGGTTGAGAGCGGCAATAATATAATATTAATATATTAAATTTTAATATATATTATAATAAACATAAATTTATTAAATTATAAGTTTAGTTTTTAACTTTTTGCCTATTTTAAAAGTAAACTCTAATGGTTAAATATCAAATAATGTACATTGTCAATAAAAATTTAAAATTATAATTATGTATGACAAATTTTATAACACTCACTATGGTTAGTAAATGATATTAAAACTCGGCATTAAAAGCACATTCAAATTCTGCCTTCTCTTATTTTGTCTAGCATGTTAAATTGTGGTATTGGTTTCACTTAATGGTTAGATGCTAGGCATAATGCATTCCTGGGGTTCAAATCTTTTAGATCTAATTAACTTACCAAATCGAACTTTCCATTGAGTTCTAAGTTGCCTTGAGGCACTTGATCCTAGAGATGTTTAATCCATACAAAATAAGTTATAAATGCTATTGTTTTTCCTGAGATACCCTAAGTGAAATTTCTACCAGCCAAGTCAATCAAATTTATAAATGTGTTTATGATCTTTGCATGAGTATTCTTGCTGGTTATTATTGTCATAACTAAGTCATATTCACTGCTGTTGACAAGACTGTCAGCATACATCAAATCTGAGTGTGTTTCATAAGGATCTCACTGTCTCACTGTTGGTTGTTGTCATCATACCCCAATTCTATTGTGGCTATCAGACTCTCCATATACTTTAAAGTTTATGGGTGTGATCTTACTTCTAGTTATTGACATCAATTCGTAGCTATATTATACCTCTAGTTGATGCAAATACCACAGTTTTCAGTCATTTCTTTTGCTGGTATATTTATGAGGAAGCTCCTCAACAAGTTGGGAGCTTGAGGAAGCTCCAAAACATGGGTACTTGTGATTGGGAGCTTGAGGAAGCTCTCGATCCATCGAGGAGCTTCTCTGCATGGTTTAATGCCCAAACCCCAATATGCACATTTTTAACATAAAAATGACTAAACTGAAACACACGAGATTCTTTTTCAAATTGAAACAAATCAGAAATTTTTAACTTTCAGCCAATAAACTCATACTTAGAAATTTAAATCAGCCAACCACATGAAATTTTAACACAAGATTTTTGACCAAATTGGTCCAGGATAAAACTTAGAATGGAAAACCTGACTGTGAGAGAGAGATTTTATTTCTTTAGACAATTTAAATAAAAATTACAGCAGTACTTATCTCCATTTCATCTCGAAAACTGTGCCAACATCTCACTGAAAACTGCTGTACAAATTCCTAGAAATCTGTGTTGTACTATCACCTTGAAAACTGTGCATTCACATGTGTGAACTAGTTCCTCGGTTTCTGTGCTTGTACGGACTGTCTAAAACAGAACCTGCTGCCTCGATTTTCATGTTGTACGGACACCAATAAATGTTGTACGACTGTCTCGAAAATTGTGCCTGATTTCTGCTGTACAGAGTCACTGTATTTTTGCTGTACGGATTCTCTGTACCTTCTCGAAATCTGTGCCTAGTTTCTGCTGTATGGATTCTAGGAATTTGTGCTGAATATCTTGGGAAATGTGCCAAACTACTCCTCGATTTCTGTGCTAGGATTTTTATCTTCTTTCTCTCCAAATCGACTTCTCTTCTCTCCTTCTCCTTTCTCTCCAAAAATCCTCTCTTGGATGTGAAGAATGAATTAGTTTGCCTTGCCCAAGTCCTTTTTGTTCACGGTAAGTTCCTCTTTTCAATCTAATGGTCCAGATTAGATTAGATGAGGGGTTCTCATTAAATGCTCAATTAAATAATTGAAAAATGACATTTAATAAAGTGAGCACCCCTTTTAATTAATCACTCACTTGACTTTTCATTAAATGTGAACTTAGGATAAACCATGACTTTACCTTTTAATAAAGTGACTTTAAAATTATAAAGTACATCTCACTTTATTAATTAATAGTAACTAGGGGTCACCATTTAAAGTGTTCTTGTCCACCCCAAGGCAACACTAGGTGAACAACACTTCCTAGGTAACTTTTCAACATTTATGCCCCCAGACATTTGAGAGGAGTAGAAGTTGCAAATGACCCTGTGGTCTTCATTGGGATTCACCCTGACACAATATTTCCATGCCGGATCAAAAGGCCTTCTAGCCTTAGGTGCCATGGAATCTAGATTGCAAAAAAAATATGTTCTATATTAAAATTTAATGTTCTAAAAAAATTAATTGAAGAAAAAAATGTTGCCTTGTGCGCACAGAGCCACACAACATAGAAAATTAAATTTTAAATCTATGTATCATTTAAATTGTTTTTAAATTCAAATTTATGGTGTGATTTCAATTTTAAAGGTCCCTGTGGCTAAGTAAGTATCTCAGCCCACAGTCCCTGTGTGGTTGAGATACTCAACCACGGGGACCTTTAAAATTGAAATAATACCTAATTAGAATTTAAAAACAAGTTAAATTTAAAAACAATTTAAAAAACATATTAAATTAAAAAATTTATTACATAAATAAATTTTAAGAATAAATTATTACCTATATAAAACTTACTAAAATAGTATGCTGTGGATTCTAGTCAGAACCGTGAAAACTTATTTCTTTGTTTGGGGGATAGACTTCATGAAGTTTTGAACACATGCATATAATTCTTGCTATACTGAACAATGATGATATAATTTGAATGATCGCTATGCAGATCAACTTCTCGGTGCAGAATCCAGATATATCCAGCATAAGGAACACAGATCCTAGGGTATACTAATTTCTAGACATCGATAACTGAAGTTCCAAATAGAGACCTGGGTTACTGAGGAGACACTGATAGAGGGAAAAGAGGTAAATGCAGAAGAGATAAAAGACTGCAAATTGCAAGCAAATACATAGAAATTGGGGATAGGACCTTACTTGACACCTTAGTACAGAGAGATCTTAATGAACTGGATGAAACTGCAGTTGGAACAACCACAAAATAGAAAGATAAGCAAGTAGAATGCAATCAAATTGAGAGCAACTATGGCTTTTTGGGTGCATGTACTATAGGCCCATCTAGAAACCTCAACAAACAAAAAGATTTCAACGGAATTGAGATAATATTATGTGTTCATGTCTCATCTCTCACAGACCAATGATAATATTATGTGTTCCCATCTCATCTCTATGTACATACTGTTTATATAGGAACAAAATGCAATCTCATCTCTATGTACATACTGTTTATATAGGAACAAAATGCAATTTATAACAGTTGGATAAAGCTACTGCATTTTTTGTCATGAAACTCAACAAGAACAGTTGCATATACCCAGTTAAAAAGGGCATATCTACATTCAAAAAATTGAATTTGATAGGAAAGCTTATGTCCTTTGTACACCTTGGTTGAAGTCAGTGTTGGGCTATTTAAATTTTAAAACAAATTCATCAGTATCTGGGTCAAATGTTGCAGTTGTCTCAAGCCATTGGACATTAGAAAAATTAAAAAAAAATTACAGAAATAAAATATTAAAAAAATTAACAAGTTACTTAACAATTAAAAATTACAGAAATAAAATGAGAATCAGAATGAAAAATTGTAACAAACATAAATCCAAACAATGTTATGTAAAAAATATATTAAAAATTACAGAAATAAAGTATTAAAAAAATTTAACCAAATATATTAAAAAGTTAAAAACAATAAAAAAATATATTTTTAAAAAAAATAAAGAAATTAAATTACAGAAATGAAATTACATAAATAATATATTAAAATAATTACATAAGAAATTAAATTACAGAAATAATATATTAAAAAAAATCAACCACTAACCTAAGTTTAAGCTAAGTTACCTAACAAATTAATAAATTAAAATTATATTTGAAAAAAAAATGAAAAACCAATTTAGAAAAAAAAACAATAAAACTTTAAAAGAAATATATTAAAAATAGAAACAATAAAAAATAAAATTTAAAAAAAATAAAGAAATTAAATGACATAAACTAAATTTAAAGTTTAAAGTTTTTAAATTTTAAACTATTACATTTAAAAAAAATATTACTTAAATTTTAAAACAAGTAATAAGTATTACATTAATAAATTTTTAAAAATTAAAAAAATAAATTTAGTAACTACAGAAAACTTAGGATCAAATCTATTACAGAATAAAAATTAAAAAAAATGAAAACCACTAACTTGGTTCTTTGAAGGAGGTTGGCGGCTTCGATGGAGGTTGACGGCTTCACGGCAGCTTTAGGGATCACGACAGCACGGCGGCTTCAGGGCACACGACGACACTCTTTGAGTCTCCACTGCTCCAATCTCTGCACCAAGTAGCTAACGGCTTCACTCCTCACGGCTTCCTCGACACTCACGCTTCACGAACTCAGCTGCAGACACTTGAACTCAGTAGCAACAAACATACTCGAACTCAACAGCATGCAGTTGATGGATGCCGAATGAAACCAGGTTGGATGGTTTATAGTCTCCCACGGTGTCTTTTTCCCTCCAAAACCCAGTTCGCGGGCCTGAGAATCAGCGTGAGTGCATAAACTGTGGCGTCTGTGCTTTGCTTCCCATGGGGCATGATTTTTTTTGCCAGTCGAGTCCCATGAGTATGACGACGAGTTTGGCCGAGTTCCACGATTCTACGAGTCAACCCGAGTCCGTGAGTATGCAAACGAGTCTTCAGCGGTTACGCGGGGAGGGCATCCACTCGGCAAGACTCGCGGATACTCGTGAGTATACCCCGAGTGGTGCTTCACTGATCTTTTTTCTTGAATTGCCGTGAAGTTTGGGGCTGTTAAAGGTGAATTATTGTGATCTTTCTGGTACTGTTTTAATTTACAGCATTCCTAAAGGTTGAAAATTCTAGCGCTAAGATTTGAGAAACATTGTAGGAAGAAGGTGAAATTTCAATTTTGCATTAATAGCTCGAGTGCACAAAACTTCAGAATTACTCAATTAACAAATAATTCTTTTACCAACTTTCAAGTTCCGGTTGGTGTCCTTGTGTTTGAAGAGTCCTTAGGTGATGAGTTCAATCCTAAAAGGAGATTTTTGTGTTGGCAGATAGAAACATAAGTTCATTGGCAAATCATGTTTTTGAGTGACACTTGAGGGCAAGTAAAAGTCAAATCGGGAGTGAAGCTGAAAGATGTCCCACCATTGGGATGGATATTCTGTTGTATTCACCTCAATGAGTACGCATGTACTAAAGATGTAGTGAAGGGGGATTCCTTTTTGCTTTTTTGAATTGCAAGACGGTAAAACCATTGCAGATGATGAACATACATGCTGGGTGAAAACCACCTCCATTTCTTTCTATATATAGGCAATACTCATTATAGAAATCATTACTTGAATTGCTTGTCAATTACATTTGAATCCCTTCTCTTTATCAAACCTTGATGCTTTAAATATACAAGCAAACATTTTTACCCATATTGCTGCCTAAGTATTTAAATGTCATCAATGCCATTCTTATTGTTCATTGATTTTAAACTCATTATTGAATTGTCTTTGTGCCTTATTTTATTAGTAAAATGGTTTGCTTGAATCCTCTATACCAATTATTTACAGTATCTTTTTGAGTGACATGGACTATCTTGTTGTGTTGACTATTTGCAAGAAAAATGTGATTTAACATGCATTACAAATTTGTCTATAATCACTATCTATGTTTCCATTTGTTGGAACATATGTTATCTTTTTGTCGACAATTGGGATGCCCTTTGCTTGGCTCAAATAATCTTGTCTTCTTTGACATTCACTTGTCATGTTAGTTCAACTTTTTTTTCCTTTTCTAAGGTAATTCCTACATCCCAATTGCTTCTATGCAATATTTCCTACATATGGTAGGAGTTTTCTCTCTTTTGTCCTCATAAGTTTATGACCTAGATTAGTTTTATTAGTTTTAAGTTTTTAACAAATTTGTTTGGAGTGTAACACTTCATAGGCAGCATGATAAGATTGTTAGTTGTCTTCACCTCACTTGAAATTCTTTATTAGAGATCATGCACTTTATTGTGATAAGTGGCTATGTACTTGTAAGATTTTCTAGATTACCCGGTGTAAAACCCTTGGATACGTAGTATCCACAAGTTCTAGCTGTGGACACATAGAATCCTAAAAGATTGGTCTAACATTAAAGTATTTACTATTTAGGACACCTAAAAATGTTTATAAATTAGATTGTACACATGAAGTTTTTAAACTTTCAAGATATAATTTATATTTTTTTCTTCTTTGACTGCAGCTTAGGACTTTCTTGATTCGTAATGGTATATCGACACTTTTCAAAAATGGACCTGCTGCTTATAAGGAGTACTACTTGAGGTGTGTGTTTTATTATTTAATGTAGGAAGCTTGCTTTTTCTCAATACTCATTAACATATTTAGACATTGCCATGCTTTTGCGATGTGGAGTGGTGAATATCATCACGTTTTGAATTCAAATGCAACTAACATCATAAAATCATTGTCTAGTTTGAGACTGTAAATACTTGGAGAACTTTAAAGGACAACCATTGCTTGATGTTAATATTGATATTGCCTTTTGAAATTTGAAAAGATATTGTATATCAATGACACTGCAAGGACATGAAATTAGAATCTGCATTGAGCTTGGCTAATAATCATGAGCATCAAACAAGCCCATTTTGCTTACCTTATTTCTTGCAAGTGTTGCCAGAACGTGGACTGAAAAGAGGGAGAGTGTGAGCTGGGTTGGTCCTTCCAAAAAAACCCTAAGAGTGAAATATTTCAAATTATCATATGTGATATATATTTTTACATATGATAATGTATATATATTAAAAACAATGTGGAAAATGTCAAAGTAGTTGAAGACAATATGAAAACATAGATTTGAGTGGTATTTGGTGACATAGATTTTAGTGGTATTTGTAGATTACTAAGAAGTTACAAGTGTCATTCAATAGAGCATCAACTATTTAGTGCATATATAACATAGGCCATCTAATAGGTACCAACATACAAAGTTATAAACCAGATAGGAGGAAGTAGACTATGAAATGAATTAAGCCATCGCTAAGTTGCATGGGATGGGCAAACTAGTACAAGTTTCCGAAATGGGTACACATTGGAAACATGTCCCTCCAAAATTTGGAAACAGCAAATATGGTATGAACAAATATATATATATATATATATATATATATATATATATATATATATATATATATATCTCACAAATAAAAAAAGA
The DNA here is from genome assembly GCA_027924585.1 of Larix kaempferi. NCBI lineage: Eukaryota > Viridiplantae > Streptophyta > Pinopsida > Pinales > Pinaceae > Larix > Larix kaempferi. The sequence goes on along the minus strand of BSBM01000764.1, from coordinate 5,926,197 downwards.
ATAGTTGAGCAAGAAAATTTAAATGAAGGCTGGAACAATACTCTTGCTGCCTGAAGCACACAGAAATGGCATTCTGTAGCTGTAGGAAACACTACTGCTCCAACATTATTGAAGAAAGTGCGGGGAAATGAACCTCAAAACAATCCTCTTGCTGTCCACAATTATCTTCTCATGTAACTACACCATAACCAGATCATAATGCCACAAAACACAATGAAAATGCTTTCTGTTTGTGTAGGAAATTCCTTTGTGCAAATGATGTTGATGCAAGTGTGAGAAAACAAAGAGATTAAAAAATCAATTTTATAGAACAAACATAGGCTGTTAAGGTTTTCTAGAAGTTCCTTTAATGTGAAATTAGTGTTGATTTTTGGTAGAGTTAGGGTTTAATGCAGAAAAATAAACAATCAATATACTTTAATGCAAAATCACTTTTAACATTTAATAACTAGTACAAAAAATGAAATAGTACAACAGTAGCTCTAGTAGAACATAATTTTCATCTTTCAACTTTTCACCTTTTAACACTACCAGATCGTCACCGTGTTAAAGTAATCTTCAGTAACATTTAATCTTTAACAGTAGTACAACATACACAGTGCATTAACAAAAATAAAGAAGACAAGTTTTAGAGTACTTACCTGGAGCGTGGAACCCTTCCTGTTTTATACTCAGAAATATTTCTTTCAGACAAAGCTGTGCCTCTCAGAGGCCAGCCAACACTGGGAACCAGCTGACCCTACTAAAGGGTAAGTACAAACCGGAGAGAGAGAGATGAAAGGTTGAAGGCAAAAGTCAATGACTGTCAAAACACAATTACAGTCTTATCATAACAGAGTCAACAAATAAATATGGTTTCAATAAATTCTCAGCACAGAAAACAGGTCTCAATAATATAGATCTTGTCAGGGCCAAGCCTCAGCAGTAACTGATCATATACAGGTCTAGAAACCCATGATCTCCACAGGTGTGCACACAGTAGGATATATCAGATCCTAGGGCCTTACAGTCTTCACAACAAAATAACTAGTAGGCAGATCGTGGACCAGAAAAGAGCTTATGGCTGACTTTAGGGTCACGACCTCGCTACAACCAGAGATATAGCAGATCAAAAGTCATCAACGGTAGAACAAGGCCCAAACAAAGCTACAGTAAGCAGATCGTGTTCCAAACAGACCACAAACAATAGACCAAGTCTTAGACAATCCACAGAAGAGTAGATCAAGCCTCTTATTAGGTAGATCAGAGTAGATCAGGCTTCAAGTAAACTTTAGCAAACAGAAAAGACCTCAGTTGAACAGATAGGAACCCTTAAATAATAGATCGAACCGCTGTTAGGCTTTAGGAAGCAGATCGGATTCCATCAGTAACATATCAGACCTCAATAAGAATTCAATAACCAGGCCAATAGCAAATAGGGTCTCACGGATGTGCAGGGAGCTGCAAATAACCTTGACGTCAGCCCTAACAAGCAGATCTGGGATGAGTGGTGAGCTTCAGCTGATGGGCGGCCTCAACACAGACATGCAAACAGCAGAGAAGGATCAGATCTGAGATGGATGGAAACTTCAGCAGTTAGGCAGTCTCGACTCTCATGATACCCTAGATGTCAAGCAGCCGAGTTAAGATAAGATAGATAGATAATCATGATAATGAGAGAGAGCTCTTAATTAAATAGAACAAGGATGTCTTCTAGAAGCATCACAAAAAGACCTTAGGGTTCCATAGAATTAGGAGGGTACCATAAAAAATAAAAAATAAAAAATAAAAAATAAAATTAAAAGTGAAATAAAAAATAAAAGAGTCATATAAAACATAAGTAGGGTACTAGGGTCATATAATTAAATAGGTGTGGGTACAAGTACCAATATATGGTACAAGTCAAATCATGACCCAATATAATAGGTGTGGGTACATGACCCATAACCCCTCGGACCAGGTTTAAACCTTAAATGTGGTCAAACAACCATAGTACCCATAAGACCAAAAACATCAAATGTGGTACAACTCAGTGGGTAAAAGACTGCATTAATCATAAGTCAAAGACAAGATACCACAAGACAAATAATCAATAAGGTATAAGGACCAAAAGTAAATCAACCAAGGTGGAGAAGGTACAACCAGTCATCTATCTCTCAAATGTACAAATGTTCCATATAACCTAAAAGCTCATCATCACTGTATAAGGAAGGGTCCACATTGGATGATGTGATCATGTGGTCCTCTAGATTGCTCCTAAGGTCAAATGTTAGTGGCTTCATCAAGGGGTGGCCAGTCCTTTGAGAAGACCATCTAACTCAACCATCTCGAGGAACTAGGAGGAGGACATCTCACATCATCATCTTGGTAACTGACCAAGAACCTCCATTCTCAAGGAATGGCTCTCAGCCCAAGGCTGAGCTTCAGTCCCAGACTGAGTCATGTTGAACAACTCTCTGGTCCTTGACCAGGTCCTTCATTCTCCCAGAGAATGGCTTCAGGCTCAAGCTGAGTTTTCAGTCCCAGACTGAATGTTGATCAACCACGTGTAGGACATACTTGGTCCTTGACCAAGAATCTGCCTAGTCCTAAATCAGGATGTCTCTGTCTCAACCTACAGGATCTGCTTGGTCCTTGTGTCCAAGAAATTGTCTGGTCCCAGACCAGAATACCCTAAAGACAAATAGGGGCCCTAGCCACATGCTAGGGACTTTGCCATGGCATTAACCTGCTTGGTCCCCTGACCAAGAACCCCAGGAGACAGCTGGGGGCCCTAGGGTACCTTCTAGGGTCTTACTTTTTACTCTGCCTGGTTAACATAACCAGGGGCCTTAGCTAACTGACTAGGGTACCATTCTCTATGAGAATGGGTCTCGCAGCTACACTAAAAATTAACAATTAGCTCTGTAATCGGACACGGCCTTTAGGCCTGAAGTGTCCAGTGTCGGAGTGTTGGACACAGACACGTCATGACACGGTGTTGAACATGTGTTTTGGATGTGTCACATGTGTCTGTCACTGTGTTAGGAGTCAGGATGTGTTTTGGATGTGTCATGTTTCAGGACACGTCCAAAACACGTGTCCGACACCGTGTTAGGACGTGTCCTAACGTTTGGGAACCGTGTCCCAAAAATAGGTCACATTTTCATTCACATTTTTCAGTGAGGCTTGAGTTCTAAGTTTTTTTTGCAGTTGAAGAGCATTAGAAGGTTTTCCAAGGGATTGCAAGTGACTTGAGGGTGGATTTTAGTGGGTGCTGTTATCACATATATAATAGCCGGTCTACCATACATTATTTTTCAGATTCCAGAGCACTCTTCAGCCAGTTCCTTTACTTTGAGATGATGAGATGAGCAGCTATCTATGGATCACTATCAGATTTTGGACAACATATGTATTCCCCATGCCATGACTGAGTCTCAGGACACTCAGAGAGATGACCGATGTAGCCATTATACCATTTATGCAGAGCAGTCAGTAGTGCCCAGAGTTACAATAGCAGTTTCAGAGGACAGATGATGGTTCAGAGGATGAGCATTCAGGTATATGACTCAGCAGGTATATCATGGTGTTATGGTTATACTGCTTTTATATTCATTCTTATGGCATGTCGTAGCACTTAGTGTCATGATCTGGCGATCATATAGATATGTGGACCTGGTTGATCTTATTATATATATATTCTACTATCCTTACTTAGACTTAGAAGTTCACTACTCATACTCATTGGTTTCACCCTCCCTAGGGAGAATAGAGGTGATCATTCCACCATACCTTGGCTTGCTAGTGTTGGCTCCATTACTCATTGTCTTTATCCATCCATTACTTACCTTTTAGTTTATCACCCTGACTTTCTACTTGACTAGTGGCATGGAGGATTTTTTCCCCACTGTAGCCTCTGTATTGGATGAGCTTCCCTGTTTATTGTGTCTCGGCTTTGAGTTGGTGACAAAACTTACCTCTGGTGAGTTGGATTGTAGGCCTAAATCATTCTGGTCGGTTGTCCCGATGTTTGGCATTGGCTCGAACTCTCCCTAGTCACTTGAGATGTTGTTGGCTAAAACTGAAAGCTCATGTACTACTTATGGAAACTTCTAAATTCGCCCATGGAAACTAAAAAGGGCAAGAGCGATGAACTACTAAAAAAATACTCCTTGAAGAGTATAAAAGAAAGGTCCAAAAAGCAATGATTCTTAAAAGCTATATTTAAACAATTGCTGACCTTATATATGTATGAAAAACATGCCCTGGATGCAAGCTGCAACTAGTTGTGCTTATCAGCACACCTGAGATCCGAAGGGTTATGTCGGCCAAAAAGGCCATGAAATGAAATTGAATGATCCTAATGAACCTGGATCAACTTGATATAGACATGAAGCCTAAGTTGAATAAGCACTCTCTAAACAACTTATCCATTTGTGAGACACTGCCATTCCCTGTGTTGTTGCTCATTCAGTATATACTATGGTGTGTATTCCCTTTCCCACATCCAAAGTGTCACAATGTTAAGTCAGTCAGTCACCCTTTAGCCTAGCCATTTTATTCTAAGCCTTCATCCTTCATTAGCAAATTGATCACAACTATGAAGTGAGTATGGTCTTGAAAGTCTAATCCGAGTCATATAAATAATTAATGACAATATATATTTGGATTTAGATCGCCAGTAATGACTACTTTGTGTTATAATTGCTATTTGAATGAGTTGTAGAGCATGCATTAACCTTTGACACTTTGCAGCAGCTTCAGATGGTAGTCTGAGTTATATTGGGTCAATATTGACCTGGTCAAACCTAGTTTGACCAAGGTCAATCACAGGACATGAGATTATTGGACCTTATGATGACACAGGTAGATGATATATGGTCCATGTACATGTACATGATGGTTCTATGCATCAGATACAGGTTTATGATGATGATCTATGGTTTTCAACATTATTTGATCATTTATAGATTATTATTATTTCACCTGTTCCGGTATATTGGGTATATTATATGATCATGCAGAGAGCTATATGGTGTATGAGTACACATCTTGGATAGTTTTGGACCTTTTGAGTCCAGTGAGACAGTCTATTTTCAGTTCCGGGCAGTTACAGTGATGATTTTGCCTCAGTAGGCTGTCCTAGTGCAGTTTTGGTCTGTCGGAGACCCTGTCAGAGTAGAGATGATTTTTATTTGGTTCACCTAGGGCGCTGATGATGGAGGGGGTGGTCCAGCCACTTCGTTTTACCATATTACCCCCCTTCCGGACACACTGGTGCCCTCACCTTGACAGCGCAGGCACTCCAGGAGGCAGTTTGAGACAGGTACACGCTTCCCGAGGCAGTTTTGGATTGGTAGCAATGGCTACAAAGGAATTTGATTTGGGCTACTGAGGCAAAGTTTTGGCATGGGATGATCAGTGATGATGAGTGGGATGTCTTCCGCACCTTCTCCAGCAGTTTCAGTTTCATCGGGGCCCACATCCATCACTTATGGCATTTTTTGATGATTTCTGAGGTCTTTTGAGGCCTACGATTTGTCCATAGAGGCACGATTTGGTATATTGATGACTATTCTATTATTATTGTGCTATGGGGATTGACCAAGGGTGGCTAAAATTACCCCTTGGACCCACTATAAGCTTATTTTTATATTTTGTCATCATGATTTGGTGGGATCCCCTCTCCTAGGGCAATTTTGTCCACTTATTGTTATATTTTATGGTTGATCCATGTATTTTATTGTTGAGCTCATCTCAACCATTGATTAGATCTTTTGATCTTTTAATCTTAGCCACTCATGTAAAAAGTGGTTAGGATTATGCTCTCTCCCCATCCTATTTAAGGAGAGAGCCTCTCATTGTAAAACCATCTAGAGATTTTTGGCTCTTGGCTCTTGGAATAAAATTTCTATCTTTTGGAGTACATGCTTGGGTTGGAGTGGATGTTGGTTGTTTTGATTGTAAATGCTTTTGTCCATTGCACTGGAGGATCTATTGTAGCTATCTTGCATATTTGCCATATCGTTTGCAGGTTGAGAAGACTTCTTCAACAAGTACGAATTGGTGGGGAGGCTTGCCCTTCAAGCTTGGAGGAGGATGTTTTGGGTTAAACAGGGAGTGGTTTTGTTTTTGCACCAACTATTCTTTGCTTATCTCTTTCTTGCTTGTATCTACCTTCAACATGTTAAACTGATTGATGCTTTGCTCCTTGGTTTTGACAGGTTAGAGGGACACATATGTGGCTTGGAAAAATCGATTTGGCAAGAGGGCTTAAAAAATTCTCCATTTGATCTTTGGCAAAAGTAATCCTCATCTCAATTAGCATTCATCTCTTCATCCAGGTATGCTCCAGAGGTATGTTCTTCTTCTTCTTTGAACCATCCATAATTTCTAGATCATAAAAACCCTAATTGATCAAAACCCTCATTTTTGGTTTTTCTTAGATCTACTTAGATATAGCCTTGCTTTTGAAGAGATATTAAAAACCCACCTCTATAGCATCCACCCCTAGTGGGATCTATAGTTTGGGGGTGATTGGGTTAAAATTGACACACTTTTCAAGGCAATAAAGCCCTCTTGAGCCAAATCGCACTTCCTTGGAGAGGCTTGTTTGGTTAGATCTAGCACATGGGTAGGTGAGATCCCACTTGATTTGCAATCTACACACTTGATAACCTACCCCCAAACTTTTACTTGGGTGATTTCTACCTTGTGGGCATCATTCCACATTTTAAGGGATTAAAACCCCCTTTTGAACTACTTGGCATCTTAAAACTTAGATCTAGTAAGATCTAACCCTTGGATTGACTTGATTTTCTAGATCCACATAGATCAGTGCCTAAGCTACTTGGATCTACAATTCGGTGGCCATTGGACTTGATTTGGCCCACCTTATCCACCTTTTAGCCCTCCTTGAGCAAGGTCGCACTCCCTTGGGTGAGTGAGTTTGGCCACTTTGAGGAAGTGGGTGGTTGAGATTTTTGTGGATTTGGAACGGCCATACCTTGAAACCTAGGTCTAGAGTATCATTTTGTGACGATTTGCCTTGGGGGTAGCATTCCTTGTTTTAAGGGATTGTGGTCCACTTGGGTCATTTCATGAAAACCTAGATCTAGCAAGATCCAACCATTCTATCTCAATTAGCCCACTTGACTTGACCTCTAGGTGTCCCGATCTACACTTTGACATACCTTTTGACTCCATTATCCCATCCAACAAGGCACTAGTCCTCCTCAAAGCAAGTCGCACTCCTTGGGAATTGTGTCAAACCTTAGATCCGGTACATGGGTACTCCTAAACTCAACTTAGATCCATAGATCTACTCATTACATATCCTCTAGTGCCAATTGCATCCCTTAACTTCACCTTGTGGGTCCACTTTAAGCCATTTCACATATCCCAAGAAAGTAGGACCCACTTGTGTAGCACATGGTACCATACTTTGTCATTATACCTAATTATGTGGCCTAAATCATACATTGGTTGAAACTCTAACCATCTCTCAAACCACCTTCAACCATACTTTAACTTCTAGGTCCACTCAACCTTGCATTGGTTTCCGTAACTCATCATTTACTTATCCTTAGGAACCTTTGTTTGGGTCCAATCATTTGTGATTGGTTATAGGGTCTCCCCCTAGGTCTTGTTTCACCTTGATCTAAAGCGAAGAGTGCCTCGGTTGATGTGACTCCCACCTTGCATTGGGAACCGTGGCATCTCTTGGGTCACCTCTTTAGTTGCCTATCTCCTCTACCGTCCCGGATGAGATACCACTAGGGGCAACTACAAGTTGTGTGATAACAGGTGCATTGCAAGTTTTCTACAAGGTAGGAAGACGAATGTCTCAGTCAACAAGGGAAGCTAGGAAAGGGCAAAGGAAAGGGAGGAATAGCCCAGTTGGTGTCTCCCCCTCTCCAAATCCAAGCTTGAGTTTATCTAATTATAAATTTCCTTAAAAGCCATTCTTGAGTTAAAGTATGCAAGTTTTATTTTTTATTTTTTATTAAACCCCAAATATTACTTTTAACCACAAATGGATTTCTTCACAATGCAGGCGGAAAATAAATACTGAGAGAAATAGAACAACAATCACATCAATAGAGACACCAATATTTTTGGGTATGAAAACCCCCGGAAAAACCCAAGATGGGAAAACCGGTGTAGCAGTATGAGAAGATATTTTATTAGCAAGATATAGAACAATACAGTCCAGAAATTGATTTTGACCCAACCTGGAAAAATCGTACAACTGAAACTCAAAGAGAAAACCCCACAAAATCGTACGGCCCTCTTGCGTCAACGTATGACCCTTTGCGTCAGCGTACAACCCTTTGCGTCAACTGTACGGTCGACTGCCTGCGTCACTAAGTACGACCTCTGCGTGCTTGTACGACCTCCCTGCAAATCTGTATGGCCTCCTTCAATTTTCCCAAGTCGCCCTGTCAACCTCTGGACAAAAGGTCTTCAGTCTCACTCTCTGTAAAATTCTCCTACAAACTGTTTTTCTGACTCTCCAGCGGAAAGCTATGAGCAAGAAATCTCTGTGTGTATGTGCGTCCTCTCCACCAAATCAATCTTCCTTTTAACTCAATGGCCAAGCGAAAACCCTAACTTCTCATTATGGATCAATGGATTAATTCCTTCGGTGAGATCAATGTTAGAAAGTGGCAACAAGGTGTTAGTTTTTGTACCTAGGGAAGTGTTCCCCTAGTGACTTTTGCCTAAGTCACTTAGAAAGGGGGAAAAGTGACCCTCACATTAAATGACTTGAGAAAAGCATTTAATGAGACTTAATAAACATAAAGTCACTTTTTGATTAATTTAAGTGGGTGAGTGAAATTAACATTTATGGGAAATAAATGGAGCATTTAATTTCAACCGTCGATCTAAATCTATCTCATCCATTGGATTAAAAGAACCCTAGGGTTTGATCAAAAAGCATGAGGGAGGCATTTCATTCCTACTTTTGAGATGAGACTATGGTGAAGAGAAAGAGAGAGAGAAGCATGATCTTGAGAGAAATGCAGGGCACGAATTTCGAGGACATCAGCTAGTTTGCAGTAGCAAGCACAAATTTCGAGGCGACACATTTCCCGATGCAGCTGTATTTAATGTGCAGCACAGTTCCCTAGACAACCGTACTGTACGGATTCTGGGCACACAGTTTGAGGAGGTTTTCTGTGCACATTTCCCGAGGAGAACAACATGGGTTTCAAGGCAATGTTCTGGGCATAAAACCCGAGGACAATGGCTCGGTTTTCAAGGTAGAAGTCTGGGCACAAAACTCGAGGTGGCTGCACTGTTTTCGAGGCAGGTACACAGGCACAAATCCCAATAATGCTGGCACAGAATATGAGGTGAAGGTAAAACACGAATCCCGAGGTGTGAGTAGGCACAAAAACCAAGGTGGTATGGTTTTTTTGTCTTGTTCCTGGCACGGTTTTCAAAGTTCAGATTTGCATAGAAAACAAGGCAGGTTCAGCCCATTTTCCGAGGCAGTGTGTAGGAGTATTTTTATGGTGGAGATAAGTAATAGTTTCATTGTAATGCTGTGATTATATTTTACTGAAGAAATAAAATCTCTCTCTCTCTGACTGGTTTTCCCCGTGGGGGTTTTTCCCAATGTTTTAATAACCGATCCGGTCCGAACCGGAACCGGCCGGTTTGACCGGTCAGCATAACAAGAGCATCAAACCGGCCTTTAAACCGGACCGGGGGCCCGGTTTGGTATTGAACCGGTCCTAACCGGACCTAACTGGATCGGTTCAATACCAAACCGGTCTAGCCGGAACTAACCGGTCCGGTCCCGTAATAAACCGGCCGGCTAGCAAACTATCACATCCACGGGCCCAGAATACGATTTTTTGATTTTTAATTAAAAAAACATAAACCCTAACCCTAATTCGCCCTCCAAAAGTCAATAAATAAGTGCCCAGCCCCCACCTTCTCATTCACTCACAATTCAAGAGCTCATTGTCTCATTGCTGCAGTCGACTGTCAAGTAACAAGTTTCTGTTTGAGTGTGTTGAGAACTTGAGTGTTCAAGACTTCAAGTTTTGGCAAGGAGTGAAGTGTGAAGTGTGAAGCCAGCTGACTGTGGACTGTGGAGGAGGCCGCTCAGCATCAAACTTCAATCATCTTCATTCCTTCAATCCAACTGCAGATTTCAACTTCAAAGTTCAACTGTTCAAGGTATGCTTCTTGTTTTTTTGAATTTTGAGTATGCTGATTGCAATTTGCTGTTGGCACTGGCAGTCACTGTTTTCTTTAATTTTGAGTATGCTGATTGTTGAAAGTTTGAAACTTGAGTGTGCTGTCCAAACTCCAAGTTTCTGTTTGAGAAATTGAGACTTTGAGTATGCTTGCTGTTGCCTGTTAGCGGGCCAGAATAGCTCTTTTTTAAGCACAGACTTCATCAAAAAGTGCCCAGATTTAGGAATTAGGGCTGTTCATGCCCAGATAGACTGTTGTTACAAGAAATGATGCCATTCTGCTGCCCAGGCTTGAAATTTGCTCATTGTTCACTGTTGTATGAGTCAATAGACCACCTAGAATTTATTTTAGGGTTGATTTTGACTGTTGCTTACTCTCAGAACTGAACTTCAAGGCCTCTCTACTACTGAACATCTTTCAAAACCACCCAGAATGACTTTTCTCAGCTTGCTTAGGGATGGAACGACTTCAACAGTAGTTAGGAACTTAGCCTGTTTATGGCACTGTTTTTTTAATTTTTAAATTTGTAATTTTGTATGCGAATGCACATTGCAAAGTGCAAACTCATAATTGTTTTTTTTTAAAATTTAAAATTTAAATCTGTTTTGCACATTTTCATTTTTTTTCCATTATTTTGCACTTGCAGAATCTATTTTCAAATTTCCCAATGGCTCCTAGAGTGAAAGATGCTGCATGGGTCCATGTTGAGTGTGTTGAGGGGGAAATGTTTTGCAAATATTGCCACAAACACATGGGTGGGGGGGGCATTCATAGGGTGAAGCAACACTTGGCTGGGATAAGAGGCCAAGTTCTCCCATGTGATGCACCGGATGATGTGATTGGGGAGATTAGAGCTGAGATATTAAATCAACTTAAAAAATATCAAGAAGAGAAGGCTAGGCATAAAGAAATAGAAGCTGAAATTGGGAGGAAGAGGGAACTTGCAAATGCTGCCAAGAGGGCATCTGGTTTACATGATTTTGAAGGCTCTTCCTTTGCCCCTTCTACTGTTGCTAGGGACCCCTTCCAGTATGTTCCTCCCTCTCGTCAAAAGACCCAAAACATTGGAGAAAATCAGCCTGAAAAGAAGAAGACCCTTCAGCACTATTATTCTTCACATTCCCCCTCCTTTCCAAGTGGCAATGCTTCTCACTCTCAAGTTCAACCAACCCACATTCAACCCACCTTAGATGAGCATTGGAAGAAGCAATGCAAAGTAGTTGCTTATGAGTACATAGCTAGATGGTGGTATGATTCAGATATTCCCTTCAATGCTTCTCGCTCAGCTTATTATCAACCCATGTGGGATTCTGTTCTTGCAGCTGGTAAGGGCTTCAAAGGCCCTAGTATGCATGAGTTGAGGGGATCACTTTTGCATAAGGAAGTTATGTCCATACATGAATACTTGGAGGGTTTTAAAGAGTCATGGGCCACTACGAGATGTACCATCATGTCAGATGGATGGACTGATATAAGGAACCGTACTATCATCAATTTCCTTGTCTCTTGCCCACAAGGAACCATGTTTTTGAAATCAGTTGATGCATCTGATAGGGTGGAAGATGCAACCCTATTATTTCAACTCTTGGATGAAGTTGTTATGGAGGTGGGGGTGGAAAATGTTGTTCAAATCATCACAGATAATGCATCTAATTATGTTCTTGCTGGTAAGATGTTAGAGATTAAACACAAAACCATATTTTGGACCCCATGTGCTGCACACTGCATAGACCTCATGCTTGAGGATATAGGCAAACTGGATTGGGTCAAGAATGTTGTAGAGCATGGAAAGAGCATTACAAAATACATCTACAACCATGCATGGGTCTTGAACCTAATGAGGAAAAGCACTGGGAACAGGGAACTTGTTAGGCCTGCCATCACGAGATTTGCAACACACTTGCTCACATTGCAATCTCTCATTTCCCAAGAACAAAACTTGCAGAAGATGTTTTCACGTGATGAATGGAATTCATCTAAGTGGGATCGTAAGCAAGATCAAAAGACACCAAAAAAAGAGTTAATGATAGTGCATTTTGGAAAAAAGCAGCAGAGGTTGTGAAAATTGCTGAGCCCTTTGTTAAGGTGTTGCGGTTGGTGGATGGGGAAAAATTGGCAATGGGTTACATTTATGAGGCTATGGTTCAGGCAAAGGAGCAGATAAGGGCAGCATACAAAGATAGAGTAGCCAAGTATGGGCCTATTTGGGAGATCATTGATAACAGATGGAACAATCAACTCCATCGCCCTATACATGCAGCTGGGTTTTTCTTGAACCCAAAGTATCATTATAGAACTCGGCTAGGAGATGATCTAATAGGGGAGGTGAAAGATGGTTTGTATGATTGCATAGAGCGCATGATCCTTGATGAGAATGACCAGATGGAAGTACATCGACATCTTACCTCTTTCAAAAGAGCCACGAGCACTTTTGGAAAAAGTGTAGCAATAAAGATGAGAGATTGCGACCAACCAGGTAAACAATTTCAAGTTTTATTGCTTAAGACTTTAAGTTCAATTGTTTAAGCTTTAACTTTTAACTTTAAGTTGTTTATGTTCAATTCACATTCTAATTTGTTAAATTTAATTTGTCCATGCAGCAAATTGGTGGGATTCATTTGGTAGCCATTGTGGTCTATTGCAAAAGTTTGCAATTTGTATCCTTAGTCAGACTTGCAGTGCTTTCGGGTGTGAGCGCAATTGGTCCGTCTTTGAGAGGATTCACACGAAGAAAAGAAACCGTTTGGAACAAAAACGGTTGAATGATCTTGTCTTCGTGCAGTACAACCTCCGACTAAGGCGCAACCAATTGCTAAACAAAAGACCTGATACAGATCCCATTGTGTTGGATGATATTGATCCAACCTCAGAATGGGTAGAGGAGACCCAACAACCAGAGTTTGGTCCCGATTTTGATATTGATGCAGTCACAGATGACTTGGCTTTGGATGTTGATCCATTGGGAGTAGGAGATGCAGGTGCAGAGCAGGATCCAGGCATGGCGGACAATGATGGTGGCATTGGCACTGGCAGTAGCCGACCTAGCCATACAGCCCGTGCTTCTACTAGTGCTACTGCTAGGGTCGTAGATGTCCGTGAGGAGTCCGACTTCGAGGAGTCTGAGCCATATGTTGATGTTGAGCATTCCATTTCTAGCAGTGGTGCTGAGTTTGATGATTGATTAGTTATGAGTCATGACTCATCATTGATCATGTTTTTTCATTTTGGACTGTAGACTCTAGAGGATATAGAGCCTCATTTATATTGTATTTTGTTTCAGAATTTGAGATATATGCTATGAGACTTTATTATGAGTATGTAGTGCACTTGGTGCCATTTTGTTACCCATACATGGTTTATGGATTTCCGATTTATATATATGAGTAGACTTTACATATTATGTCAATGTGTCTACTAGTCTAATGGTTTCACTTTCAAAATTTCAAATATGCATATTATGTGTCTAATGCTTCGAAATATAGCTTGGAATGTTAAATATAATTTTTCTGAAAAAAATTGTAATTTTTTTTGTATTTTTTAATAGTCCGGTTCATTGAAATCAAACCGCTCCGGTTCATTACCGATTCCGGTTCCGGTCCGAGTTGACCCCAGACCGGTTTGATTCCCGGTTCCGGTTATTAAAACATTGGTTTTTCCAGGGCTATTGGCCGAAAATTCTGAGTCTGATTTTTTTAATGGTGTGCATGTTAAATTATATTTCTGCCTGTTAAAGTGATTTTTTAGCGTGATTAATTGTCTGAGAATTTTCATAAGTAATTTCCAGCCTATGCAAAACCGGTTGGGAATGAAAACCACTGAAGTGTTGACATAAACCGGCAGGCTGAAAACTCAAAAAAAATTTACATGGTATTAGAGCTTGGGGGCAAAAAAAGTAGTATTTTGCAAACACACAGAAATTTCCAGAACTCAGTAATTTCAGTATTTTTTCTTCTGTTAGTGAACAACACTTTGTTGAGTTGGTTGAAAGATGGCTACAAGACTTAGGTTGCAGGATATGCTAGATGGGCAGGTAACTTTGTGCCATGGAAGGCTAGGATTTTGTTGATATTAGAGGAGAATGAACTACGGGAGGAGGTGGTTAGGAATACTACAGCAAACCCCGTTCAGATTCCTGCTGCCATAGATGCAGCAGCATTATCTTCAACAAGAAGGACTGTAAGGCTAGAAGAATTATCCTTGACGCAGTTAAAGATCATATCATTCCTCACATTTCAGGCAAGGCTAGGGCACATTTGATGTGGACTGCTTTGACTAGCTTGTATGGGAGTACCACTGAGAACCAGAAGATGGTTCTCAAGGAGAAACTCAAGAGTATAAAGATGAATGGAGGAGAGGGAGTGACATCTTACCTTACTAGGATATCTGCAGTTAGAGATGAGCTAGCAGCAATTGGGGAGGTGGTCACTACTACTAAGCTTGTGCGTATAGCAGTGAATGGGGCTTCAAAGCCATGGGGTACATTTGTGCAGGGTATAGTGGGCAGAGAGAACCTACCTTCTTGGGAGAGACTGTGGGATGACTTTCTGCAGGAGGAGACCAGGAGAGGTCTCGTATAGGGTAGTTCATCACAGGGTGGGATAGATGAGGAGAACGTGGCTTTGACAACAAAGGGGAAGAAGAAGAAGGGTCCTAAGAAGGGTGGGGCCAAGCAGCAACAGAGTGGATAGAAGAAGGACTTGAGTAAAATCAAGTGTTATGGTTGTCAGACATTCGGGCACTATGCTTCACAGTGTCCAAACAAGAAGAAGAAGGGATAGCAGACTGCAGCTTTAGCGGAGGTTGATGACTTTGGAGACAGATTTCAGAGGGAGTTTTCCCTGTGTGCTGGACAGATTTTAAGAGAGAGAGCCTCTTTATTTACCAGCACTGATGTGGATATGGAGAGGGAGTATTCCTTAGTGACAGGGCATCAGATGAGTGCATCCACCACAGGCACTTGGTATATTGACAGCGAAGCCTCGAGCCACATGACAGGTGCTCGAGTGATGTTTTCTGAGCTATCACAGACAGGTCTGTGGAGGTTGTACTGGGCGACGACACCATTGTTAGAGCAGTTGGTCGGGGAACCATTACATTTCAGAGGGAGGCTATGAGTCCCATGACTCTGAGGGATGTTTTATATGTCCCTTGGTTGAAGAAGAACCTTGTATCAGTTTCCACCCTTGAGGATAGGGGTCTTGGGCTATGTTTCTCAAATGTGAGAGTACAGGTATTCCCCAGGACTACAGGAGTATCTACCTCCATGGACGTTGGGGTTAGATGTGGAAAGCTGTACAAGCTCTTGTTTCAGCTGCAGCACGCTCTAGCACATAGCAGCATCAGTGAGCTGTGTGAGCTATGGCATCGGAGGATGGCCCACTTACATCACCCAGCTCTGAGATTGTTGAGGAGCATGGTTACAGGTCTACCCGAGTTCAGCACTGAGCAGAGTGACGTGTGCAGGGGGTGTGCTTTGGGAAAGTACACCAAGACTGCTTTTCCAAGCAGTGACACCAGAGCAGCAGGAGTGCTTGACTTGATCCATTATGATATTTGTGCTCCTATGTCATCAGTCTTTTTGACTGGTTTTGAGTACTATATCATCTTCATTGATGACTACTCCGGGAAGACCTGGATCTACTTCTTGAGAAGCAAGAAGTCACCCTTAGTATTGAGTGTCTTCCAAGGGTTCAAAGCCCTTGTGGAGAAGCAGACAGGGAGGAAGATTCAGATGTTGAGATCGGACAATGGGGGTGAGTATACCTCCAAGGAATTCGATGCTTTTTGCAGATAGGAGGGTATACAATGATAACTGACAGTTCCCTACACTCCTGAGCATAATGGAGTAGCAGAGAGGAAGAACAGGTCGATTGTGGGAGCAGCGAGAGCGATGCTCCATGATCAGGGGTTACCGTTCTTTCTATGGGCAGAGGCATGCAACACTGCAGTTTATCTGCAGAACAGGAGTCCTCACCGTGCTTTGGGGAGGAAGACTCCTGAGGAGATGTACACAAGCAAGAAGCCTGAGGTGAGCCACTTTCGTATATTTGGTTCTTTGACTTACTCTCATGTCCCTTATGAGAAGAGGGCGAAGTTTGATCCCACTGCAGAGAGAGGCATCTTTGTGGGATATGATGAGATTTTGAAGGCCTATCGGCTTTACCTTTCTGGTCAGAAGAGAGTTGTTGTTAGGTGGGGGGTGAAGTTTGATGAGGAGAGAGCCTTCAGGAAGTCCAGAGAGTTAGAGTAGAGGGAGTCACCAGCTCCCACACCTCAGCTGACATAGGCTTCTTCGATATAGGTTTCAGGTCCACAGGTTTTCGGAGTGATTGGATCACAGAGTACAGGTACAGCTCCTACAGGTTCAGTGGTTCAGGTGACATGTACTTCATGGACAGGTTCAGGGATAGGTTCAGGTTCTGGTTCGCAGGTTACAGGTTCTTTAGGGACTGGTTCATCAGTCATTGGTCCTCAGGGTGTTGGACCTTCTGCTTCTAGGAGTTCCTTAGATGAGGATAGACCAGTATGGGAGGAGCCTTCAAGGAAGAGGAAGTCTAAATGGCTTCAAGACACCTTGAAGGAGGCAGAGGCATTTGGTAGACCCCAGGAGGAGATCAAGACAGTAGTGATGCCAGACAGATTGGGTATGGCTCTTGTTGCGAGTCTTCGTGACTCTGAGCCTTCCACATTTGAGGAGGCTTCTCAGCATCAGGTATGGAGAGATGCTATGATGGAAGAGTACCATTCCATCATGAAGAATGATGCTTGGGAGAGTGCCGAGACTAGAGGGGAAGTCAGTTGTGAATTCCAAGTGGCTTTACAAGATAAAGCATGCTGTAGATGGTAGTGTGGAGAAGTACAAGGCTCGGTTTGTGGCTTGAGGGTTTTCACAGGTTGAGGGAGTTGACTATGATGAGACTTTTGCTTGCGCCAGTTGCTCGGTATTCTTCCATCCGAGTAGTGATTTCTATAGTAGTAGAGATGGGTTGGAAGATCGACCAGATGGATGTGAAGACCGCATTTCTCAATGGTCTTCTGCAGGAGGAGGTGTACTTAGAGCAGCCACAGGGATTCGAGATTCATGGGAGGGATTCTCATGTGTGTAGGCTGAGGAAAGCCTTGTATGGACTGAAGCAAGCTCCTAGAGCTTGGTACTCCAGGATCGATGCTTACTTGACATAGATGGGTTTTCAGAAGAGTGAGGCTGATCCCAACCTATACTACATTGTGGTTGGTGGAGATCCTCTCATTCTTTTGTTATATGTTGATGACTTATTTTTCAGAGGGGATGAGCGTCTCATTGCACATTGCAAGAGAGACCTTGTTGCGGAGTACGAGATGACTGACATTGGGTTGATGCATTATTATCTGGGGATGGAGGTTTGGCAGGAGCCTGGACATATTTTCCTAGGACAGGGGAAGTATGCAGTTGATATTCTGAGGAGATTTCGGATTTAGGACTTTAGGCCGATGTCTACACCTATGATCACCAACTGGAAGCAACTTCATGCTTTTGAGGGTAAGTTGGTGGATCCAACACTTTACCGTCAGCTCATTTGATCGTTGATGTATCTGGTCAACACAAGGTCAGACTTGTGTTTTTCGGTGAACACTCTTAGCCAGTTCATGGTGGAGCCTAGGAGTATACATTAAACTGCTGTAAAACATGTGCTGAGATACCTAGCAGGTACAGTGGACTATGGTTTGGACTATAGGGGTTCGGGTGGAGTCAGTTTGGTTGGTTTCACAAATTCAGACTGGGAAGGCCTTGCGAGGGATCGGAAGAGCACTTTCGGTTGTTGTTTCAGTTTGGGCTCGACAACAGTGTTGTGGTTCAGTTGGAAACAGAAGTCCGTTGCATTGAGTTTCGCCGAGGCTGAGTATATGGCAGCCATTCAGGCTACTTGCGAAGCACTGTGGCTTCGTAAGTTGTTGGTAGATTTATTTGATCAGGAGCTTAGACCTACGGTGATCTATTGTGACAATCAGAATTGCATTCAGCTCTCTGAGAATCCAGTGTTCCATGACAGGTCAAAGCAGATTGAGATCAGGTACCATTTCATCCGTGACTACGTCTAGAGAGGAGCAGTTGAGTTGCACTATATTTCCACTGATGAGCAGGTAGCAGATATCCTGACGAAGTCTTTGGGGAGGGGGAAGTTTGTCTTCTTTAGAGACGAGTTGGGAGTGGTGAACACCTTCCTCGATAAGCGGGAGTGTTAGTTTTTGTACCTAGGGAAGTGTTCCCCTAGTGACTTTTGCCTAGGTCACTTTGAAAGGGGGAAAAAGTGACCCTCACATTAAATGATTTGAGAAAAGCATTTAATGAGACTTTATAAACATAAAGTCATTTTTTGATTAATTTAAGTGGGTGAGTGAAATTAACATTTATGGGAAATAAATGGAGCATTTAATTTCAATCGTCCATCTAAATCTATCTCATCCATTGGATTAAAAGAACCCTAGGGTTTGATCAAAAAGCATGAGGGAGGCATTTCATTCCTACTTTTGAGATGAGAGTGTGGTGAAGAGAAAGAGAGAGAGTAGCGTGATCTTGAGAGAAATGCAGGGCATGAATTTCGAGGACAACAACTAGTTTGTAGCAGTAGGCACGAATTTCGAGGAGGCACATTTCCCGAGGCAACTGTATTTAATGTGCAACACAGTTCCCTAGACAACCGTACTGTACGGATTCTGGGCACGTAGTTTGAGGAGGTTTTTTGTGCACATTTCTCGAGGGGAACATCACGGGTTTCGAGGCACTGTTCTGGGCACAAAACCTGAGGACTGTGGCTCGGTTTTCAAGGCAGAAGTCTGGGCACAAAACTCGAGGTGGCTGCACTATTTTCGAGGCAGGTACATAGGCACAAATCTCGATAATGCTGGCACAAAATACAAGGTGAAGGTACAACACGAATCTCGAGGTGTGAGCAGGCATAGAAACCGAGGTGGTACGGTTTTTTTGTCTTGTTCTTTGCATGGTTTTCAAGGTTCAGATTTGCACAGAAAACGAGGCAGGTTCAGCCCATTTTCCGAGGCAGTCTGTGGGAGTATTTTTATGGTGGAGATAAGTAATATTTTCATTGTAATGCTGTGATTATATTTTACTGAAGAAATAAAATATCTCTCTCTCCCTCTCTGACTGGTTTTCCCCGTGGGGGTTTTTCCAGGGCTATTGGCCGAAAATTCTGAGTCTGATTTTTTTAATGGTATGCATGTTAAATTATATTTCTGCCTGTTAAAGTGATTTTTTAGCGTGATTAATTGTCAGAGAATTTTCATAAGTAATTTTCGTCCTATGCAAACCGGCTGGGAATGAAAACCACTAAAATGTTGACATAAACCAGCAGGCTGAAAACTTAGAAAAAATTTACACAAGGTCGGTCTGTTATCATTGGATGTGTCCTTGCATGCTAGAAGACATAAAGGCTACACTACTGGGAGCAGGAGCGAGGAGCGGGAGTAGGAGCGAAAAACGAAATTTTCAAAAGCTTCCATTTCGGGAGCGTTTTTTATATAATATATATTTTAATATATTTTGATGCATATAAATTAAAAAAAACATGTATTATGCCAAATTAGCTATAGAAAACATCAAAACATAGAATCTAGATATTCATATAACCATTTAGTACACATTGATATAACATTAATCATCTAGTCTTCTAGATTCTAGAAGCTATAACTTATAACATTGTCATTAAATGATCATCATCAAATCATCAATCATCAATCATCAACAACATCAACCTTCAAATTTCAACATATAATATTTGCCATCAAACTAGGCCATAATGTTTACAAAATAGGCCAATCGCCAAAATAAACATGAAAATGAAATACAAACTACAAAGTACTATGAATCTACTAAGCTTTCCGCTTGCCACAAGTAAATTCCAATTTCTTTTCTCGTGTTCTAGGTGGAATAGGTGCTGGTGGAAGTGATCGTGGAACATGAGAAGAAGATGAATGGCCCCCATGGGTTGAACTTGGACATTGTGAAGCTAAAGGAAAAACTCTTGCATCCGGAAAGCTGCTTTTGCTTGGGGGTGGCATCTCTGTACGGTTTCCTGTAATTGGATCATCATGATCACCTAATAGTTCAGCCTCCAAGCGCTCTAATGCTATCGCTCCATCCTCCACATTAGCCTCCTCTGGATTGTTGTCCCAAGTCAGAAATGTTCTATCATTCTTGGCCGCCTCACAATAATGGGACAACAACCTCAAGTTGTAGTGCACATAAACCAAGCTTTTTACGCGATCTACATTCAGACTGTTTCTCTTTACACTGTGGATGAAGTTGTAGGTGCTCCAACACCTCTCTGCAGAAGAGCTATTAACAACCTGTGATAGCACCCTCACCGCCAATTTATGCAAATATGTGGCTCCAGAGCCATGCATGTTCCACCAAAGGATAGGATTCAATCTGTCTCGATCTTTGGTTGCAAACATGGAACCAAAGCGTCCATGCTCACTTATGTATTCGCTTAATTCAGTCCGTACTTGAGCACACTCTTCCTCATTAGGGACCAACTTCTCTAATGCTTGCATATAGCAACCTCTAGATCTGTGTGGGGTTTTCTCCTAACTCCACCCCCAGGTGTAGGTTGGGCCAACCAAATTGGAGAATAGTATTTTGGGGTGAGGACATATGCAAGGGCATGGAGTGGAACATTTAGATTATCCCACCTTTTGACCACATGTTTATGAATATGGTCAAACAAGACTGCATCTCTTTGCTCAACAATGTCTTTGATTTGACCAAGCATGCTATCCATCTGCTCATATACCTCCCCAATCACCGGCTGATCTATATCTGCAAAACGAATCATGTTATAAACTGGCTTGGTGAACTGCAGAACATACCTAACCTGTGACCAAAAATGACCTTCAAGAATGGTCTCCTCCACCTCCTGAAAGTCACTTCTATCTGATGCACTTGCAACTCTGCCTTTCAATTCCTGGCATGGATCACTTGAGACCATACTAGGCAATGCCTCTCTTACCTTCAAAAGCCTCCTGAAGGTGAGGTAGTAGTTAGCAAATCTAGTCTTTGCAATCTTCAATAGCTCCAACTTAGAGTGATTGCGAAAAATGTGGTGGGCCATGCTATGATTGGTAATAAATTTGATCATTTTCTTACCTCTCTTGTACAAGGCACCAATCCATCGGTAATTATTGTCCTTCATCTTAACAATATCATGCATCAAAAGGTTCAATGTTTGAACCAAACACCCTGACCAAAATATGTTGGGATACTTATCCTCAATGATTGCTCCTGCTGCCTTACAATTAGCAGCATTATTAGTGATGACTTGAATGACATTGTATGGCCCAATCTCTTGAATGGTTTTAAGTAAAGGTTGTGCAATATTAAGAGCGGTCTTGTAGCGATCTGAGTAGTCATGGGCTAAAAGGAAGACCGCACCGCTAGCAGAAACGCCAAGTATATTTATCAAGGGCTTGCCTTTAACATTTGTCCACACATCAGATACAATGGATACCCCATAGTTGGACCAATCATTTGTGAACTTTCCAATAGCACTATTGATTTTGGTTCTTTCCCTGTCAAGTCCCACGTTTCTAGCTTTGTCATACCCAGGGCTTCTGTATCCTCGAGGGCCACCATTGATGGCTTGTACCATTTCATGCCAATAGGGTGAGCGAAGAACATTGAATGGCACACCACATGCATAGAGAAACCTATAAATTTTTGAATCCACATCATCTCTACAAGCTTGGTCAAGGAAATTGGATAATGTTCTTCGTATAGGCGAGACTCCATGGGGAGATGAGGCTCCCGATCGAGCCGATGATGATCCAGCAGCAGCTCCACTACCAAACATTCTCTGTGGGGATTCAGAATCAACCCTCGATCTCTTGGAGTTGTTTTGAGCGGCCTTTTCTTCCATCTTGTATTTGCTTCTCTCTTTAGCTCCCACTTTGTCACAAGTTTTGACTCCATGAGACTTACCTACATCACATGGCATAACCCCACACAAATGCTTTCTCACCCAGGTATATGAACCTGTGTGTGTTTTCCCACAATGGGGGCATCCAAACTTTGTGGTTCCACCCCCTCTCCCTCCCCCTTGCCTTGTCACATACTTCCACAAAGGTGTTGGTGTCTTTTTGTTTTTGCCCGACATCACCCTCATCCTCATCATCATCACCCTCTTCCCCTTCCTCCTCTTCTCCTTGGTATGCATCACTCTCTACCTCTTCCCCCTCATCACTACCACGATCACATCTACTTCCCAACACCATCATAATGAGAAGAAGTGGAATGAAAAACCAAAACCACATACCCATCATGTTTCTTGATTCAAGATGAGAGTCACTTGTTCCTTGCAATAGAATGATGGAGAAGAAGAAATTGGAAAGAGTAGGAGAAGGGAACATTGCAAGTTTTCCATTTTTTAACATAGTGAAAAAAAATTGCAAAAACAAACAAAGATGAGTTTTTAGAGCCTACCTTTTAGCTCTTCAATGGTGGTTGAATGTCTCTATGGAAGCTTCAATCTCCCTTGCAAGCTCTCCCCTTCAATCTCCCCTTCAATCTCCCCTTCAATCTCCCACTCAATGCTCAAAGCTCTCAAACAACTAGCAAATTCACTCCAAGCTCAAACTCTTCCCAATCAAGCAGTTGAGTAATGGAATGAGTCCAAATGGACTCATTCACCCTTTATTGGCCCAAAGTGACGTAGCCCTCCAAAAACCCCCCTCCCCAAAAATCCAAAAATCAATTTTTTTTTTCCAAAAATCCACCTTTTTGAAGGAATCGATCTTCGGATCGTTTTAGGGTTCGACGTTTATGCCCGGGTTCGATCCGGAATCGACACAGAAGCTACGATTCCGCAGCGAATTACAATATTCCATGGATCGTTTTTTTTAACCCAATTCGCGAATTACAAAATCGATTCTGGGCAGAATCGATGAGGAATCGCGCTTCCGGAATCGATTCCTCATCGATCCCATCCGGAGCGCGAATTGGGATCGATTCGATGGGGGGGGGGGGTCGATTCCCAGCAACGTAGCAAAAAGGAGGAAGCCAAATGTATTAATGTATTTTTCAAAGTTTCGATTTAGGAAAAGTGCATTAAGTGAACTATTTATTAATGGATTTAATGGAGTCACTTTTATAAAGTTCAAGTGAAAATAATTTAAGTGATGGCTAATCTAATCTTGGTCATTGATCTCACCGGAGGATCTCATCCATTGATCCATAGTGAGAAGTTAGGGTTTTTGCTTGGCCATTGAGTTAAAAGGAGGATTGATTTGGTGGAGAGGACACACAAACATACAAAGATATTTCTTACTCATAACTCTCAGCTGGAGAGTGAGAAAGACAAGTTTGCAGAAGAATTTTACAAAGAAGAAGACCGAGGAACTTTCATCCAGAGGATTTACAGGGCAACTTTGGCAAGAGAGAGAGAGGCCGTACGGATTCACAGAGGTTGTACAATAGTCGCAGAGGGCCGTACGAGTGACGCAAGGTCATATGGATTTGTTCATATGCTGACGCAGAGGCCGTACGGATTCCGTACAGTGACGTAGAGGGCCGTACAGTTTGTGGGGTTGTCTCAACGATGTTCGATGGCTCGATTTTGCCAGGTTGGGTAAAAATCGAGATTGTGGATTATATTGCTCTATATCTTCGTAATAAAATATCTTCTTAGACTGTTGCACTGGTTTTCCCATCTTGGGTTTTTTCGAGGGTTTATACCCAAAAATATTGGTGTCTCTATTGATGTGATTGATGTTATATTTCTCTCAGTATTTATTTTCCCTTGCATTGTGAAGAAATCCATTTGTGGTTAAAAGTAATAATTAGGGTTTAATCAAAATAAACTGGCATACTTTAACTCAAGTTTAGATTTTAAGTAGATTTACATGGTATTAGAGCTCTTCTGAGCAGATTTGAGAGAAAGCAGCAGTTGTTGAATAGATCAGGGCCGTATCTATTATAGGGTTTACGAGTACACTTCATTACGGTCGTACAATTGAGAGTTGAGGATAGACTCCAGGGGGCACAAAACTTTTCTACTTGGAAAGAGAGGATCACCAAGATCCTGGATGTTAGTGATGCATAGTAGGAGCACATTGATGACCAAAAGGTTGCTCCCACAGATCTGGCAGAGTTTGCAAGGTGGAAGAAGGTAGATTCTAGAGCTATGTTGATCATCTTGGATGGGGTGAAGGACCACATAGTCCCTCACCTTTTTGGGAAGAAGACCGCATTGGAAATGTGGAAGGCTTTGGAAAGCGTTTACTAGAGCAAGAACGAAAACCGGAAGATGGTTCTATAATAGAGGCTATGTAGTACCAAGATGGCCAAGGGGGAAGGAGTGGTGCCTTATCTCACAAGGCTCACACAGATCAGAGATGAGCTTGGAGCAGTGGGCTCTAAGATTGAGGATGATGAGGTAGTTCAAATAGCTCTCAATGGCTTCTCTAAGCCATGGGATGTCTTTGTCAAAGGCGTGGTGGCTAGGGAGAAGCTCCCTGACTGGCATAGGTTGTGGGATGACTTTGTACAGGAAGAGATCCGTATGGGTCAAGGTTCAGGTTCATCCAGCGGTGCCTCGCAAATCGTGGATGAAGAGGCTCTAGCCCTAACAAGCAAAGGCAAGGGGAACACAAAGAAAAAGAAGGGTGGTAAGAAGAACATTGTCATGTCAAAGGTCAAGTGTTTCATCTGCCACAAGCATGGACACTTTGCCTCCCAGTGCCTAGATAGGAAGAAGAACAACACACAGATGGTAGGTTTAGCAGAGGTGGATGAGTTCAACAAGAGTTTTGATGAAGAATTTTGTTTGATAGCTTGCATGGAAAGCTCCATCAACAATAGCATCTGGTACGTTGACAGCGGTGCATCTTGTCATATGATAGGACATAGATCTTTCTTCAAGATCTTGCAGGAGGGTGGAGTATATCTCCACATTGAGTTAGGAGATGATGCACGGTATCGGGCGCAAGGAGTTGGTACTGTTTCGTTTCAAAGGGAGCCTGGCAAGCCCATCAACTTTGCTGATGTATTATATGTTCAGGGGATGACGAAAAATCTCATATCTGTTTCCAGACTGGAAGACAAGGGTTTTCAAGTGACTTTCCGGGATAGGAAAGTATATATCAGGCCCAAGGGGTCAGATCAGAGATTGGATCAGATGATTGGGGTTTGGAGCGGGAAGGTTTACAGATTACAGTTCGAGCCTGCAAAGGCTCTGGTCAGTAGCAGCAGCAGTGAGAGTGAGTTGTGGCATAGGAGGATGGCACACTTACATCATGGAGCTCTAGGGCATCTAATATAGGCAGTTATTGGAGTTCCTCTAGTACAGGAGGAGAAGCATAACCATTGCAAGGGTTGTGCGTTGGAGAAGAACATCAGGAGACCTTTCCCACAGAGTGAGCACAAGTCTAAGGGGACTTTGGACTTAGTGCATTCGGATGTATGCGGATCGACGAGTGTTCATTCTTTCAGTTGTTACAGTTATTGGGTCACATTCATTGATGACTATTCCAAAAAAAGTGGATCTATTTCCTAAAGGCCAAGTCAGAGGTCTTCGAGCGGTTCCGAGAGTTTAAGACTCTCGTGGAGAACCAGACAAGGAGAAGGATTCGAATATTGAGGACTGACAACGGGGGTGAGTACACCGACATGAAGTTCTTGGAATTATGTTCATCAGAGGGGATCAAGAAGGAACACACTGTTCCTCACACCCGCAACAAACTAACTTGTTTTCTTTGCATTGGTTCCTTGTTTTGAGGCCTAGTAGGACTTGGACTCATTGCCTTTTTAGTATCTTGAGATGTTATCTTTCGAGATTGGTCATTATTCTTTAAGATACCCTTAAGAGGAGCATTAGGAGACTGTGAAGGAGCCTTACGAATGATGTTCCTTTGATCGGGAGAACCTTCCTTTACAAGATGTTTGTTATTATCTTGACTTTTCAAATTATTTTTTGTTGGAGATCTTGTTACTACCTGGCTATCTGAGGGTTTCCTCATAGATCTAGTTTGAGGGTAATCATTAGTATACACATTCTTAGATAGTTTATGAAGATGTTCATCACGCCTCATATTTTCTTGTTGCTGATTCAAAACTAGCCCGTACAAACTTTGTATTAATTTAATCATTTCAGTCATCATTTTGATGGTCATTTCAATCTCAGAATCAGTTTATTTAACATAAGGCATGATTACAGACTTAAGATTTACGTGTTGGGTTTGGTCCTCAGTAGAGTCGCGGGGTGGAGTCACCAGGTGAACCACACAAGTAATTCACCGAAATGATAAATGTCGTAAGAGAGGTGAGATGAGTGAATTAAGATGGTGATTGGGAAAATTATGAAAATTAGAAATTGTAATGTCCCTTGTTAAGGATTTTATTAAAATGGCAATTTTTCACTTTTTCCCCTAGTTAGATCTTTGACTAGTTTTGAGCTCTAGGTCCCAAAATTGTCCCAATTGCTCCCAAATCTTCTGAGAAGGTATATGGATGATGTTAGAACATAAATATGTATTTCAGGGATGCTTTTGGACCTTTAAAATACTTCTGCAAATCCTCTTTCAATTCTGGCCAATGTAGGGAACTTTACTAGTAATTTCCCTTTGACTAGTATTGGTCTCTAGGTCTCAAATTGACTCCAAATGCATTCAAATCTTCAAGGAAGGTGTATGAATGATATTAGGACTTGAATATGATGTTCAGGGATGATATATGGCCACCAAAATACCTCTGCAAACTCTCTTAAGATTTTGGACCAAGTATGCAATTTTACTAGTAATTTGGGGTTTAAATCTCCCTGGGGTAAGTACTGAAAATGGCTTCCCAAACAATGCTGTTGGGAGCGGGAGCGAAAAGCGAAATTTTCAAAAGCTTCCGTTTCGGGAGCGTTTTTTATATAATATATATTTTAATATATTTTGATGCATATAAATTAAAAAAAACATGTATTATGCCAAATTAGCTATAGAAAACATCAAAACATAGAATCTAGATATTCATATAACCATTTAGTACACATTGATATAACATTAATCATCTAGTCTTGTAGATTCTAGGAGCTATAACTTATAACATTGTCATTAAATGATCATCAAATCATCAATCATCAATCACCAACAACATCAACCTTCAAATTTCAACATATAATATTTGCCATCAAACTAGGCCATGATGTTTACAAAATAGGCCAAATGCCAAAATAAACATGAAAATGAAATACAAACTACAAAGTACTATGAATCTACTAAGCTTTCCGCTTGCCACGAGTAACTTCCAATTTCTTTTCTCGTGTTCTAGGTGTAATAGGTGCTGGTGGAAGTGATCGCGGAACATGAGAAGTGTTGAAATTACAGGTTAGATACATTTTTATCACATATAAAAACCTTGATACAAGAACATGTAAACAATTGTATTGCTTAATTTAAATTTAAACTGATTTAAAACATAAATAACATAATTTTCATCTCTTTCAACTTAATGCTCCATTTAGTCACTGCATTAATGTTGGTCCTCGAGAATCATCAAATGCTAAGTTCAAAAAAATAAAATGAATTACAGTAAAATAACCATGTACTACATTAAAGAATTAAAACCAACATTTGGATCCAACTTATACTCAGATAGTTCTATGTTTGATCTTGTCACTGAAAGGACAAGTCAAACTAGTTAACCATATACGTACCTCGAGAGAGAGAGAAGTTTCAGGTAAAATTAAACAGATCTTGAGTTCTTCAATCAATAAGAAAATGACAGGGATAAAAGAAATATACAGGTACAACAGACTTTGAAAGGCAAGCACGTAAGCAATCACTCACACATAAGAATTCACACAGAGGTCAATAGAGATCAGACTGTAAGCACTCACTTACCTACAGATAAGAATAATAGAGATCAAATTGTGAGCAATTACTTACCTACAGATCTCACACAGAGATCAAGCATAAAAGGAACCAGAGACAGGTCTAAGAAAGAAACCGCAGAGATGAGAGATGAACTCGTGAGAGAGCTGGCCGGTGAGAGAGTAAACTGTGGATCAAGCAACAAAATCGTGCTACTGGCCCCAAAGCAAAAAAACCAACACGTGGAGAAAAAAAACCAACATGTGGAACAGCAGTGAGATCAAACTCGTGAGGTAGATCAGCTCGTGAGTAAGGCCATGAAGGATGAACACGTGAAGGGATGGACACGTCAGACAGGCCTAAAATAAATTGCAGAGATAAACCCGAGACAGATTAGAACCAGCGAGATCTATTATTGATGGATGAACCCGTGAAGGGATAAACAACCGCTGCAACAGACACGTGATGAGAGTGGCGTGGAGAAGAAATAGAAACATGTGCAGCCTCGTAAAAAATGTAGAGAAGCAGACCCAAAAACAAATAATTCGCCGAGAAGCAAAAGAACACGTGAATGAATGAGCTCACGGTTGGATGAATTAGAGCTTAAGTTTATATATAGTTTTAGAGTTAGAAAACTTAGGATTAAAATAATAAAGTAAATAAATAAAAAGAATAAAATAAAATAAAAAAATAATAAATAAGAAAAACCAAAAGATAAAATACCAATGGTCCATAGTCCAATAATAAAAAAAACTTTATTAATAAACTCATAAAGTTTTTATCAATAAAAAATTAATAAGACAAAAATAATTAATTAATAAGGTTACCATAAAGTGAAGGTCCAAAAGGCTAAAAACATAAAGTCTTTATTAATAAGAATTAATAAGACAAAAATAATTAATTAATAAGTTTACCATAAAGTGAAGGTCCAAAACAAAAGGGGTCCAACAAAAGGTAAAAAGATCAAAACCATAAGTGGGACAAAACATAAGGTGACTATAATAATACATGGTCCTTAATATACCCTTAGGTAAAAAAATACTCCATAAGATAGGAGTCACCATAGTCAAAGGTGCACACAAGTGAGAGTGCTAGGACCAAGTAAGAAAGAACCATGGGTCAACAACCACAAGATCAAAGTGGACAAGCAATCAAATGAGACCAACACGACCAAAGACTTTTCTCTCTCTCAAGATACATAGTTTATATATTTTGTCATCACTGTATAAGGGAGAAGATCCAAACGGATGGTACAATCCTTTTGTCCTTAATGCTGCTCCTAAGGGTTAGGTACTAGAGACATCGTCAAGGGGTGGCTAGTCCTTTGAGAAGCAACCTAGCAATAACCGATTAGGAGAGGGGACAACAATATCTTCCATTCTTAATGAATGGCTTTTAGCCCAAGGCTGAGCCTCAGTCCTAGACTGGGACATGTTGATCAACCATCTGGTCCATGACCAGGATCTCCATTCTCCCAGAGAATGGTCCTTAGCCTCAAGCTGAGCATTCAGTCCTAGACTGAATGTTGATCAACCATCTGCAGGACCTAGGAAGTCTCGGTCTCAACCTGCAGGATCTGCTTGATCATCGTGACCAAGAAACCGTCTGGTTCTAGACCAGAGTACCCTAGAGACAAATAGGGGCCCTAGCCACATGCTAGGGACTTTGCCATGACATCAATCTGCTTGGTCCTAGACCAAGAACCCCAGGAGACAGCTGGGGGCCCTAGGGTACCTTCTAGGGTCTTACTCTTTACTCTGCCTGGTTAACTTGACCAGGAACCCTAGTTAACTGACTAGGGTACCATTCTCTCTGAGAATGGGTCTCGTAGCTGCACTAAAAAAATTAACAAGAAGAAGATGAATGGCCCCTGCAGGATGAAATTGGACGTTGTGAAGCTAAAGGCAAAATTCCTGCATCCGGAAAGCTGCTTCTACTTGGGGGTGGCATCTCTGTATGGGTAGTCTGAATTGGATCATCATGATCACCCAATAGTTCAGCCTCCAAGCGCTCTAATGCTATGGCTCCATCCTCCACATTAGCCTCCTCTGGATTGTTGTCCCAAGTCAAATATGTTCTATCATTCTTGGCCGCCTCACAATAATGGGACAACAACCTCAAGTTGTAGTGCACATAAACCAAGCTTTCTGCGCGATCTACATTCAGACTGTTTCT
This sequence comes from Larix kaempferi, assembly GCA_027924585.1. Lineage (NCBI taxonomy): Eukaryota > Viridiplantae > Streptophyta > Pinopsida > Pinales > Pinaceae > Larix > Larix kaempferi. The sequence continues at coordinate 5,895,999 of BSBM01000764.1, read as the reverse complement.
CTTTACACTGTGGATGAAGTTGTAGGTGCTCCAACACCTCTCTGCAGAAGAGCTATTAACAACCTGTGATAACACCCTTAGCGCCAATTTATGCAAATATGTGGCTCCAGAGCCATGCATGTTCCACCAATGGATAGGATCCAATCTGTCTCGATCTTTGGTTGCAAACAGGGAACCAAAGCATCCATGCTCACTTATGTATATGCTCAATTCACTCCGTACTTGAGCACACTCTTTCTCATCAGGGACCAACTTCTCTAATGCAAGCATATACCCAGCAGCAACCTCTGGATCTGTGTAGGGTTTTTTCCTGACTCCACCCCCAGGTGCAGGTTGGGCCAACCAAATTGGTGAATAGTATTTTGGGGTGAGGACATATGCAAGGACATGGAGTGGAATATTTAGATTATCCCACCTTTTGACCACAAGTTTATGAATATAGTCATACAAGACGTCATCTCTTTGCTCAACAATGTCTTTGATTTGACCAAGCATGCTATCCATCTGCTTATATACCTCCCCAATCACCGGCTGATCTGTATCTGCAAAACGAATCATGTTATAAACTGGCTTGGTGAACTGCAGAACATACCTAACCTGTGACCAAAAATGACCTTCAAGAATGGTGTCCTCCACCTCCTGAAAGTCACTTCTATCTGATGCACTTGCAACTCTGTCTTTCAATTCCTGCCATGGATCACTTGAGACCATACTAGCCAATGCCTCTCTTACCTTCAAAAGCCTCCTGAAGGTGAGGTAGTAGCTAGCAAATCTAGTCTTTGTAATCTTCAATAGCTCCAACTTAGAGTGATTGCGAAAAATGTGGTGGGCCATGCTATGATTGGTAATAAATTTGATCATTTTCTTACCTCTGTTGTACAAGGCACCAATCCATCGGTAATTATTGTCCTTCATCTTAACAATATCACACATCAAAAGGTTCAATGTGTGAACCAAACACCCTGACCAAAATATGTTGGGATACTTATCCATAATGATTGCTCCTGTTGCCTTACAATTAGCAGCATTATCAGTGATGACTTGAATGACATTGTATGGCCCAATCTCCTGAATGGTTTTAAGTAAAGGTTGTGCATTATTAATAGCGGTCTTGTAGCGATCTGAGTAGTCATGGGTTGAAAGGAAGACCGCACCGCTAGCAGAAACGCCAAGAATATTTATCAACGGCTTGCCTTTAACATTTGTCCACCCATCAGATACAATGGATACCCCATAGTTGGACCAATCATTTGCGAACTTTCCAAGAGCACTATTGATTTTGGCTCTTTCCCTGTCAAGTCCCACGATTCTAGCTTTGTCATACCCAGGGCTTCAGTATCCTTGAGGGCCACCGATGGCTTGTACCATTTCATGCTAATAGGGTGAGCGAAGAACATTGAATGGCACACCACATGCATAGAGAAACCTATAAAATTTTGAATCCACATGATCTCTACAAGCTTGGTCAAGGAAATCGGATAATGTTCTTTGTATAGGTGAGACTCCATGGGGAGATGAGGCTCCCGATCGAGCCGATGATGATCCAGTAGCAACTCCACTACCAAACATTCTCTGTGGGGATTCATAATCAACCCTCTATCTCTTGGAGTTGTTTTGAGCGGCCTTTTCTTCCATCTTGTATTTGCTTCTCTCTTTAGCTCCCACTTTATCACAAGTTTTGACTCCATGAGACTTACCTACATCGCATGGCATAACCCCACACAAATGCTTTCTCACCCGGGTATATGAACCTGTGTATGTTTTCCCACAATGGGGGCATCCAAACTTTGTGGTTCCACCCCCTCTCCCTCCCCCTTGCCTTGTCACATACTTCCACAAAGGTGTTGTGTCTTTTTGTTTTTGCCCCACATCACCCTCATCCTCATCATCATCACCCTCTTTTCCTTGGTATGCATCACTCTCTACCTCTTCCCCCTTATCACTACCACCACCACATCTATTTCCCAACACCATCATAATGAGGAGTGGAATGAAAACGAAAACCACATACCCATCATGTTTCTTGATTCAAGATGAGAGTCACTTGTTCCTTGCAATAGAATGATGGAGAAGAAGCAATTGGAAAGAGTAGGAGAAAAGAACATTGCAAGTTTTCTATTTTTTAACATAGTGATAAAAAATTGCAAAAGCAAACAAAGATGAGTTTTTAGAGCCTACCTTTTAGCTCTTCAATGGTTGTTGAATGTCTTTATGGAAGCTTCAATCTCCCTTGCAAGCTCTCCCCTTCAATCTCCCACTCAATGCTCAAAGCTCTCAAACAACTAGCAAACTCACTCCAAGCTCATACTCTTCCCAATCAAGCAAATGAGTAATGGAATGATTCCAAATGGACTCATTCACCCTTTATTGGCCCAAAGTGACCTATCCCACCAAAAAAAACCCAAAAAACTATTCCAAAAATCAATTTTTTTTTTCAAAAATCTGCCCTGTCCGCGGAATCGATCTCAGAATTGATTTAGGGTTTGATTTTATTGCTTGAGTTCGATACGGGTTCGATTCGGGATCGACCCGGAATCGATCCGAAAGCTACGATTCCGAGTCGAATTACCAAATGGCAGGGATCTTTTTTTTTCCACCAATTCACGAATTGTCAAATCGATTCCGGACGGAATCGATGAGGAATCGCGATTCCAAAATCGATCCCTCATCGATTCCGTCCGGAGTGCGATTTGGGATCGATTCCAGGGGGGGGGGGTCGATTCCCAGCAATGTTGTTCTCAAATGCCGCCAAACCCACTTAAATTTATGAACAGTGATAGGGAATGTATTAAGGATGTTATTAAGGTCTCATGTGCACCATTAATTGATTATTATATCTGTTCCAACCCTCTCCCATTCAACTGCAAAAATCACCAATTCGACCCTTGGGGAAATGTCACTATTTCTTCTCCCAATGCAATTAAACTCAGCAAAAATACTTCAAATTCTCAAGTATAGTACATGAAACTTGTAAAATACATCCATGGCAGTCGATTAATCATAAATGCATCAGAGAATCACCCATTCATTCGAAATCAACAACATTACATTGATTCACAACAAGGTAGTGGGGAAATGGCACTGTTCTTTCATTAAAAATGAGATTTATACATTTCTAATTGGAATTTCGACCTGAAACTTTCTGGAGATGAAGAACAGAGTATTTATTTCAGATTACAAAAGAAATGGGGCATTAGAAGCTCCCCCAAAGAGAACAATAGCTTTCCAAAAACGCCCTCCCTCAAGGATCAAGAATATGCCATCAAAACTGGAAATGGTTGAAGGAGTGAGCTGCAATAGAAGAAACCATGAGCTGCCCTGTAGCTTACACCTGCAAATAAAGACTCCATTAAAACTCCAAATGAAAGGTCTGAATGGCCTTTCCAATTACCAACTTGGATGGGAATCTTTCACCCTCGAAATTCGCTAAGGCAAGAAACTAGTCATCGACTAGCTCTCCCTCTACACAAATGCAATTGCAAATTTTACAAATGATCAAAAGCTGGTTTCATTCTTTGTTATTGACATTTATAAAGTTCTAATGTCCTCCATGGGTCAAATTCCTTCCAAGAGACTCATGCCAACTCAAGTTGGGAAGAGATTCCAAAGAACGCCACTTGTACAACAATTTCTAGTCTCCCACTTCCACCAAATCACATGTGGAAGCATCTTAGCTGCCCTAACACCCTTGAGGGCCCTTTTGGAGTCTATTTTTAGCCCTGACATGTCATATATGTCATATGTCAGCCTTCAGGTCTGATTTGTGTCATAAGTGTCATAGCATCTTCATCATTGTTGTCATAGAGCTATGGAATCTAGCCCAAGTGTCTCATTAGCTCCAAATTGCCTCTTCCTCTTCCATGGGAGTTACTCTTCCTCTATATTTCGACCTTGGATGAGTCATGCCATGAATAATACCTTTTGTACTCCCCTAAGTATGTTACCATTCACCTTGAATTTGAATTGATGAGAGAATGATGCCAAGTGTAGTGGGGAAATCTAGCCATATGTGGGTCGCACTTCCTCCATGTGTCTTCATGATCAAATGCCACTTTGATTTTCACTTGTATATATTTATTTATCTCCTTTATTAAATATTTATGCCATTCTAATATTCAAACATCATTTATTATCCCCATTATTCCAAATCCCAAAGCTTCCACCCCAAACCTAGGAAACTAGTAATTTTCCTCCTTGGCAATTATTTGACCTTTAGCATCAATTTGACAAACTCTAATGAATAGGGCCAATGTGATTAGGCCATTGTGACCCAATGCCAAATTTGGGACATGACAGAAATACAATCACCAGACAAAATACTGGATGCGATAAGATAAGAGATAAGAGATAACACACAGATACTCGTAGACACTGAAGGTAAGCCTCTACCTCCCCGACAACGATGACAAAATGTTATCACCAAACTTGTAGTTGCCCCTAAAGATGAATCCAGAAGGATGGTAGAGGGGATAGGAAACCAAAGTGGTGAACCTCGAGAGCCTCGATCTCCAAAGGATTGGTTGTCACGCCAATCGAGGCACGCTTAACTTTATGTTATCAAAGCCAAGATAACAAAGGGGGAGACCCTGATCTACTCCCGACAGGAGAGATCTAACCAGATCACCAGGTCAAGCTATAACAATAGGGTATGTAAGATTATAGGTATGGAACCCTAGATTTAAGGAAACAAAACCACTGTGGAGGCTTGGGAAAGATGTGATGCAATGAATAGTGTTTAGACACAGTGATTCAATAATTATAAATGATTCCAGGGTTCGGATATTAGTATAAATGATCAAATTCAACTGCCTTGGGAAACGTGACCCTTAAAATAGCGAAAGTGTCCCAAGGAGTGGATCTGAGAATTAAGGCTTTCTAGCACAGCTTGATAGATGGACGTGACAGTGTTAAAGCACACAAGCTCAGCAAAAAGGTTCAAACAATAGGAAAATTGACTCTCTCAGGGAATGCGCAAGGGTTCAAGAGACCTAGTGCCTTGGGATTTGGGCCAATGGAGTCCTCTAGCTATGGCGCCTAGGAGAACCCACCTAGCAATATACAAGATACCGAAAACCTAGAAATGGTTTGCCAATAAACCAAGTCGTTTGAGCCAGGGTTTTTTTCGATGAAATTTACTTAGGGTTTTAAATGAAATTGACAGATGGGTAGGTTAGAAGAATAAACTACATACCTTGTAAGCGTACCTGAGTCATGGAGATGATTGCTACGATGTCAAGGATTGTTCCCGTAGAGATCAAATGAAAGTTTGAAGCGTTTCCTTGCCCACACGAATTGCCCAGCTCCACAAGTGCGCCCTCCTCTTCTTGTTGAACCAAGGACAAATGCGATCAATCAATTCAAGCAAAAATGAAGGAAATACAAGTGACGAACATGATAACAAAGAGTAAGAGGTACGAAGACAATGATACTCCCTGTAACCGATGAAGAGAAAAGAAAGGAGCAGGGTGAGTCTCCCTAGCCAATGCACCCTCCTTACCAAATCGACTTCTTCACCTGTAGATCAAAACGTGGAGAAAAACGTGCAAAGATATTCACCAATACTCTCAGTGCAAAGGAAGAAGAGTTTCAATCAACACCAATAGCATCCACAACCACAAAACAAGTATCTGCAAGAATTTATTTTATTCCAAAACCCAAGAGCCAAAAGTCCTTTTCCAATGAGAGGGTCTCTCCTTTAAATAGCTACGGGAGAGATCAAAACCCTAAGCACCTTTTAAATGAGTGGCTAAGATTAAAAGATACATAAGTTATAATCTACGGTTGAGATGAGCTCAACAAATAAAGTACATGGATCAACTCCAAAACATAAAGATCCCACTAGTCAAATCGCCCTAGGGAGACGTCCTCATAAAGTGACTATGAAAATATAACATAAAGCTCATGGTGGGTCTAGGGGGTGATATAATTCCTCCCTAGTGTGTCCCCATGGAATAATAACATCAAATAAATCATCAAAGCATAAAATCATGCCCAAGAGGGAAAGTCGTGAGCCTCCAAACTTCAAAGGAACCATGGGAGCATAAAAATGTGCCGGAGAAAGATGTGTGGGCCCCACTGACTGATGTAACTGCTGTGGAAGGTGTGGGAGACATCATACACATCATCAAAACTATTCCTATGCCATTTCCTTGCCTCAGTAGCCCAAATCGAATTCCTCTGTAGCCAATTTTACCATTTTTTATGCCTCTGTAAATCACTTGTAAAAGATAAAAATGCCTGTATCTCTCTTCTTGGTCATCGGGGGCCAAATCTGACTGCACCAACATGCCTGGGAGTATGGCAATATAGTAAAAACAAGTGGTTGGACCTCATACTCCCTGTGAACCAATCATATCATGAAACTGCACTGAAGTGATAAACTGAGACACATGCCAACTGAAACTTCCCGGAACGGAAAACTGACTGTCCCAATGGACTCAGAGAGCCCAAATGCACTAGAGATGCATACTCATACACCATATGGATGACTGGATAATCATATAATATCAATACCATGCCCGGACATAATAAAAATAATAATAATTTGTAAATGATCAAAATCATTAAAACACCACAGATCACTATCTGACCCTGTAAATGCTGCATGGAACCATCTGGTGACCAATAATAGACCACATATCATCAATAGCTATCATCCAGGGTTTAACTCATCTCATGTCCTGTAGTTGGCTTTGGTCAAACTAGGTTTGACCAAGTCAAACTGACCCATAATATGATCTAGGCAAAAACATAGTGCTGCAAGTAGAGTTACCAGAATCAGCCCCCCCACTAAGATTCCGTATCGGAATCTCATTGGAACTGGGGAATTGCGGAACCGTACCGGAATCCAGGAAAAATAAAAAAATCCGATTCGGATTCGATTCCGAAAATCGAAAACGATTCTTCATGGGAGGGAATCTGTTTTGTTCTTAGGAATCATGTTTTGAAAATAGGAATCTGGTTCCAGTTGAAGGAACCGATTCCTAAAAGTGGGGAATCAGTTCCTTCAATTGGAACTAGATCCACCTTTTATTAAAAAAACAAAAATTCAGAGGCAAAAAACACAAAATTCGGAGACAATAAAGCTTGTAGGAGAGAGCTTATTTATCCCACTTCACATTCTTAACCAAGCTACTTTTACATGCTATTGCACACATTTCTGTGAGATGATAAAATCTAACTGGCCCATCAATTAGGCAGTTGGACTAGGGATTTGTATAATACAAATCTACGTACCACCTGTATTACAAAGCTTTCTTAAAATCTCTCTAAAATAGGTGATATCAGCATTATATTATGTCTATGATTCTCTGTATCTCTTGATCATGGGAGTAACAGAAATAAGAGGGAACCTCTGCGATTGCAATCTCAATAGACATATCCAGATGCTTAAATTTATCTCTGTATTCATGCAACCAACTGCTGGTTTCCATTATTTATTAAGTTAGTTAGAATGTATGGTAGTTATCATGCATGCACATTCGAACCCTACAATACATAAATGCAACTGCAAATAGAGATTCTATTGATATTAAAATTTCAAGCAGGGAATCGTGGAGGAAGTAATTATATGTCCAGATGCTGAAATTTATCTCAGCACTGGGGCAATTGAAAGTTGGTTTCCATTAATTATTAAGTTGGTTAGAATATATGGTAATTCTCGTGCTTGGTGCATTCCAAACCCTACAGTACATATTTGCTATGCAAACAGTCTATAAACAACATATGTTATTTATATTCAAATCTCAAGCAGGAAATCAGGGAAGAAATAAGATGCTAAAAGATAGACAAGGATTTCATATTCCTTTTGCTGATGAACATACAGTTTTTTTTGACAATTCTGGTTTATTTTTATCAATGCCATATAGATGCTTGGTAGGTGTCGATGAATCATGATTCATGATTGATTTTAGATGTAAAACAATGATGCATTGATGTATTTAGTATTTAGCATTTTAGAGTCCATGATGTTACATGATTCTATGAATCATTTTATTTTGAGATTTTTTTCTTTCTTTTATATTTTATTATTTTCATTATAAATTAAATTTTTTAAAATATAAATATAAAATATATATTTATAAAAAAAATTAGGGTTAGGGTTCCAATTTCGCGATTCCTGTTTTCAGGATGAGTGCCGAATCCGCATCGGAATCTTCATCCGATTCCGACCGCACCCACGATTCTTGTAACCTTGGCTGCAAGTGTAATTGGTTAATGCATGCTTCATAAATCATTCCAATAGCAATATAAACATAAAGTAATAATTTCACTGGCGATCTAAAACAAGATATTCAAGATATTCCAATAATAATAATGGCTTAGAATAGAACCTCAAGGCTATACTCACTTTATGGTTCTGATCAATTTGCTAGTGATGGGTGAGGGTGGAAATATGCAAGGCTAGGCTAAGGGATGACTGTATTGACTAAACACTGTGACACTTTGGATGTAGGAAAGGGGATACACGCCAAAGCATTTGCTGGACAAGCAATAACATAGGGGATGGTAGTGTCTCACAAATGGGTAAGTTGTTTGGGAAGTGCTTATTCAACCTTGATAGATGCCTACAACTCACATCCAAGCTGATACAGCTCCGTGAGGATCTTTTCTAGAGGTGCCATGACTAGGTGCCTGACAAACCGTAACTCAAGACTCTAGGGGACACTTAGAATTACCTCTTCTTTACTCCATCTCATATCATAACCAACAAGCTAATGAGGAATAATCATTACTGTTAAAAATTCAAAAATGATAGCAGTAGCAGACTGTAAATATCAAAATGCAGAGATAGCTAATTGTAGATAAAAAATAGGACAATATGCAATCACAAGAACACAACTGTTTACCCTGGGGAAAACCTTTTAAGGTATAAAAACCCCAGCAAAAATATCTTCCTTAAATATGAGATGTCTGAGTTTTACAACAGCAGGCTAAATAAGCCCTTTCAACAATTAGAATTGTTACAATGACCAAGAATAAACCTGTTCTGCTGTAGCTGAGGTAGTTTCAAGCTTGTACAACAATCCTATACTGTTCATTGTTTACTGATGTCTGTTATGGCCTTTTCCAGGAGCTGTAGTGGCTAGTAGATGTTTGTAATGGTTGCCAAAAGTTTAGGGACAGACCCAGAATGATAACTCTGCCAGCAATAGAACCCAGCAGTAACAATGAAGAGTACCCAGCGAAAGAATGGAGAGAACTCAGCAGCATAAAGATAACCCAGCAGTGTGGAGATGACCTTGAATGTACAGTAAGAATGCCCTAGCTCGGGTTAGCACAACAATAAGAAACAGTGTATATAACCCAGCATTTACAATGGAGAGAAACCAGCAATAACGTGGAGAGAACCCAGCTGTAGCAACTCAGCAATAACCACCGAACTGTCTTTGATGATACCACCGAACTGTTTCACTTGACCACCAAACTGTCTTGCTTGACCACCGAACTGTCTTACTGAGCTAACTTTAAAATCCACGAGCTGTTGATAAACTCATGCGAATTGATGGATGGGTGATGTGTTTTCTTTTTGTATATATAGTGGAATAATTCCACACAAAATATAATGAGGCCGACTTGCATATTTCAGCCAATAAATCAATGAGGCCGACTTGCAATAAATGGGCATTAAATCTAAGTTAATCAATGAGGCCGACTTGTGTTTCTTATGGATGTTTATTTCCATTAATGAATTAAATGAGGTCAACTCTTTAATAACATATATATATATTTCTTCATATCATTCACCATTTTAATTTGCCTTTCCTCCAATAATAAGTTGACCCAAAAATACATAAATAAATACATATTTATTTTTCCTTCTCCTTCTTTTAGCTGGTGGGTTCATGGACCAAACCAAGTGGTGCTTGGGTTCTATAAATCATCCAGGTGTCCTTCAGGGTCTTCATGTCCACTCCAAGTACATCATCATAGGAAGATATTTAATTGCTTTACTTCACCCACCTGTGGTCATCAAGTCCAAGTGGAGGAGTACACCACTTGCCCAGACCTGGTCTGGGGCTTACAGTGAAATCATGGTAACTAACCAGGTGCCTCCATTCTCCCAGAGAATGGCTCTCAGCCCCAGGCTGAGCTTCCAGTCCCAGACTGGATTAATATCCTGGTAACTGACCAGGGGCCTCCATTCTCCCAGAGAATGGCTCTCAGCCCCAGGCTGAGTTCCCAGTCCTAGACTGGGTCAATATCCTGGTAACTGACCAGGTGCCTCCATTCTCCCAGAGAATGGCTCTCAGCCCCAGGCTGAGTTCCCAGTCCCAGACTGGGTCAATATCCTGGTAACTGACCAGGTGCCTCCATTCTCCCAGAGAATGGCACTCGAAGCTGCTTAGAAAAATCAACAATTACATGTATATAAGGTCAGCAATCATTAGATATAGCATTTATTAAACCATTGCTTTAATTTGACCTTTTCATTTCCATAGCCTTTGTCTGTTTGTGTTGAAAAACACATTCTTGGATTTACTTTTCATTAGGTTTTTTGATCTGTGTGTGTTGAGAAACACATTCTTGGATTTACATTTCACGTGCCTTTCATTCACGTGTGTTGCAAAACACATTTTAGAATGGGATTTCATTTCAGATATACAATAAAGTTTCCATATACAATGTAATGATGGTAGTACTATCTGTTTCAGGTCTAGCCAACACAACTTAGGCAACTTAGAGCCGAGACACAAGTTAAACAAGGAAGCTCATCCAACAAAGAGGCTAGAGTGGGGAAGTCCTCCGTATCACAAGTTAAGTAGTAAGTCAGGGTAACAACAATAACTGGAAGGTAGCGGATGGGTGGAGATAGTGAAGATGATGCCAACACTAGCAAGCCAAATAATGGTGGGAATGATCGCCTCCATTCTCCTAGGGAGGGTAAAACCAATGAGTATAGACAAGAACTTCTAAAACCTGAGCAGGACACTAGATAGATACATAATAACAACCAAGTCCAATACTATATATATGATCGCCAAATCATGATACCAAATGCTAGAACATGCCACTAGAATGACTACAAAAGCAATATAACCAATAATACCTGCTGGATCATATACCTGTGCAATACATCTGAACCATCATCTGTCCACTGAGAACCTGCTACTGCAACTCTGGGCACTGCATACTGCTCTGTAATGGCAAAATGGCTATATCGGTCATCAAATCTGAGTTTCCTGAGACTCAGTCAGTGCAAAGGAATATACTGCTGCTCATCATCATAGGAGTGATCCGAAAATAGATGCTCATCTCAAGCATCTTAGTGTAAAGGACTGCCTGAAAAATATACTGGCATCTGGAAAAAATATATGGTAGCCCGAGCTACTATAAATGTGATAACAAAACCCATAGGTGTAGATGTCGACTAGTGTGCCTACCCCAAGGGGATTCTAACCGGGCACCTGCTGGCACAGAACTAGCCAAATCCCACACCATTGGTGACAACTGGTTGAGCTAACCCCTTGGGCCCAAGCTACCTCTTTCTTGGTATGTAACTACATCAAGGCCACTATTTGTACAGAAGAACGTACGTAACTTTCAGAATAATAAAGTAGAAATAGTTAATAATAAAAGACTATCTCTGGTTGTTCCACCACCTTGAAGAAAAACAAGTGTGAGTACATACAAACGCAAATAGTTTCACATAGGTGTAACTATAGGGTGTCTTTGATCTATCATTGATAATTTAACTTAATGCACATTCCGTTGACTATTATTTGTTGTCTTAGTCACTAACTCTAAAGCTAACATTAAAAGAATCGTGGAAAATAATAACTATAGGGTGTCTTTGATCTATCATTGATAATTTAACCTAGTGCACATTTCGTTGACTATTATTTGTTGTCCTAGTCACTAACTTTAAAACTAACATTTAAATAATTGCCGAAAATAAATATGTAATCGTAGCAAGTTATTATCAGAGTCCATTAACCACATGCTTTTATGCTCTCTCATTTGTGTAATATTTCTTGTTGTTTCCTTCTTTGGTTGATTATTGCTTGGAGTGATGTTTAATGAAAAATTATGCTACATTTGGACAGGCAAATGAAGATCTGGGGCACATCGCATGCAAAGATAAAGGAAATAAGCAAGCTTTTAGATGAATGGTGAGGCTAGTTTCATGAATATAAGATTAAAATGTGGAAACCTTGTTTTAATTCTGTGTACAGTGTATGTAGTTTACAAAATCCCCCTTTCAATGAATTTTCTAGCTTCGACAATTTTCTCATCTTTTGAGCAGTACTTCAAGCTTCTTTCAGTGTCTGATGATTTGTTTTTCCTGCAGATTAAACAGTCATACTAACTTGCTTATTGTGTGTGAAGGGCTGTATACATACTGAGAAAACATGGAAACAGACAACTGTCTTCTGCAACATACCTTTCAGAGGCAGAACCTTTTCTTGAGCAGTATGCTCGTCGGAGCCCCCAAAATCAGGCATTGATTGGGTCTGCAGGAACGTTGATCAAAACAGAAGATTTCTTGGTTGTTGGCGAGGGAGACTTGGTTGAAGAAGAAGAATTTGTCCTTAAAGATGAGAAGTTGCCTTTAACTACGGATACAAAGATAGATAAAGTCTCCAAAGCTCAGGGCATGATAGTTTTCTTTCCTGGTAAGAGGTTACCTTTTCTGGGTCTTTTACGTCTTTGTCTTTGGTGGCTCACTCTTCTATTGCTAATAAATATTTTTGATCATCTACAAGTTATTCATACAAAGTATATATAAAGCAGGACTGAAACCAAGCATAAATTGCTATCCACATTCTGACCTGATACTTTTAGTTATTGTGCTGAGAGGTGTATTTACATGTCGGGTAGGGGGTGATTCTTCATCACTTTCTTTGTGTGGAGCACTTGGGCTGATGTATTGTCTATAATCATTTTTTAAAGAAAAATATGATCCATGGTTAACATGGCCGTTTTGTAACTTTGTTTTTGACTAGCTTTTGTGCACAATCACTCTCTTCCTGTTGAATAAAGTTTGTTTTGGGTGCTCTTTGTTTCATACACCTTGAAATGACTTGTACAATTGAAATATACGAGATGTGGTTACTATTGGGATATATCTTTTAACTGTTAATTTCTTGGCCTGTGGGTTGTGAACTGGCATTTTGGTGCAATCACTGTTAGATCCTGTGGAATGTAAAGTTTGGATTCAAGTGATGTGACATTTAATCTTTAAGGATATAAAGGATATTTGCTTGGCATTTCACTGCAATTTTGTTTGTGGATGGCATGGTGATTGGCTTGTTCTGCCTTTATTGCCATTTATTATCTTTCTGAAAGTCAGTTTCTGTCCTTTCGACAATGCCATATTTGCTGCTTTGGCATGTAATTTGCATATAAATATGTGCCTATTGTTCCCATATAATATCATGAACTTAGTGATATTATGTTTCTTTATATGATCCTGTATTTGTCACTGTTGGTGGGCCATAACATTCTGTACATCTTCAGAAAGTTCAATTAGTCACGAATGTGAAAGTTATAATATGCATATTTCTATATGTATTCCTTCATATGGTGTCTCCTTGCAGTAGTTCAAACTTGAAATTTGGATGTAAATCCTGTCCGTAAGGCTTTCCTATCGGCACATCTGTTCATTTCCCTTTATTAGCAATGTCACATTGTGTCAATTGTCGTTTGTTTGAATATTACTAACCTTGTTATGCACTATTCAATGCTTTCCCAATTGTGGCTCCAAGTTCCAACTTCCCTCTCAAGCATATTGGCATTCATGGTCCAGTATTGTGTGATGCTATTGAGTAGTAATTCACAACTCCTGATAATTTAATTATAGTACCTTTATGACAAAAGGCATGTTTGTTTCTTGGATTGGTTAATTAAAGGTTATGCATGGGTATCAGAGATGTGCTCTCCTGAACTTATAGATCTAACAAGATTGAAGCATGGGGATGTCTAATTGGCTAGTTTTTCAACTGATATAATGAACATTGCTACTTTTTTGAGATTGGTTTTCTAATGCCATGCTTGCTGGTATCAGGTATACCAGGATGTGCAAAGTCTGCTCTTTGTAGAGAACTTGTCAATGCTCCGGGTGGCCTTGGAGATGACCGGCCAATGCATAGTCTTATGGGTGACCTTATTAAAGGTATGATTCACATACTGAAGTGAAAAATTTATGTGATAAAGGTATTCAGAGGTTCTAAGTCTATGACAAGAAACAGTCTCACTCTTCTTTGTATAAAGTGATATAGATTTTTTATTATTTAGGGTTCTGAATACTGTGTGCTACATTAGTGGCCATTTCGTGATGCATACAGTACTTTAGAAGAAAACTTACTAATCAATATTGCCTCAGCTATATATAGATGAGATAAGAAAATTTGATTGATGTCCAACTCATGACCACTAGGGTAGGTCAATGGGACTGTAGAGTACAATGATGTCATTACAAAGCCAGAGTATCAAATGGTGTCCTATAAAAAGGCAAAAGGCAGTAAAGTAAAATGAAGTAGAACAGAGGTGAAGTCTATGCTGAAGCATAAAAGACATGAAAAACACTTGACCCCAAGCACGGGAAGTTGCACAGGGATGGAGATATACAAGAGTAAAAGATCCAGGAGAAAGGCTAAAAGTAATGTGGTGGGTCTGTCCGGGAATAGACCCATCTCTCCTAACATTCAAAGGAAACACTAAATAATATGCTGTTGAGAGGAAGAACTGGTGGAAGCTTTTGGACAGTCCATTGCACTGCTGTCTGGAGGAGAAAGGCTGTCGCTGAGGTCTAGAGACATGCATATGCATTTGAAACAATCTGGCTCTGGTTTGTATAATGTGATATAGAGGTTTTATTATGTAGGTTTCTGAATACTGTGCTATACATCAGGGGCCATTCAATGCTTCATGTAGTACTTCAGAGAAAAGCATACCAGTTCAATCAGTTGGACCATCTGCCAAAGGCATGTTTCTGATGGGGAGGTCATAGACTCATAAGGTCCAATCTGGTTGAGCCCTTTGGGGTTAGTGGCTAGCAGTTGACAACATCCTCATCTGGATGTTCCAGGGAAGTGAGGGAATCCCATGAAGTTTTCCTTTAAAAAAGAGAAGATGATTGATTTGTTTTTATTTCCAATGACATTTACCTATGAATTTAATGATTATTTGCATAATTAGTTCGTCATGTACTTGTTGTATGCCACTTATAGTGTGGTTCCACCATACTGGTCAGTTTTATAATCCCTTTCAGTTCAACCAGCCTCAGTCGTTTGAGGCTTGCTTATATAGAGGATTTACAAGCCCAACGACAACTCCTTGGTGTTATTTATAGACGCCAAACCACCTCTTCTACCCAAAAATCTGCTTTGCCATATATACTCTTTATCTCAATGATCAAAATATAATACTCCAAATCAAAAGTTTAAGCAAGTATCATGTAAAAAATTAATATAACTTCATGGCAAATTAGATATAATCACTTAAGTGAAATCCAATTGCAAATATAGTGTCATCCACATATAGAGATAAAATTTAGTGAAATCCAATTGCAAATATAGTGTCATCCACATATAATCAACCATGAACCATTATTTCAATGTAGTGTCATCCACATATAGAGATAAAATTTAGTAACAACTCATAAAATGAAGGAAAATTCTGGAAGAGCGAATTGCTACTAAGCTAATAAATCAATGAGAAATTGCATCAACAAAACTTATTACACAAGGATCAAATTAATCATAGCATCACTAGGAAAAATACATTTACCATTATTTCGTTTTCAAACTAGAGTGCAATGCAAGTACAAATGACTGAAAATAATGGCAATTTTTTTTTATGAGTTAGACCAACCACAAGATGATCAAATCCAAGTTTTAGCTGATCTAATAGTGAAAATTAGAATTTTGATAAGTTGAAATAATTACTAGCAATAGTGAGCATGCATCTAAGTATCAATATTATGAATCAACACCTAAATACACAATGCAAGGGATCTTAATGTAAGCTAATCAACACAATATTGTTTGCTATAACTTTCAGATCTGAAAATGAAGTAATATAACAACAAAAAGAAGCTGATAGGAAAATTTTAAAAGATTAGAGTAGCCTACTAGCTAGATACTTGGATTACTAAATAAAAATCAGAAATAAAGATCCAAACACTACAAGAATTTAAAGTTTGTTTTCTGATTTATGGAGGTCTTATAGTGTGTTGGATTAAGGTTCCTTGAAAAATTATAGTTCTGGAAATTTTATGCCATGGAGGCAGAGTGAATAGGCTCCCCTAAAAGTCTTTTAATTTTGATTTTAAAGTAAATTGATACAAGTACCTGAAAAATTCAGAAATTGTTTAGTAAAATAAAAATAGAGGAATAAGTATGAAAGTACAAATAAATAACTACTAACAATAGAGATCTAGCGCCTTAAAGGGAAACAAGTGTTGGGCAATGGAGTCATAAGCAAATCTCAAAGAATGGTTAAGTAGTCTTTGGGGGAGAGTGGAGGCAAGCAATTCCTCTCCTTTGCTAGCCAAAGGTAAGATCACTTCTTCACTCCAACTTTGATGGATTCTTGGAAAGGTTCAAGAGGCAAAGTAATCTATCCTCTTGTTATCACATTTATAGTAGCTGGGGCTACCATATATTTATTCCAGTTTTCAGTATATTTTTCAGCCAGTCCTTTACCATGAAATGCTTGAGATGAGCATCTATTTTTGGATCAATCCTATGATTATGAGCAGCCAGTATATTCTTATGCCATGACTGAGTCTCAGGAAACTCAGATTTGATGACCGATGTAGCCATTTTTCCATAGAGAGCAGTATTCAATGCCCAGCGTTGCAGCAGTAGGTTCCCAGTAGACAGATGATGGTTCAGATGGTTTGCACAGGCATATGATCCAGCATGTATTATCTTGTGTATTGCTTTATATTGCTTTTCTGGTCATTCTAGTAGCATGGTTTAACATTTAGTGTCATGATCTGGCGATCATATATATATTATGGACTTCGTTGTTATTATGTATTTATCTAGTGTCCCGCTCAGAATTATGAAGTTCTTGTCTATACTCATTGGTTTTACCCTCCTTAGGAGAATGGAAGTGATCAATCCTGCCATATTTTGGCTTGCTAGTCTTGGCACCATGTTGCCACTTTCTCCATCCATCCGCTACCATCCAGTTGTTGTTTTTACCTTGATTTACTCCTTAGCCTGTGATATGTAGGACTTCCCCACTCTAGCCTCTTTGTTGGATGAGCTTCCCTGTTTACTTTGTGTCTCGGCTCTGAGTTGCCTAAGTTGTGTTGGCTAGACCTGAAAGAGATAGTACTACCATCATTACATTGTATCTAGAAACTTTATTGTATATCTTATAGAAATCCCATTCTAGAATGTGTTTTTAAACACATGTGAATGAAAGCCTATTGGAATGAAATCCAAGAATGTGTTTTTAAACACACGGACTGAAAGTCTGAAAGGCTATGGAAATTGAAATTGAAATGAAAAGGTCCAAATAAAGCAATGGTTTAATAAATGCTAAATCCAATGATTGCTGACCTTATTTGAATGTAATGATTTATTCCTCATTAGCCTACGAGTTGTGATATGAGATGGAGCAAGGGACAACTAATTCTAGGTGTCCCCTAGAGTCTCAAGTTACGGTTAGCCGGGCACCTAGTCATGGCGGCTCTAAAAATGATCCTCACATAGCTGAGTGTTCTTGGATGTGAGTTGTAGACATTTGTCAAGGTTGAATAAGCATTTCCCAAACCAATGTTGCCGAAGCATGGGAGCGAAGCGGGAGCGAAGCGGGAGCGCGGGTGCGCATTTTTCAAAAAATGGTCGGAAGCAAAGCGTCTCGGAAGCGTTTATATATATATATATATATATATATATTCAAGAAACATGTAGAATACCAAACTAGATGCAAAATTTATGAAACATGTATGTTTGTGCTACTTCCAATATATGAAATGCCATCTAAATTCCATAATTCATGATTCCATTATAAACATGCCTTATCATGCCATCTAAATTCCATAATTCATGCCTTATCTCCCCTCTCTAACCCTACAAATGCCCTAGGCCCCACCCAAAGAGCAAAAAACCAAAAAAAAATAGGAAGCTTCCTGCTGTCCGCGGAAGCGTTCAGGAAGCGAGGTCGGAGCGAGGTCGAAGCGTGGAGGCCAGAGCTTGGAGCGAGAAAGCTTCGCACAGTGGCAGGAAGCGTTTTTTTCCTGCCCGAAGCGAGCTTCCAAAAACGCTTCGGCAGTGCTTTCGCTCGGAGCGCAAATTTGGAGCCTGAACCGTGTGGGGGGGGGGACGCTTTGGCAACTAGGTCCCAAACAACTTACCCATTTGTGAGACACTGCCATCCCCTGTGTTATTGGTTATCCAACATATGCTTTAGTGTGTATCCCCTTTCCTACATCCAAAGTATCACAATGTGAAGTTTGTACAGTCATCCCTTAGCCTAGCCTTGCATTTATCCACCCTCACCCATCACTAGCAAATTGATCATAGCCATGAAGTGAGTATAGCCTTGAGGTTCTAGTCCGAGCTATTATTATTAATGAAATCTTGAATATCTTGTTTTAGATCGCTAGTGATTTGATTACTTTATGTTTATATTGCTATTGGAATGATTAATGAAGCATGTCTTAACCAGTTACACTTGCAGCACTTTGATGTTTCAGCTTTCAGTCATGTTATGGGTCAGTTTGACCTCGTCAAACCTAGTTTGACCAAGTCAACCACAAGACATGAGATGAGTTAGACACTGGATGATAGATATTGATGATATGTGGTCTATTATTGGTCACCAGATGGTTCCATGCAGTAGTTACAGGTTCATATAGTGATCTGTGGTATTTTTATGATTTTGATCATTTACAGATTATTATTATTTTTTATATGTCCGGGCATGGTATTGATATTATATGACTATGCAGTCATCCATATGGTGTATGAGTATGCATCTCTAGTGCATTTGGGCTCTCTGAGTCCATTGGGAGAGTCAGTTTTCAGTTTCGGGCAGTTTCAGTTGGGTTTTCTCTCAGTTTATCACTTCAGTGCAGATTTGCCATTAGAAATGGCCCGTCAGAGCAGTTTCATGATTTATTTGGTTCACCTATGGCGCTACAGAGGGAGTATGGGGTCCAACCACTTGTTTTTACTATATTGGCATACTCCCAAACATTTTGGTGCAGTCAGATTTGGCCCTGGGTGACCAGGCAGAGAGTTACAAGAAGTTTTATCTTTTATAGGTGATTTACAAAGGAATAAAAAATGGTAAAATTGGCTACAAAGGAAATCGGTTTGGGCTACTGAGGCAAGGAAATGGCATAGGATTGATTTTGAAGATGTATGTGATGTCTCCCACACCTTCCACAACAGTTGCAGCAGTCAATGGGGCCTCCACATTTTCTTGGGCACATTTTTATGGTTTTATAGTGTCTTTGGAGGCACACGACTTTGCCACTTGGGCACACCATTGTACTTTGATGAGTTATTT
Source organism: Larix kaempferi (assembly GCA_027924585.1). Lineage (NCBI taxonomy): Eukaryota > Viridiplantae > Streptophyta > Pinopsida > Pinales > Pinaceae > Larix > Larix kaempferi. Next base: position 5,876,523 of record BSBM01000764.1, on the reverse strand, counting down.
TGCTATTATTGTGCCATGGGGAAACACTAGGGAGGATATATGTTACCCCTTAGACCCACCATGAGTGTTATGTCATGTTTTCCTAGTCACTTGGAGTGGGACGTCCCTCTAGGCGATTTTGTCCATGGTGTCTTGTTATATTTTTGAGTTGATCCATGTACTTTATGTTGAGCTCATCTCAACCGTAATTATCACTTATGTATCTTTTAATATTGGCCACTCATCAAAAGGGTGGCTAGGGTTTTGGTCTCTCTCATAGCTATATATACGAGAGACCTCCTCATTGTAAATGGACTTTTGGCTCTTGGCTTCTGGAATAAAATATATATTTGCAAATACTTGTGCTCTGGTTTTGGATGTTAATGGTGTTGATTGAAACTGTTCTTCCTTTGCACTGAGGGTCTTGGTGGTTATTTTGCACATCTATTTCTCCACGTTTAGCTACAAGTGAAGAAGTCGAATTGGTGAGTAAGGCGCACTGGCTGGGGAGACTCTCCTTGCTTCTTTCTTTTCTCTTCGTCGGTTTCAGGGAGTATCATTGTCCTTGTACCTCTTACTCTTTGTTATCATGTTCGTCATTTGTATTTATTCCATTCTTGTTTAAACTGATTGATTTCGTTGTCCTTGGTTTGATAGGAAGAGGAGGGCGCATTTGTGGAGTTGGGCATAATTTGTGTGGGCAAGATAAAGCAGCAAACTTTCATTTGATCTCTGCGGGAACAATCCTCAACATCATAGCAATCATCTCCATGACTCAGGTACGCTTGTAAGGTATGTAAATTATTCTTCTATCCTACCTGTTATCACCTAAACTGTAGTTACCCCTATGGATGTATCCACTCATGGATGGCAATAGGGAAGGGCAACTCAAAAGGTGCAACCACGATCACCTCGACCTCCAATAAATGGTTGTCACGCCAGTCGAGGCAACCTTCGCTTTATGTTATCTAGCCCAGAAAACAAAGGGGGAGACCCGATCTACTCTCGACAGGAGAGATCAAAACCAAGACACCAAATCAAGTTAATTCTAAGTGAAGTAAGGTGTATGGTTTATCCTAGACCTTAGGATGAAGTCACAAGACAAGTGAGGGGTTCAATGAGTGTAGCTTTGGTTCATTATTGATGTGATAGTGACTTACGATTTGTGAAATAGGATCCAGGATTAAAGTACTAGTTCAATGTGAGAGAATCCATTGTCTTGGGAACCGTGTCCAATGTAGGATAGTTTAGGGGTTGAATTGGGGCTAACTAGTACAAGTGACAAGCTTGATCATGATACATGATGACATCAAAGGGTTTAGTTCACCACACAAAGGTCAAACCACAAGTTAATCCAACAATCTAGGAAAGTCGAATTGACTTGGAGAGAAACCAGTGCCTTGGGAATTGGGATAATGGAGTCAAAGTAAGGTTAACTTGTGGTTAAGGACTCCTATTGCATGAGACAAGTGGGCAATTAAAGTCTTGATGGATGAATAGGTCTAGATCTAGAGATTTGATGTTTGACCTAAGTGGACCACAATCCCTTGAAACAAGGAATGCTATCCCCAAGGCAAGATTTGACAAGGTGACCTACTAGACCTAGATTTTGAATTATGCCCGTTCCAAATCCACAAAGATCTCATGTACCCATGTCCTTGAAGTGGACCAACTCACTTCTCCAAGGGGGTGCGACTTTACCCAAGGAGGCTAAAAAGTGGGATAAATGACTCAAGACAAGTCCAATGGCATCCAAACTTTAGATCCAAGTGGTTTAAGCAAGTGAGAGTGTGGATCTATAATTTCATGGCAATCCAATGGCTAGATCTTACTAGATCTGAGTTTAAAGATACCAAGTGGTCCAAAATGGGGATTAAATCCCTTAAAATGTGGAATAGGGCCCACAAGGTAGAAATCAGAAAAGTGACAATCTGGGGGTAGGTTATTGGATGTGTAGATCATGAAACAAGCGGGATCTCAACTACCCATCAACTAGATCTAGGGTAACTCACCTTCCCCAAGGAGTGCGACCTCACTTGGAGAGGCTAAGTTGGCTTGGGAAGGGGGTCAAATGGAGGCCAATCCTCACCAAACTATAGATCCGGGATGCCGTGGATACTATAGAGGTGGGTTTTCAATATTATACCCAACAACCTGTTGCCGCCTGGTTCCACACCTGGGAAAATGCAGCAAAAGTCTTCAAGCTGCTGGTGTGGCCTTGGGGGCAAGTCAGAGTCAAGTGCTGTCACTTGGGACTCGACTCCTCCGTCTAGGCTTTCCTAGCGAAGCCAAGGGGGGTAGACCCTAAAAAATTAAAAGAAACTAAAGCCTCTAATCTAGGAGTTAGAAAAACTACTTTTGCAACCAAGACAGACAGCATATACTTTTTCAAATAGAAAACATCATTTATCATTTACTTCCATTTAGAATAATCATCATTCAACTGCATACTAGTCAACAATATAAAATGGAATTTGCATCAAGACCAGTGCCTTGTTACGGAGTCAAATAACAAATGCATAAACAGAAAAAGTAAATGTTGTGGAGTGTTCTTGATTTATTTTAAAATTTAATGTGATGGTGATCTTTTTTATTAAGGCAGGTGGGTTCCCGATATACACAAGGTACGGGGGAACATGTCCGGAAATTTGAAGCGTGGCTTCCCTCTCAGGCTTTAGGCTGGATCGGAGTCTCGAGGAGGTGTTCAGATGCTATACCAACGAGGGCAAGCCTAACGGTTTCCAAGAGGTCGCTATCCAGTTTTATCCCAAGCCTTCTGGGAAATTTGCCCACGACAACAAATTGCGCGTTGTGCCGGATTTTCACAAAAGGGTTTTTTATTGGGGTGGTGTTAAGTCCTATTACTAGTCATCCACTCCTTTCTGGTGTGTACCAACTGGATCAGACTAAGCTGCAAGTTGGCCACAGAGCATACGGGAGAAGACCTTGGTATATTTTTATAAAATTTTAAGAACCCAAATTTTATCTTTTTATAACCCCAAGAGTCTCTTTTCAGGCATGTATTTCGGGCAAGCCCTCATACAAAACCCTACTTCGGGAAAGCAAGGGGGGCGTTATGAGTTTGTAAAAAAAAAGTGAAAAGCTAGGTTGTGAGTGAACTTGTGGCCCGCCAGTGGAACGGACCAACAAGGTTTATTTTAACCCTAATTTACTTTATTAAATGCCGGAAAACAAGGAAATAAACTACTCTAACATTCACGCCATGAAAATGAGACGACACAGGCCACCCCTGGGGGGATGGGGTATGGGCGCTGGCTAGCCCACTTGCTCTCGTTTAAAAATGTTTACAATGATATAGAGAAGTGCCCCAAGTCTACTTAATGTGACTTGGTGGCTTACAAAATTATAGGAAAAATATGACCGGTTTTAAAAAATATGGAAATTTGTCTTCCGGATCGCCTGGATGCTCGAAATTTTGCCAGCACTTCCTCCTACCTGCTCATCTTTTGCTGCAAACCAGCAAGCAATAATTAGTACAAGATGCCCAAAAACACTTTAAGAGTGTCTTTGGAACACCTCCTAAAAAACCCAAAATTTTCTAAGTTAAAAACTAAGTAAAAATGACGAAAAATAACCAAGTAAAACAAGCTATGGAGCTTGTCTACTTGGGATCTTTGCTAGCCCTTTAATGGCTGCAAATTTCAAGCTCTAGGACAGCCAAATATATCTTTTATATCAGCACTACAACTACCCAACAAGACTTTAAAAAAAAAAATGACGATTTTACTTGCAAGTCCTTTGAAAAGTAGATGCTAAATGAAGGAAAGTCTAACAGTTAAATATATAAGCTTTATGACTGTCTAAACTAATCCTTTATGAAAATATTTCTGATCTAATTGAAATACAATATGAGCACATAAATCAGAAATACTTCACATGCAAGTAACCAGTTAACCAAAAAAAATTTATTTGGAGAGAGAGAGAGGAAATGAGCCCAGTTTTGTTTGAAATCCAAAGCCTTGGGGAAATATTTGTGGTGTTCCAAGGGACTGCATCTGCAAACAAGAATTAGAGAAGAGGAAACAAACAAGATCCGCTTACTCCAGTTGAGATAACCTGCACATTACACACTTTGCAAACAAAGATCAAGTGTAGAGATATATATGAAAGAGAAATCTATGCTGAAACTCATAAACAAATGAAGCATACAGACATGATCCTCTCTTGCAAACATATAACAATAGACTAGACAATAAACAAATTAGAACTAGTCTATCTCATAAATTAACACTAATCTTTTGAATGAGTACAATTGATACTAGTGAATAATCAAAGCTTATGCACATGTTACCTCATCATATAAGTCCAAGATGTTCCATCCACTCACAATGAACAACACAGATCTGACCTCCAAAGTCTTTTTATTCATACAAGAAAAGTATTACAATCATAAGTTTTGTGCTCCAATTCTCCCTCTAAAGAAAATGGAGTGGGCAGCCATGCTTAAATAGCCAAAGATGGAGAGAAATGGGTGGAATGAGTGGCATAACTCGTGGAGAAAATGGGGCTGCCCACTCCCATGTAATGGACTGCCAAAATCAGCCCAAAATCAGCTAAAAATCAGCCATGTGACAGCCCATAAACATAGCTGCAAATTCCATGATTTAAGGGGCCCAATTTTGGGAAATATGTCCCCCTCAAATGGGGAAGTAATCCCAATAATATAGCTGCCCGGAATCTTTCCAAAATCAGCTCTTACAACTCCTAAAACATAGCTGAAAAAATCAGTCCATAAATCACTCCCAAAATTTAATATTTTTATGAGTCATTTTTTCACTTTTTTTATTTTTTCATGACTTTTTTGGGTTTTTTGGGTTTTGTGGCCATAGGTAAAAATTAAGCATCCAAACCTTAGGAAAAGTGGGTTTAGGGGTTTAGGGGGTGCTCTGAGTTAGAAAACGAGCACCCCTAAGGCAAAAAATACCTCCAGACGCCCCTTATAGGCCAATTACAAATTTTTTTAATTGAACCATTAAAAAATGGCCCAATTTACGAAAAAAATAAAACTCGCCGAAAAATTAAAAACAACCTAGGGGGACTTAGCACGTGTCCATATGACTCAAAATTAACGCCTAGCATGTTCATATACATTGACCCATAGACTTTAACAATCCCCTAAGGCCCGTCAGCCTCCCCACGCATTCCAGCTTTGGAGGAGCAGGAGAAAAACCCATTAATTATGTTATGCACTAATGCAAGACATAATAGATAGGTGAAAAAACTCCTTGGAATACCTGACTTAGCCAAAAAGTCCTAGGGAACCAAGTCTTTTACAAAACACCATGCTAGTACGTTTTGTTACAAACCCCGCAGGGCCATGGACATGTGGAAAATTTTAAAAACGGGGGCCTTTAAAAGGCCAGCTGGATATCAAATCACCAAAAATGAACATGTATCATGTTCCACTCTGCCCGCTCGCTTGATAATCCAACCAAGTACAACTTCGTTGGCAACACAACCCACTAGATGTTAGTAGATCTGAGAAAATGTAACAATGAGGGTTTGAAGAAATAAGGGTTTTATCAATTTATGAGCTATGTCAATGGATTGGATCAAGATAAGAGAAACAAACCTGTGGATCTTAGCTGGGTAACCTTGTAGATGCCTTGATGATGATGATCTATGCAAACCCGATCAATTTGAGAAGCTTTGAGGTAGTTTTCTATGAAGTTGATTTAGTCCAAGAAGCCAATGCGCCCTCTCTCTTGCACAACAAACGTCAACAATATCAGATTTGATGCAATTAAGAGATAAGACTAATGCCACAAGAGAAGTAACAGAAAGATAGCATAGATCACAATGATACTAATGATAACCCCCTGATGCAAGCAAATGCCAAGAAAGTCGACTAGAAGAAGCCTTGCAAAATCGCCCTTGTAGAGGGGAATCCCACCAAATCATGATGACAAAATACAATAAGAAGCTTATGGTGGGTCCAAGGGGTAATTTTAGCCACCCTTGGTCAATCCCCATAGCACAATAGTAATAAAATAGTCATCAATATACCAAATCGTGCCTCTATGGTCAAATCGTAGGCCTCAAAAGACCTCAGAAATCATCAGAAAGTGCCATAAGTGATGGATGCGGGTCCTGATGAAGCTGAAACTGCTGGAGGAGATGTGGAAGACATCAACCCATCATCACTGATCATCCCATGCCAAGACATTGCCTCAGTAGCCCAAATCGAATTCCTCAATAGCCATTTCTACTAATCCTGAAATGCCTCGGGAAGCGTGAAACTGCCCCAAACTACCTCCTGGAGTGCCTGCGCTTTTAAGGTGAGGGCACTAGTGTGTCCGGGAGGGGGGTATTATGGTAAAAACAAGTGGCTGGACCACCCCCTCCAACCACAGCACCCTAGGTCAACCGGATAAAAATTACATCTGCTCTGACAGGGTCTCCGACAGACCAAAACTGCACTGGGATAGCCTACTGAAGCTCAATCATCACTGTAAGTGCCTGGAACTGAAAACAAACTGTCTCATTGGACTCAGAAGGTCCAAATCCATTAAAGATGTGTACTCATACACCATATGAGTCTGTGCATGATCAAAATATATATCCAATATACCGGAACAGGTCAAATAATAATAATCTGTAAATGATCAAATACTGCTGTAAACCATGAATCATCATCATAACCCTGTAGCTGCTGCATAGAATCATCATGTACATGTACATAGACCATATATCATCTATCCATATCATCACAAGGTCCAACCATCTCATGTCCTATGGTTGACCTTGGTCAAACTAGGTTTGACCAAGTCAACATGACCAAATATAACTCAGATCATCATCGAAAGCTGCTGCAAAGTGTCAAAGGTTAATGCATGCTCTACAACTTATTCAAATAACAATTATAACACAGAGTAATCATTACTGGCGATCTAAATCCAAATATATAATGTCATTAATTATTATTATTACTCAGACTAGACTTTCAAGATCATACTCACTTCATAGCTGTGATCAATTTGCTAGTGAAGGGTGAAGGCTAAAATAACTGGCTAGGCTAAGGGATGACTTGACTGACTTAACTTTGTGACACTTCGGCAAAGGGAAAGGGAATACACACCATAGTATATACTGAATGAGCAACAACACAGGGAACGGTGGTGTCTCACAAATGGATGAGTTGTTCAAAGAGGGTTTATTCACCTTTAACAGATGCACACAATCCATAATACAAATAAGGCCAGCAATTGTTTTGATGTAGCATTTAAGTTCCATTGCTTTTTGGGCCTGAAGTTTCCATAGCCTTGATCTATGTGTGTTTAAAAACACATTGCATAGATTTACATTTATTTTAGGCTTTCTGCTGCAGGTGTGTTTTTAAGGCACTTGTTTACCTGAGCACTTCTAGGTGTGTCACAGACAGCTTGTTTACCTAGGTATTTACATTTCCAAAAGATATAACATTTTATTTTTATGGCCATTTTCATTTGGCATGCCTTTCATTCATGTGTGTTTAGAAACACATTGCATGAATGGGCTTTTCATACAAGATATAGCATTTCATTTTTCCAGATTTTGTATTCATGGCAGCACTAAAAGTTTCAGGTTTAGCCAACACAACTTTAGTGACTAGGGAGAATTCACAAGGAACTCCAACTCACCATAGGTAAGTTTTGTCACCAACTCAGAGCCGAGACACAATAAACAGAGAAGCTCATCCAATACAGAGGCTACAGTGGGGAAAAGGTCCTACATGTCACTAATCAAGTAGTAAGTCAGGGTGATAAACTAAAAGGTAGGTAATGGATGGATGAAGACAATGAATAATGGAGCCAACACTAGCAAGCCAAGGTATGGTGGAATGATCACCTCTATTCTCCCTAAGGAGGGTAAAACCAATGAGTATGAATAGTGAACTTCTAAGTCTGAGTAGGGACAATATAGTATATATAATAAGATCAACCAGGTCCACATATCTATATGATCGCCAGATCATGACACTAAGTGCTAAGACATGCTATAAGAATAAGTATAAAAGCAATATAACCATAACACAATGATATACCTGCTGAGTCATATACCTGAATGCTCATCAACCTGTACCATCATCTATCCTCTGAAATTGCTGCTGTAACTCTGGGCACTACTGACTGCTCTGTACCAATGGTAAAATGGCTACATCGGTCATCTCTCTGAGTGTCTTGAGACTCAGTCATGGCATGGGGAATACAACTGATGTCCAAAATTTGATAGTGATCCAATATAGATGCTCATCTCAGCATCTCAAATGTAAGGGAACTGGCTGAATAGTGTACTGGCATCAGAAAAATAATGTATGGTATCTCGGCTACTATATATGTGATAACACTACCCATCTGTCATTTAATGTTAAAAGTATAACCCTCATTCAAATCCTTCGGAAAATTCTCTGGCTCAAACGACTTGGTTTACTGACAAACTATTTTTGGGTTTTTAGGCTCTTGCATATCCCTAGGTGGGTTCTCCTAGATGTCATAGTTGGAGGACTCCATCCGACCCAAATCCCAAGGCACTTGTCTTCTAACCCTTGCGCATTCCCTGATTAACTGGTTTCTCTTGTTGTTTGACCTTGGTTTGTGAGCTTGTTTGTCTTAACATTGTCATATCCTTCCATCAAGCTGTGCTAGAAAGCGTAAACCTTCAGATCTACTCTTTGGGGCACTTTCCCTGTTTTAAGGGTCACGTTTCCCAAGGTAGTTGATTTTGATCATTTGAACTAGCACCTGAATCTTGGAATCATCTTTAATTGTTGAATCACTGTGTCTAAACATTATTAATCAAATCCTATCTGTCTTAAGCCTCCACAGTGATTCCATTTCCTTAAATCTATACCTGTCACCTTACGTACCCTATCTTAATAGTTTGATCTGGTGATTGAGTTAGATCTCTCCTGTTTGGAGTAGATCAGGGTCTCCCCCTATACTATCTTTGGCTTTGATAGTGTAAAGTGAAGGGTGCCTCGATTGGCGTGACCACCAATCCTTTTGCGAATCGAGGCTCTCGTGGTTCACCTCTTTGGTTGCCTATCCCCTCTACCATCCTGTTGGATCTATCATTTGGGGCAGCTACAAGTTTGGTGATAACACCTCTAAACTACCATCCACCAAAAGTTAGTAAATAAATTTAGTGATTGAATCTACTATAAGTTGAAAAGAGGTTGCAACAATCTAAGCAAACAATTAGAGATTCTTTAAGAAACGAGATTGCAACAATCATTTATTTGTATTGCTAAATGCAACATGAAAAAATAGAATGTTACCTAAGACCCTTGTGAAGAGACTCCTACCAGTGGGACAATTTGCAACAACATACACCGACACTAGAGCCTAAGAACAAATAGAGAAAAATTCCATCAGAGTATTTTATTCCAGGAGCATTCAACCTCTACAAATGTGCAAGAGCCTCCCTTATAGCATAAGGGGCAGATGGGGTCAAGATGTGGTCAAAAGTTTAGTTATAATGAGTGACACTACAGCCTAAGAATCACTGGAGAAAAATTCCAGCATAGTATTTTTATTCCAAGAGCATTCGACCTTTACAAATGTGCAAGAGCCTCCTTTTTATAGCATAAGGGGGCAAATGGGCTCAAGATGTGGTAAAAAATTTAGTTACAATGAGTGATGATATCAAGAAGATGATATGCTAGATCAATGACCTAGATCACACCTTTACAACTAGTCGTTATGCCAACAAGCCAAGTTGTTTTGCCTTAGTGGGGCAAATTCACTTCTTGACTTGTAATTTTGTAAATAATAGTAAAATATCCCTATACCATGACTTTTCTTTAAAACCACGAGCAAAAACTATGGGGTGAGCTGAAATGGTGTGCCAATATGGTGGTTTTCCTTGGGAAAAGCATTGGTCAAAATAGCCATAAAGAGCAAATTGTTGAGCCCACACAATCCAAGCAAGAGAGGGATTGATCCATGTGAAAAATAATAATGGATGGTTGAGATCTAATCTTGAAGTGAGATAGAGGCTAGATGATCCCAATAAACCTCAACATATGTTCCATGATGCCACATCATCAAATTTTCCTCCACATGTTTGCCCAAGTGCCTCTTGTTAAGATTATATGCTACTAAAGACTAAATTCTAACTTCATGAGCATTTAATACATTTTCACAATAGCAGCATAACAAGGATCTCTGAAAGATACACAATCACAAGGTACACAACAATATATCCTGGGAAACCCTCAAGGGGAAGAAAACCTAGCAAAAACTTCCTCAATATAGATTACCAAAGTACAATGCCCAAAAATAAGTCTCACAAAGAAGAGAGACAAAAACCCAAACTCTAGAGCCAAGCCAATCCTCCTCCTTCGCAAACTTCCTCTCTCCTCTAATGTGCAATGCTTGAGTGAGTGAATGGTACAAATGAGGGAAATCCTCCCTCTATTTATACTTTACTTTTACTTGACATTTAACCTAACTAGGTCGGCCTCACTTAACTTGACTGGGATGACCTCTCTAGAAAGACTCAAATAATATTTATATTACATTATTTTGGGTACTAACGACCCGACTTACAATGGAGGTTTTACCTCATGACTTTTACATGACGAAATATAATAATGACATCCCCGAATGGAGGTAAAACATCTCCGACGGAGTTACAATAATCAAGTACAAGTAGAATATTCTTCGAAGTTACATTAATTCAACACTCCCCCTGAACAAGAAGGGTATTCTACTGACAACAAAAGCAACATGTGTGGCTTTACACAATATCATCGGAAGGAGGGAGGAGGAGGCATCATCAACAACATCATTTGGAACATTGGTTGGTACATCTATAAAACATTTGAAGTTCTTCAACAACATCAATATCAACAACTGGAACAACTTGCTGTAACATCATCATCATCTGCAGCACGGAGCTGGAACATCATCATCTGCAGCACGAAGCTGGAACATCATCATCCGCAGCATGAAGCTGGAACATCATCATCTGCAGCACTGGAACGTCATCATCTGCAGTATTGGAACATCATCATCTACAATATTAGAACAACATTATCTACAACATTGGAACATCATCTTCTGCATCATCATCTTCAGTACAGAGCTGAAGTATCATCATCATCATCTTCAGTACAGAGCTGAAGTATCATTATCTTCAGCAAGAATTTGCTGGAACATCATCATTAGTATATGAATACTGGAACAACATCAATCATCAGTAAGTAAACACTGAACAACAACATCAATCATCAGTAAGTAAATACTGAAACAACAACATCAATCATGAGTAAGTAAATACAAAAACAACAACATCAATCATCAGTAAGTAAATACTGAAACAACAACATCAATCATCAGTAAGTAAATACTGAAACAACATCGATCATCAGTAAGTAAATACTGAAAAAACAACAACTCTGGCAACAAGTGCATCAACAACCAATATGATCCTTCCTTTCGGAATTTTGGGATAAAGTTCAACACGGGTGATTCTTCCTTTCGAAATTACGGGATCATGGACAATCCTTCCTTTTGGAATTACGGGATTCTGGTCCAACAACATTGGTGATCTTTCCTTTCGGAATTACAGGATCATGGACAATCCTTCCTTTCGGAATTACAGGATCATGGACAATCCTTCTGTTATCACTAGAGTCTGCACCTTGACTACTAAGGCTCAAAGTCTAGAGAATCTTAAAGTTTTCTAAATGGATGACTAGTTTTCTGGGTTTATGAAAATGTAAAAGAAATAGAGATTAGGCTAACATATTCGGATTACTAGACAGTGGATGTATAAACATAATAAACAAGGTAGTTTTCTGGGTTTATGAAAATGTAAAAGAAATAGAGATCAGGCTAACATATTAGGATTACTAGACAGTGGATGTATAAACATAATAAACAAGGCTAGAAAGATTACGAGAATGAACTTACATAAGGAGTGAACAGGTTCTGTTCAGATCATTGATAAAGATACAAATTATTCATAAGAATCTAGGTATAGGAAACATCTATACAGGAACATAATTATGAATAAAACATAACATTTATCAGTTCAAATATTAAAACAAAACAGGCTCATCTCGAATATAATCACTTCAAAGCATTCTTTATAAACACTCTCAGCCTCTCGGCTGGAACCTCCTCAAATTACATTTAGATTTTTTAATATATAGATACCCTATTAGAAATTCCAGATCCAAAATTAGTGTATCATCGATCCCTCTAAAACCAAACATAGAAAGTGGTTAGAAGAAGATTCAGATTTGATAACTAAAGGATTAGATCCACAATTATTGCAAAGAGAATCTGAAACTAAACTGCTAGGTAATCTACCTACTATGTTAGACTGCTAATTGTTGAAACCCTTGCCTCTAAATGCTCTTTCATCTGTCTTTTGACTGCCTTCATGCCTTGAAAATCTGAATCGATTTTGAACAATTTATGCCTGGACATTTTGATCCATTTGCCAAAAATATCCTTGAAGATAATTCAACATCTATAATTGATGTTCTTGCTTATGTTTTGCCTCCAGATACTCCGCCACCTCAAATGCTAAAATTCTGCCTCCAAATCTGGGATTGCTTTGATAAATTGTCAAGCTTATGCTTGTAAATATGGAACTATGTGTTTGAGATTAAGATTACATTAAAAGGACAATCTTATGGATAAGAATGCTTTTTAAAACAAAATCCCAAACTTTAGCAGGATTTCTTAATGCCTTTGTTTCTAGAAACTCTGCCACAAAACTCTGCCTCAGATAGTTTTAACCTCGTTGACAACAAGGTCATAGGCACATTTCTTCAATGGTATTTCTGGTTCGAAATTCACTCCATCCCTTGGGGGTTAGTTTTCATCGAATGAAACTGCCCACTTCATTGTGAGGTATGGCACATAAATGACAAGTTAGTTAGTGTTTCCTAAAACAATGGCACTAACCCATCACCATCCGCTGGTACAAATGCTGTTAATAAGCAGTAGTGCGTTTACTGTCTTTCCATTAGATGAGGATGCTTGTTGATTTGACTTAGACAATTCAATTAGCTCGAGCACTTGAAATTGCACAAATACAATTCTCATCTCTACCACCTGTGTTTTCTGCCTGCAATAGCTGAGTTCGATCCCTTCAAATATGGAACAAATTTGTGCATGATCCTGACTGTTATATCAAATCTTCAAATGCCCAATTGGATGAAGGATACAAGATAGCCGTGCTAGCAAAACTGCCATCCGGCTACAATCTTAACTGACACTTTACAGGTGTTGTTTAAAGGGGAATTTTGTCATAAAGAATGCTACCTGTTTCATTATTTGAGGCCTTTGGGATGTATTTCCGCATGCAATAGAAAAAATTATATATAATACTTTATATTGCACACTGTCGGCCAATGAAAAGGATGCATATTGCACAACAATTCGTGGGCTCTTGGTTGAAAGGATTCGGCACCTGGATGGTCTTGACGTGAAAATGGAAATTAGAGAAGACTGGCAACTTACATTGAAATAATACTTGGATAATGAGACAAAACTCAAAACACAATACTTTCTCTTTTGAAAATCCACGTAATCATGAAAGACAAAGTGTGGATTTATAATCATAATTTTCCCTTTTTATTTTTAAATAAAAATAAAAAGCTCACCTTAAACTATGAACGTTTGACTTTGGATAAAGTGAAGTTTAGAATTAAAGCTCGTGTATATGAGTACAAAGGTTTATGCATGAGATGGGTAACGAAATAATGGTTTTACATTTTTTAAATAAAAATTATTATTTTATAAAAAGATATGATATCTCTTCATAAAATAATGATAATTATTGAAAATTATAAAGCCATAGGATAAAGATTTGATCAAACTGATGCAACAAGAAGGAATTTGGTAAAAATCTTACACAATTTTAAAACAGATTTGGAAAATTTGACGTAGGATAGTGAAAAGAGTGAAGACTCCGGGGAATCACTTTGGCAAAAATACTAGTGAGTATTCCAGCAGCGAAAGTTAGGGTCCCTCTTTAAATGTGCGCCACCAAAACCCGAAATCTTGTGGGACAGATCTGGTACCAACACCTTCCTTTCGAAACTACGGGATTCTAGTCCATCAACATTGGTGATCCTTCCTTTCAAAATTACGGGATCTTGGACAATCCTTCCTTTCCGAATTACGGGATTCTAGTCCATCAACATTGGTGATCCTTCCTTTCAAAATTGTGGGATCATGGACAGTCCTTCCTTTCGGAATTACGAGACCTAGTCCATCAACTCTGGTGATCTTTCGGAATTACAGGATCATGGACAATCCTTCCTTTCGGAATTACGGGATCATGGACAGTCCTTCCTTTTGGAATTACGGGACTTTGGTCCAACAACTCTGGTGATCCTTCCTTTTGGAATTACGGGATCATGGACAGTCCTTCCTTTTGGAATTACGAGACTCTAGTCCAACAACTCTGGTGATGCTCAGACAATCCTTCTTGTATAGTGTCACATCCCCTAACTCTGACAAGGCATTAGTTAGCAACTTCAAATTTGTATCCATGGGTGTGGCCATGGCTTTACATTCCAACATATCAAACCTTTTCAGGATTTCTACTCTGCATACTGGGGCAAACAACCTTTGCCGCAAATAGAGACTAAGTGAAAGTGTCTCTCTATCTGTACTGTAGTCACTTCCTCTGAAGCGGAGCTTTCCTTATCCTTCTATAACTGAGCACTATCCTCCCTTTGCATCTTATACTTTTTGTATCGAGACATTTTGCACTGGAGTGACTGGTAGCCTTCTCTTCTGATGATCTTCTGTGTATCCATCTATTTCATCTTTCTAAGTCACTGGATATTAAGATCTCGAACTCTGTTGCAAGTTCTCTCTTGCACCCATCTATGAGCTTCTCATCTTCAACCTTGTAGCAAAGGTTGATGTCTCATCACTCTAGGTGATCCTTGATCTCATCATTCTATCCATGGGTGACTTGTTCCGACGTCTTTAAGCGTGGCAGTTGTCGTTTTTTGCCTGCACTGCATCCCGGGGGATTGTAGTTCTTCCACGTACCAACTGGTATATCGAACGACCTTTCACGTACCCTTGGGTATATCGAAAGGTACTTCACATACTCGGTAGTATATCAGAAGGCTCCTGTCGTACGGTTGTGCATTAGACAACACCACTACGGATTTGAGCTCCCACGTACCTTGAGCATATCGTGAGACCCTTTTAGGATTCCTATAACCATCCGAGTTAACCTATTGGTCGTCTTGGCGTGGCAATACACCGAGAACAACACTCAGGGAGATATTACGCACATGCTTCAGGTAGTCGAGTTATACGGTCAGGGGTACAGTCCTAATCCTCCCTGGTTAATGTTCTTTAAGATTGGGCCGAGTATAGCTGTTGGACCCTGTGGTATATCGCGAGTTGCACTGCCTTGACAATCCCACAAGGTTCCAAACCATTGAATCCACACCTATCACGTAAGTTTGCTTGTGGCTTTAGCTTGTGTAGATTTTGGCTTGCATTTTTCTTTTTTTGTATAGAAAACACTTGGAGAAATTTTGGTTCAGTCACTCTGGCTGATCAACCTTTGAGAAGATCCCGAAGGATTTTGAACTTGCCACCTGAATATTCCCTTAACCAGAAGGAGAACTCGGGAGCAAACATGGATCAAGCTACTATGTCTATGTCATACGAGGAAGAGACCTCGACCTTAGAGTCGGGAATGAAATTTTCATCCCCCACAAACCCACCTATCTCTGATCCTACAGGACCTCTGATAGTGGAACAACCTACTTCATATGACACTTCTTTCCATCATTCGATGGAAGGACACCTTGGAGCTACAAATTGGGTTTTCAATCAGCCCTAGGATGACCCTATATCAACAACTTTTTGTCCAATTGTATCTTTTTGGGACACCTCTCTAGGTCGACATGTTGTTGATTTTGGGTCACTTCCCATGGAAGAAACTATACCTCGTCGATGGATTCCTAACGATGAGTTTCTTGCACTTCTATATGAGCACATGAGCCATTTGCAAACGGTTGGCGAACAACTTAGACGTCAAAGTTTCTCATGTAGAGCAAGTTCGAAATTACCCATTTTTCGATATTCTCCTGTACGTTCTTTATCTTTTACTTCACCAGAAACATCCATACTCCACATGACCACTTATGAACCAGGTCAACCCTAGTTTCCTATGAGTACACCTCAAAGTCAGGCGACCGGTTCTACGCCTCCTCTGACCCCAACCTATGAAGGACAACCTTCAACCTCTGTTAACTATGGGACATTACCTCCACCTCCCCCACCTCAAAATTCGAGGGGAGGCTATAATCTACCTATTAGTCTATAGCCAAGCAGAAGTAATCCTTTTGTTAGTAGTCAACCCTTTGTTACGGGTCAACCCAATATTAGTGGTCAACATTTGGTCACCGGGCACACTCCAGTAAGTGGGCAATTTTCGGCTGGGGGGCAACCCCTAGCTAGTGGACATAACCTGACTGGGGGGCATCACCTAGTTAGTAGTCATAACCTGAGTAGAAGATATACTTCACATCGAAGCTATAGTATGGTTGGCAGTCCTCTTCCAACCATGGGACAACCTACGTGGACACATCATACAGGCATGTCATCTATTTGGACCCAACCCCCGTGGGGACATATTTTTCTAGGACATCATAACCCTAATGTCGGACAAAACTATTCTTGAAACCTCTTTCCTGGATTACCCTATCCTGGAAACCCAAATACCCCATGGGGACACCATAATGTTCCATCGATTGGACCTCCAGCCGGTGGACCACCCCCACCACCTCCACCACCATCTGGTCCACCACCACTGCCACCACGACCACGCCCTTCCGGAGGAGGAGGACTCCCACCTTATGGCGGAACACTCGATCATGTTCCTATGACTCAATCCCAACTAAGGAATCTAATGGAGGTAATACTGAAGAACTTTCCACCTCTACATCGGACATTCCCTCGCCCCAAGGTCCTCTCAATATTTAGAAACGTTCATTTGATTTAGAGCTACTCCCACCTAAGAGCACGATTAGAAAATCTGTTTTCAATCCCAACGCCTGGGCTGCTCAAAACTACAACATTGTAGAGGACCTAGCACAAGCTCCTTGTGCTATGTCGACGTTGGAAGTCTTACAAAACTGTCCCAATCAGCGTAAGGCTCTCCTCGTTGCTATCGGCGCTGTAGACCCTGATTCCTCAAATACCATTATGTTTCGACTTGAGTACTTCAAATCGAGGCTTTCCCACCAACTTGCGTTCCAAATTGTTACCAACGTCGCTGGGAAAGCATCCATCGCACTGTCTTAGACAAAGGAGCCTCCACCTCAGTAATGTCGTTATCCTGTTGGCGAGCCATTGGCTCTCCCGAG
Source organism: Larix kaempferi (assembly GCA_027924585.1). Taxonomy (NCBI): domain Eukaryota; kingdom Viridiplantae; phylum Streptophyta; class Pinopsida; order Pinales; family Pinaceae; genus Larix; species Larix kaempferi. The sequence continues at coordinate 5,859,176 of BSBM01000764.1, read as the reverse complement.
TTGAACCATTCCCCTACCCCTTTGAAAGCATTTGACGGTCGTGGATTCCAACCACACGGGCTGTTACAAGCTTTGGCAATCGAGTTGGGGGGTGTTACGATGGTATTAGCACCAACGTACTTGTAGAGGTGCCCAAGGGAGAGGGTGTATTTTTTTTTTACCAGGAGGGGTGTTTAGCCAGCTCATTCGGAGGTAGGGGCATGGCCAGACCCTCTGGCTTCTCTTCTGGAAGTACTATGGCTTAATGGCATCACTGAATGCCTCATGAAAGGGTTTGAAACCCTGAGGTTGGTGTCCGGGTCTTCCAGGGGTGGGTCACTGGGTCACATGCCCCCCACCTTGTTTCGATACTCCAGCGGCGGTTGTTCCAGCACTGAGACTCACTCTTATCTTACGGAACACATATAGCACCCTCCTGGTCCTTTCAGTTCAGCAACGCCCTCCCTCTGGGCCCTCTTTCAGAGGATGACGTCGTCCTCCTAGCAGGCTGTTTTCTTGCTAAAAGGGGGGGCGTTGAGGGTTTTTCATCACTGTTGGGGTTAGTTGGGGCATGACGACCCCCCTTCTACATTCTGGCCTTTTGTTTTGTCAAATTTGGCCTTGTTTAGCCATTTTTGCTCATGTAGGGGTCAAATATGGGAAAACATCCAATTTACCCACTACTTTGATTATTTTTATATTATTTTAATTCTAATTTTAAGTTGACATTTTTAATGTTAAATTTACCTTACTTTATGTAAAAGTGAGTGTGAGATCATATAAATTAGATCTCCTCACTTAATTTTTAAATATCAACTTTTGGGATAAGATCATTATGTTTGCTATTTGCCCTAACTAGGGCTCTTTGAAGGAAGTCACTCCTTGATGAAGGTTATTTTGCAAGTTTGAAGCATTTCTTGGAAGTCTTTCTTTTTTTCATGCCATTGCTAAGGTGAAGCTAGAGTTGTTTGATTAACACATGCACTTGGAGGTATCTATACCTTTGGTTTGATGTCTCTTTGTCTATTAGTATGAAAGTGATGCTCGTTAGGGTTGAATGCAAGCCATTGTTGCTTCATTTTGTCGTGATTTGCAATTCATTTTTGTCATTGGTCACCCTAGCATTCAAGCTTGAGCTTAGGTCTTCAAGTCTTGCTAAGACTAGGTTTCCTCGATGAATCTTAGAGGTTATTGAGGTTAGCCCTAGTTGACAAGCTTGCCAAGTACCATCTCAAAGAGAGTCTCCTCTCATTGATGCCCTAGGGTTTGATAACTAGCTTTCTTTTGATGCCCTAGTTGTTCAACTTTTCCTTAAACTTAATTTCTTAGTTAATACTGTATATATTATTTGATTTTTATTTTATTTTGAATTGTTTAATGTAAATGCTATTTGGATTAGTTTAATTTTTTTTTGTTTTTCTGAGGTAATTACTTAATTTTATAAAACCCCAAATTTGAGTTTTTTGCCTTTTATCGAGTTTACAAAAAAAACCCTAAACCCTATTTCAGCTACCTACGCTCTCACCATTTCTACCTCGACCTACCTTTCTACCTGGCACCACCCCTCTCGACATCTTCATCTCTGCTCCTCGCTACATCCTTATCCTCTTCTGCGAGCTCCCTGGCTTCCCGCTCAGCAATTGTCCCATCGCTAGACTCTTTCCGAGCCTTCTCTTCCACCCAAATCTGTTGCTCTTCCATGACCCACGGCCTGTGTTCTACGCCCTCTACCTCTCCTTAGCTCCGACGACCCGCAACCCTTTACCAACTCTCGCGACTTGCTCCATTTTCCTTCCCGCAGCTTCACTTGGAGCCACTTCCAGCTTATCCGCGGCTTCCTCCTCTGCTCGCCCTGCTATCCATCCTCTTCTCGCCCTCTGAAAGGGCCAACCCATGGCCTCCCAGTCCTCCTTTGTTGCTCCACCCGAGCTCCCACCTATTCGCAGCATCTTCGTCTGCTAGCCCGATCGGTCACACCCTAGCCACATCCCCTTCTCTGTTGGTGCTCCTTCCCTCTCCCGTGGCCCCTCTTCTCTTCGTGGTGGCCACTCCACAGCCCGCAGCCTCCTTTTGTGCACTCGCTGCTCCCTTCCCGGCTCGCTCTCCCACCAATCCCGTGGCCCCTTTCACCTTCTACCAATCGGCTCCTTTCCTATTCCGCGGCTGGCTCCTCCTATTGTTGCCCTTCATTCTCTGAGCCTGCCCCCTCCATTACCCGTAGGCTCTCTCCGCTTACGCTTATCCTCGCCGCCCCGTCCATTACCCTAGCGACCTTCCCTTTGTTGCTCGCCGGTTCCTCCTTCCTGCCTTCGTAACCCCTTTCCCTTTCCTTGCACAGGCCTGCCCTTTGGGCAGCCCACGTGTACTACCCTTGCCCTATCACCTGCAAACATACACATAGAAAATATAAACTTTAATTATTAAATTAATAATTTTCAAATTCTAAGTTTAACAATAAGAAAGTTCGATTTTTATTAACTAACTTTTGCTATACTCTCTTGTCCACATTTATAAAATTCACTTAATTTCTTCATCTAATGTCTAAAGCTCATTATTGAGGATTGATATATGGAGTGGTAAAGTGTTTATTCAACAAGATTTACGATAATACTAAATTGTATATTGCACTGTACATTTACGTACAGATCTGAAAATCACATTTAATAGTGGTTATTGATTAATTAGAAGACTTGACTGAATTGACTTAACCTTAGTTATTAGTAATGTTAACTTTTAATTAGTTTGCATTTACGTTTGCATTAATAAAATTGCTGCAATACTTACTTATATTAATCGATGAATGAACCTTATACATCATTGGATGATTTACTTGTTGTGCATTGTCACCATACGTATTGAATATTGATCAGTGATACAAGTGGGTGATCTTGGTCTTATAAATGTTCTTGATCTTTTTCACATTACTTGCTATATCCGTTTACATGCAATGAAGTTCATATGATGCTTTTGATTAACGTTGATCGTCGAAGTGTCTCTCTACTTTGACACACATATCCACTTGAACACATTTTTGGGGTAGTTTTACTGGCAATATAGTCTTTTGATCCAATACTGATTATTTTGATATTCATTGACTTGAGTTGAATATTATTGACTCGATTAGGCACCGGTCTAACTACATGATTACATAGAGAATACATTTCGTGGTTGTCTTAGTGTTCTTACAGGGTTGCATAAGGATACTTCTCCTTGGAGGTTTCGACTTCCAAAGAAGTTAGAACGGTGACCGAGATGACATTGGGTCACTGTTCTTAGTTGTGCTTACTGGGAATTAGCCCTGCTAATTTGCCCGGTAACATTTTTGGCGCCATTGTCGGGGACGTTTTGTAAATCGAAGTGGTTTATCCGGAGTCATTGACATCCTTGGCAAAACGACATTTGGTAAGAAGATTGAGGTGGAGTCTTTGATTAGTAGTTTGAAAATATTGTTAAGGACTAATTGTGTTACACGGGGATGCGTTCCCTAGGGTTGGGGGTGTGCCCCCCTCGCTCCCTACGCCCCGGGGACTTGGGGGATCGTAGCGAAACGTTTCCCCTCATCCCCAATTTCGAGAAATTTCAGGAAACGCATGGGGGAGCTCGTCCCCTATTTTGAATCGCGTACCGATGAAGCAGGGGGCGCTTAGGCGCTCCTTCCTTACTAGAGTTGTTCAGTGGTAATGGTAATATTAAATTCTTAAAGTAAAAGTGGTATTTTCCTTATGTAAAAGTGGTATTTTCCTTATCTTTCATTTTCTATCCTTTTACTTAAATTTTTAACATTACCATTAATTGTTTCAGCATGTTTGAGAGTGGTTCCAACCTTATCGGAGTTCATATGCAAAAAGTAGAATTTTAGATCCCATTCAAAATTCAACAGACTTAACAGTTTTCAGGATTTCAGGATTGCAACGTTTCCACTGGATTTTATCATGTATGAGGTTAAGGGATTGGCATTTAATCAAGCGCATCAACCTCTCTATGTACCTTGATGTTGGTGGTGTTGATTGTTGAACTCCTCTATCATGACCTTAATCAAAATGTTCCCTTTAGTCAAGCAAAAATCACTTATTAAGCATGGGAAATTTGTTCTAATTCTACCTTATTTTAATGCTTGATTTAGCAAGTTTCATCAAAATTGTAGGGCGTTGAGTAACGTCCCTTGAGAATCAACTTCGAAATTCAAGGTAGAGGCAAGGGCTAAGAGCCTAGAGGAGGGGGACACAGGGTGTTATTGATGAATAGGATCCCATTATAGGATTAATAGTTCACTCCTACATAATTGTATGTTGGACTTGAAAGCCTCAAATAATGTGATTTCCTCTAGAATCATGAAGAAATAGGATCCTCAAGTCACAGTTCCCCATTACAACATCTATGCCATGGATTCACACAATGTTGAAGTGTATTGAATCATTGAAGAATTAGACTGTATTTACAAGGAGCAGCTTAAATTGTATTTACACGCGATGAATTGTTGTTGCTGGTATTTAAAACCTCTATATTTTTTATAATTTTTGTGACCTTAACGGCCCCCCGTCCCCCCCGAATTTCCCTAAAATTTGGGGGTGGTCTCCACACGTCCCCAATGTGCGTTTCCCTCACAAGTGCATATTCTATGTCGAGTCTGGATGCCTCCTAGGCTTCATCATTTCGAAAGATGGGATCCGCATTGATCCCTTGAAGGTGGAAGCCATTGTTGCTCTCCCACCCCCAATGGATATACCGGAACTACAGAGTTTGCAGGGGAAGGCAAACTACTTAAGGCGTTTTGTGTGCAATTTCGTCGAGAAAACGCAAGAATACATGAGATTGTTAAAGAAGGACGTCTCGTTCATTTGGGATGATTCTGCTCAGTAGTCCTTCGACAACCTAAAACATGCTATCACCCATGCACCTGTACTTCAACTGCCTAATTACACCAAGGATTACATCCTCTATCTTGCTGCTTCCACTACCACTATTGCTATGGTTTTGGTTCAGGAGGATAGCAACGCCCAGGAGCATGTGATACTACCTCAATAAGGGTCTCATTGAATCTGAAACACGATATTCACATGTTGAGAAACTAGCTCTCGCAACAGTCATTGCTGTCCAAAATTTCCACCATTATATCCTCCTCCGCACTACCACTATCATTGCTGACTCTAAACCTATGTACCACGTTCTCACACGTCAGGTGCTGGGGGGCAAGTATTCGCGCTGGATCGTAATTCTTCAGGAATTCGACCTCTAGTTTGAGAAGGCCAAGTCTAAAAAGTCTTTGGTTTTTGCAGAGCTTATCTGCGATCTTCCTCATACTGATCAGGGAACCGACCCCATTGACTCCCTCCCCGATGAGTCTTTGTTTGTCATCAGTACTTCGACCCATGGTATGGAGACATCACTTTGTATCTCCAGACCCAACGTTTCAGTCCTCAGCTCTCTTGTGACGACCGTCGTCGTGTACGGCACCACGCAAAGTACTACTTAATCATCGGTGATACCTTATATCGTCGTGGTATTGATTCCATCCTCCGACGATGCTTAACTCATGAAGAGGCTGAACACGTTCTGAATGATTGTCACTCAGAGGCATGTGGCAGTCATCTTTCTGGGATGGCTACAACCCAAAAAATACTACGCGCTGGATACTATTGGCCGTCCATCTTGAAAGATTGTATTGAAGCCGTCAAGAAGTGTCCTCCTTGTCAGCTTTTTCATCATAAAAAGCGCTCTCATCCAACCCCACTACATCCTGTTATTGTTGTCGGCCCCTTTGCTAAATGGAGCATAGATTTCATGCATTGTAAACCTACCTCGGTCGGGGGCACAGTTACGTCATCATTGCCATTGACTATTTTACCAAGTGGGTCGAGGCCATGCCTACATACAACGAAGACGACAAAACTGCTGCACTCTTTATGTTTAATCACATCATTGCATGATTCGGAGTTGCTCAGGCCATCGTCACTGATCATTAAAGGCATTTCCAGAACAAGATGGGGGACAAATTAACCGCCAGGTTGGGTTTTCGACATGAGAACTCAACTCAGTATTACCCACAGTCCAATGGACAAGTAGAGGCCATCAATAAGGTCTTGAAAACCATGATCCAATGCATGGTGGGTACACACAGGTCTAACTGGCATAATATGCTTTTTTCAGCCCTATGGGCATATAGGATCTCAGTCAAAACTGCCACCGGATTCACACCATTCCAATTAGTCTACGGACTGGAGGCAGTCTTAACTATTGAGTGCGAGATTCCGTCATTGAAACTTGCAGTCGAACTTCTATTGAATCCCTCTGCCGAGGAAGAACATTTTCTGTACTTGGCTAAACTTGTCGAAACCTACCGCGATGCATCCCGTGCTAATGAAGCACACAAGAAACGCATCAAGGCCCAGTACGACAAATCTGTCAAACCTCGTATCTTTAACGAGGGAGATTTGGTCCTTACCTACGACCAGAAACATGATAAGCTGGGGGCAGGCAAACTTGAGTCCATGTGGCACGGTCCATATGTAGTTAAGCATGTTTTGGAGAAGGGAGCATATGAACTAGAAGACTATGACGGGATATCTTTAGGAGAGCCTCGCAATGGACTCTTCCTGAAGCGGTACTATGCCTCAGTCTTTTATGCATTAGTACTATGTATATATTGTACATGATGTGTGTTTTGTGTGGTGTGATGCTTTACTTTGAGTGTGTTAGGATCTTGTCTGTGTGCTTATTCCATGTTTTGCCTGGATGTGCAGATGGCAACTTGTTTTGGATTTGCGGATGGTGCCAACCGGCATACCCTTAGTCTCGCTTCGGCAGCATGGGTACTCTATTCCCCTACTAACGAGCTCATTAGTTCAGGGGGAAGTTGTCTAGGATACGCAACTAACAACGCCGCTGAGTACCATGCAGTGATTGGATTGTTGACCGACGCTCTTTCCCTGGGTATGGATCACATTGTCGTACACCTTGATTCACAATTATTGGTCTCCCACCTTAACCGTGTCTATGCTATCCGCGATCCCATGCTACTCCGTCCATTTCGACGAGTACGTCTCTTGGAGAGGTCTTTTGTATCCATTCAATATCTGCATATCTCTAAAGACATCAACATCGTTGCTGACTCCTTAGCCAATTTCATATTGGATTGATACATTGCGCATTCATAAACATTCTATTGAAAAGATGTAAAAACAACATAACATGTAAATTATCTATAGTATAAGTCAAACATGTACAAGATCTCACAATCAACAATGAAACACAGTATATAAAGCCGTGAATAGTGTTTTGTATATATCATCATGTCAGTATAATACAAAAAATGTAGTATTGGTACAAAATATGAAGCAAATGAGCTTTCAGTAGGTCATAGATACAAAAAGTTTGAATCTCGTAGCTTTCAGTATATACATATTGCGTGAGCTAATCCCTAGGACGCTCATGATAACATATGATAGCTTTGGCTACTTTGCGAAGTAGTGGACCAAAATGTGCCGAAATTCCTGCAGTCTGGCGCTGGTAACAATGAGGTAAGTCATTTATGGAGGCGTCTGGTATGTCCATCGTCAATCTCCGGAGGTTCTCCTCCAGTTCAGTCAACTCCTCGACCGCATCCTGGTGCGCAGCCTCTATGTCACATACCACCACTCTCCGCTCGATCGGAGAAGCACCCAATGGTCGAACCGGACCAACATCTGTACAAACCATATGCAAACTATCAGTACCACTCCAAAAACATTAAAAATCATAAAATGAAAACAAAATAGAGTTGTCGTTCTTACCTAGGTTTCCCCATTGCTCCCCCTTGGGCAAAGCTAAGTCTGGGTCACCTCGGAAGTCTGCACTTGCATACGGGTAATCCTCGACCATGAGGAGTTGCCCCCGCAAACCGCATTGTTGAAGCGCATTCATGGAATGAGGATCGTTTGCCGCTTGGGCATCCTCCATTTCATCTTCTCTTTCTTTCCACTGAACCATTTTGGTGACCCAAACTTGTCCAAGCAACATTTAAATAAAAGCATTAGAACCTTGCTATGCCTTTGGGCTTGGATTTTTTGAACACATTCCTTAGTTTTATGGGTCGGATTGCGCCGACGCACCCCATTAGTTCACACAGTGCACTGACGACACACCTTACCCATACGCGAAGTGCATCAGAGAGCCCTCGACGCACTTCCCGTAAGGCGAAAGTTCGTCGCCCAGAGAGCGCATAATCCCCCAATTCTACAAGCTCAAAATCCCAAAAATGAAAGTTAAATGCAAATCTAATCCACTACAATTGAAGGGGACAAGGTTTAGGCCTACCTGATGTTGATGATGTCGAAAACGATCCACTGAAACTCCCGCAATCGGCGCTTGAAAATCGACTCTAGATGGTGTTTTCACTCCTCCCAATTTGGTAAAAAACAATGGTAACTATTTTTACTATTTGCCCCTTTTTATATCGAAAGTGAAATATTCTTGTTTTGATTTATTCTTTTATGGGTCAATTTTTACTATAGTTGGTAATATTTTTGTGTCTGAACACCTAATTTGTCGTTTTGACCTAGTTTTTGGAGTCTCCACATAAAGTAAAGCAACATTACAACTTTTTGGTGACTATTGTGGTCCTTTCACGCTTGTTATCAATTGTGAACAACTTTGGAGCGTTTTTGTGCTATTATGCCGCTCGTTAAAATCAAACATTAATGGCACCGAGTTTACTCTTGGTTCTTTCTCGTGCTCGCAAAACCATGAGAATAGGTCACCGAGTTATCTTTTATCACTTTTTCGGGCTCGTAAAACTCCCACAAAAAAGGAACTCCTTGGAGTTCCTCTTTAAGCTCTTTTCAGACTCCCTAAATATGAAAAGATCGCCTAGTGAACTTGATGCTTTTACACTTGTAAAAGTATTTGAATGATCGCCTCCCTAGTGATAGTTTATCCCCTTTTCGGACCAGGGAGCGCTATTTACGAAAAAGGAGCGCTCCGGTTAATCATGACTGGAAGAGTTCTTTTTACATTATTTTATCCTTTTCCGGGTGAAGAGACTAACCTTTACGAAAAAGAACCATTGGAGTCTTCTTTAGTTCTTTCCAAACTCTCTAAACATGAAATGACGTTGAGTTTACCTTCCTTGGACTTGTTAAAATCTGACATCGAAGAGCCTGTTTTGGGATGAACTCCTCCTATCTCAGGTTCGTAAAACATTTGGGATTGGATTCATCCGAAAGATGAGCTATACCGAGCATCTGTTACCCTCCTCAAGCTCGTTAAAAAACAAAAGAGGTACTCATCAATCATGATGAGGATAAGGAAAGAATTTTTGTTTCATTGTAGTTACGGCAGTACTCAGTGACTCTTGGACATGGCACTCATCTACATCTGCATTCAGTACTTGGGTAATCTGTTTGTCCTCAAGTCACATCAGTTCCATGAGTCTTTTTACTCCTTTGGGTCATCTAAAGAATGCTTCCACCATCAGTCGCATTAGGGGTTGATATCATCCTCGTCATGTCAATACTGCCAAGTCATGCCATGCCCATGTTCAAGAGATGTCTCTTCATCGATTTACTATCTACAGTTGTTCTACCTTCTATCATGTTAGTTTTCCCTGAGTCGGTCTCACACATTGCTCTACAGTCCAATTTACCCCAAAACATCTTTGATCTCGCTTTGCGTCGATGATGGGGGATACATCATGGCCCTCCTTCGACGGATTCATCCTTGTCGACTTCAACTCATCATCCAAGGATTGAATCTAGAAACCAATCAAGTACCTTGGGCCTGCATGCCTTAATGGTAGGTTACCTCGCTTTCAACATGAGTTCACATCATTGACTCTTGATTGACAGATTCCATCGATTGTTCGACCTCAGCTCATTGATTCACATTCGATGGTTTGTACTATGATACCTTGGGAATCATTGACATCAATGGTGATTTCTCTCGCGCTTGTTAACAATATACATCAATGACCGATAATCAATTGGTTTCTACCATGTTCGACTCCAAGACATTGTAATCACATGGTTAGATTCGTATCGTTGCGGGTTTAGCTTGAAGACCTTGGGTTAAGTCATAAATCTTGCCCAGGTTGCGTTGGAGATTGTTTTGAGTCATATCACACGAATCCACCTTGTATTGGTCGTGGCTGTGTTATCATCTCATCATGGATCTACGATTGTGTCTCGTAGCCATGATTGTGTTCAGTCGGTCTCTATTGTCATGGATCTGCAGTGTATTGGTCGGCAGCCATGCCATGAGTCATGTGAGGTGCATATCTCAGAGTTAGTTGTTCTGCAGTAGTATCTTCCAACCGATGATCCTTGCCTCCATCCCTTTCATTTATTTCCAAAGCATTTCACCTATTTTATTTTACCAAGTTCATGCTTTGGGGGACATTTTGTTATGCCAAAATCTCGTCATTATGAGTCATGTATCAGCTCCATGCCTTGATCCCTAAAGTTCCTTGGCTAAAACACTGACAGAAAGGTTGTTGTCCTTCCCTTTCCATCTTTTGTTGTCACCTCGACGCACCTTGCCTTTAATCAAGGAGCGTCGACCTCTAGGTGACGCACTTTGCGCCTTAGCAGAGCGTGTTGGTGACGCCTGCTGCCTTTGTACACAGTGCGGCGACCCACTTTTGACACAGGTTGTCTTCCTGCAAGGTGCGTCGGAGTTGGTTAAATTGGATAAAAGGAAGCTTCGAGCGATTTCTAGAAGATTGGTGACATAGAGGTCTATCCCTAGATGCTAGGAAATTTGGATCTCGATCTCCTAACCTAATGGGGTGATCCCTTAGATCTCTCCCCTAAATTTTCAACCTATTCTATCCCTTTAGCCCTATATATACAACACCCCTCTCCATTGTAAAGGGAGGAAGGACCATAGTACACTTATGGTGGTGAAATTATTCTAGATAATCCTCATTCATCTTTTGGGAGGCAAGCATTCTACTTTGGAGGCTAGGATCGTTGAATGGAAGTTGCAACGTTAAGGCTTGGGTTGTGACATTTCTTTCCTATGTATTTTTGTTTATTGCATTAATACAAGTTCTTTCCATAAGTGTTGTTGTGTTGATAATACTTAGGATTTTCCTCCTTAGCTGTTAATCTAGATCAATTCATGTTCATATGCTTTTACTGCTTGTATGTTTCCACTTGCTTGACATGGTTTTGCAGCTAAAGATTTGAAGACTTTGGAGCTTGAAGTAGCAAGGAGAAAGGGACTACTGACTTGAGGTAAGCCACATCTTGACCTGTCTAGTATTTCTATTGATCTAGGAAAGTAACTAGTGTTGTGTATCTATTTGTTCTAGATCCACTTGGATAGGGAGATCTGTTTGAGTCCGCTCATGTAGATTGTCCGTAAATAATCATTTCCCCACAAAGAGGGGGACACATTCCACAAGAGGGGGGCACAAATTTTAAGGAATGTGCAGCTGAAATTATGGCAGCCTTTGGGCTAATTTGTTGGCAGCTACAAAGAGGGAATCAGTGCCCTCCATCAAGCCACAAGTCATGGCTGATTTCTCTCACTTGGTGCGCCCTCCTCTCTTGTTTTAGCCTATTTAAGTAAGGCTCTCTTCCCATTGTGGAGTTAGTTAGAGTTTGGAGCAGACTTATGCATTGCAATAGTTTTCTATCTTTTTAGTTGATGAATAAAGAGACTTTGGAGGTTATACATGTGTGATGCTATTTGTGAGTGGATGGAATGATCTCGTGGCATGAGGTAACATGTGTCTGAACCATTTTTGTGCAATTTCTTCATCATAATCTAGCTTACTGAAGGATTGGTATCGATTTTGTAAGGAAGATTGCTAAACTTGCTTGTTTAAGTAATCTTTTATTTGTCATATGATTAGAGATCTAAGATTTATATGTTTAATTTTATGCTCATATTTTCTTGATTTCTAAGCCTATGCATTTCTAGATTTGATGGGTTTTTGTGTGAGAATGTTTTAGTTGCAGGTTCATAGGATTGGAAGAAGTGGAGAGCTTGTTTGATCTTTGTTTCTTTATCAAGACTTGCTTTGGTGGATCTTTCCCTTGGTGTCCCACATCCAGACTTTCAGAACCTTCTTTATTCACAATCTACTCTACTGCTCTTCTCTTTCTCCACATAAACTTCTTTTTTCTTTTGGTTACTTTAGATTTTGAAAGTGCAATTTTTACTTAGATCTATCTTTTAAAAGCTTAAATCACAAGTATCTAGTTTCTTTTGCAAGTAAAATAGATTTAGTTGAGTTGCTAAAGATCAATTAAGCGTAATCTAGATCTATTTTCTAGTTTTCTTACAAATGTCATTTTATCATAAAAATCTTGAGGCTTAAGTAGAAGGCTAGTTCTCTTCATTTTAAAGTTTTATCTGGCAACTTGAAAGTGCATGTTATTTGCCTCAAAAGCAAGCCAAGATCCCAAGGAAAGCTTGCTTTCTTTGGTTACTTTTGTTGATTTATCATAGATTAACTTAGTAGTTTTTTCAATAATTTTTTGTGGTGACCCAAAATCACTTTTTGAGTGTTTTTTGGGCACTTTTACTAACATATGCTTGCCGGTTTTATGTTTTTTATAAGTAGGTAGAAAGGCATGTTGGCAAATTTTTCAAGATCAGAAACTACCAAAACATTCCAGACACCTTTATCTACAAGCAACCTTTTCCAAAAACATTGTAAGCCTATTGAATCCTCTCTTATAAATTATAAGAGGCATTCCCAAAGAAAAGGAGTTTTGTAATAAGCGTAATAAAAAGAGCAAGTGGGCTATCAACGCCCACACCCCATCCCCCCAAGGGGAATTGTGTCGACTCCATTTTTGTGGTTCGAGATTTTTTTTTTTTTAGTTTAGATTTCCTTTTCTGCAGCTAATAAAATTAACTTAGGAATAAAATTTACCTTCTTGGTCCATTTCAATGGCGGGCCACAAGTGCACTCAGGACCTACCTTTTTACATTTTTTTAACAATTTCCTGTTTTGAGTAACTTTATCCTTGCATTCCTGAAATATGGTGCCAGGAAAGAGCTTGCTCAAGTAATGGGATTCGACTGGAAAAGATACTCTTGGAATTAGATTAACTAAATAGAAAATCCTAAGTTCATTTAAAATAAACCAACGCTTATCTTCCCATATGCTCTAGACCACTGCAGCACAGTCCAGTCAGTTGGTTAACCAGAAAGGAAGGTAAGCATTAGACTAATAGGAAAATCCACATAAGCTTAATTTCAAAAACTTGGGAGGTCGCAGAGAGTGACTACCATAGAGTCAGGGGGAAACTCATTAAAGAGGTTCGTCCTCTCCTCGTTGGACACTTGGTAAAGCTGCTTATGCGTTCAATTTGAGAAATTAAATTTCAGTGGGCCAATCAAGAAAGCACCCACTAATTACCATCACCTTAATAATAAAATTTACCAACCATGACACTTGCGATACTCATTTGACACAACAAAGCACTCCATAGCACTCCAAGGCACTTTTAATTTTATGCATCTTTATATTGGGCACTGGTCTTGTTGATTATTATTTTGTTCAATTTATATATGCAAAAATGATGATGATGAATGTTATTAATTATTATTATATGTTGTTGAACTTTCAATTTCTATTGCTCTCATAGTTGGTAAAATAAAAAAAAGTAGTTTTCATTTGATTAACTCCTAGATTAGTTGTTTTTCTCTTTTCGTAGATTAAACACCTTAGATTTTTTCTTTTTAGGGTCCACCCCCCTTGGCTTCGCTAGGAGTAAGCCTAGATGGAGGATTTAAGTTTCGAGTGATAGCTCTTAACTCTGACTTGCCCCCAAGGCCACACGGAGCGACTTGAAGATTTCTGCCGCGTTTCCCCCGAGGTGTGCATCCAGGCGGCAACACACCCAATACCATGGGCAATCCAATACCATCCATTGAATTATCCCCTTTTTTAATTAAATGACACCTTAACAATTCTAGGCCTAAGTGTCATCTAATAACCCCTTGGATTGATAATCTGAAAAGGGACATCATAGTAGTTTGGCTTAGAAGAATACTTTCTGATTTCCACATTGTACAAACTGATCCAGCTGTACATCATTGTGACAATTAGGGTGTTCTCAAGTTGGCGAAGAATCATGTTTTCTATGAATGCACAAAACATGTGGAAGTACATTGCCATTATATTTTCAACTTGTGTATAAGATAAGATAATATAATTATATCAATGTCAAAGTAAAAGCCACAAAATTAGTCCAAAGGGACTGAAAAATTACATTAAGTAACAGATCACAAGCATCCTCACCAAGCCTCAATTTAGATAAGTTTGTGAAATTTAGCGATAACTTGGTGTATACTCCAGAATGATCATTAAGGAAGGGTGTTGATGTAATGTTTAATTCATGGTCATTTTTTTTTACCAAGGAACACCTGGGGAAAACCAAAGGGATGCTTCCCCACATTCATGCATGGCATTCCTAATAAACCCGTCGTTGTAGACTAGTTTGTGACCCAAGGAGATTTAAAGCAGGCACTTGCCAGCATGGAATGTGCCTAATGCCTCAACAACACTGCTGACAACCAGTTGAGCTGATCCCTTGGCTTAATCAATTGTCATTACCGCTTTAATTTTTATTACTACGTAGTTGTATGTATCTTTATGTTAACAACTAATTTTGAGTTGTTATGGCTTAATGATATTGATTGAAGTTAGAATACATAACCCAACATATATTCAGACATTAAGACATTACTTCATTATTAATGATCGAGTCTCCATGTATATTAACACACTACTCCATTGAATAATCAAGTCAAGCACATTCTCCTTTGTATTTTCTGCCTACATATGTGTGGTTTCTATCGCAAGGCAGTGGCAATTGATAAATTTTAAAATATTCATCACCATGCTATACCAAACATAATTCCCTTCCTGGTGCTTTCTTTTTACGACATCACCTTTCAGCATTTTTTTTCAAGTAACAACTTCGCTGAAAACCCTCCGAGTAGTTCTCCATGATTCATGGATGGTAAACGGGGTAAACCGTCGGCCGTGATTACGGAGCCTAACCTTGAGCGGATCAAGAGAGTCGAACCCATGACCTCCCCATCTTTTGGGGGAGAGATCTCACACCCCCATCACCTTTCAGCTTATAAACTCTTCTGCCTGCGTCTGAAATTTTACCTTTAACAAGTATCGAGGCTGCATGGTGCTCTGGGTCAGGATAATCTTTAGTAGTCTTGTCTGGGTTGGTTCTCCATCTTTGGAGTTAGCTCTCTTTTTGGCTTTAGGATAGAGTTTCAAATCTTCTTTTATATTTATATAGGATCCACCTTTGCGCTCCCACTTTGTATTGACATCATGATACCACACAGTCCTGTTGACCTACTTTTGTGGTCATTTGTTGGACATCAATACAATTATTTTATCTGATCGTATCTGGCTCTAATACACTGTTGTGATTTAATTTGTTTTTGACTCATCTATTTGATGCTTTTTTGGGTACCAAATATATATATGGCATTATATGCCAGGTTTTGATGATGTTGTTATGTTCTTTTTTACTGCCGGGCCCTTATTTTCTAGGGGAATTTTATTACTAGTAATTCTTAGCATTTGACAGATATAATTTTGGATTGCTTATTAAATATAACAATATTACACTGAGTACTGTACAGGAAGGTACTGGCAGAAGGTACTTGAACAGAGGAAGAAAAAGCCATATGAAATAACTCTTGCTGACAAAAATGCACCAAATGAGGAAGTATGGAAACAGGTAATGTTTCAAGAAAAATGCTCGATCAATGATTCTCTTAAAAACATGTGTGGCATAAAGGCTATTTAATGTTATATGTGCTCCCAAAGCGAGCAATATCAAACATTGCTCAAAATAAAAGAAATTGTCATTCCCAGGCTGACCATTTATGTAATTGTTATGAAGTATTTAAATGACTGTTTGTTGTCATCATTATTTCCAGTCTACTTGTTTTTATCGCGTGAGGCAAATGTAGGTGCTAAGGCTTTTTCGAATGCCTTTGATTAACTGGCTTTACCATGTCTAGTACTATATTTAGGGCCTTGGCTTTAATCCGGAGGATACGTGAATGGGGTCAGGGAGGGAAGTTTGGAAGACTAAAGGGATAAATGGATGGGAAAGGGATTGGGCATTGACTATGAGATGGAGGAATATTTAGTATTGTTACATATTTGATATATGCTTTCCAAGAATCTGTCGCAGCGGAAGCTTAAAATAACAGAATTGTTCTGCAATTTTGAATATATAAAATATTTATTGAATGAATGAATGATAAGATGATTACAACCAGCCTCGTGACGGTTTACTTATACTTTGACTGGTCATGAGGCGAAGGGGTGTGTGTCCTTTGACTTTTCATTAACTTACTAATCTTAATTATATTAATTATTAATTATTTCTTGTTATTTCTTATTCTTCATTATTATTTATAATTGTTACAGAGTCATTGTAATGAAGGATTGAATATTTGCAGATTGAAGATATGAGTAGGAGCACTAGGGCAATAGCAGTTCCAGTGGTTCCCAACTCTGAAGGTCTTTTACTTGCCCTTTTTTTTAATATTAGGGGCTTTGAATTATCCACGATGTAATATGCCCTGGATAAATAGCTTATTTACATGAATGTGGATGTTAAATGATTCATCAGGTATAACCATCTCAGTTATATATATCGAGTGCCTATTTGTCTATAAAGTATTCTTCCCTGATTAAACAGCTTTTACTTTATGTATTTTAGTGCAGGCTTATTTTAAATCTTTGTGTGATTATGTTGTTAATTCGGTATGCTATCAATTGCATTTTCAATAAAAAATTTGTCAATAAATTTTAGTTGACAAAACATTTGGTGTTATTAGTCAACGTTTCTCCAAGCAAAGTGGAGGTACCTTCTAGGGATTAATAATGCATATGTAAGTGAATATTGCACCTCTTTATAGAGGAGTGGTAGATATTTTAAACAACCATTTAGTGAGCTTCCTTACATGAAGTAGTCATGGGGGGTTATGAGAAGGAAACTGAGATATCTAAGAATTCAATAGACATCGTCAGGGTGTAAATGAAGCATGCATTTGTAAAGCTATTGTAGAAATTGCTGTGATCATCAACCTTTAATGCAAAACAAAAATTTCACCTCTTAAGTAGAGATTTCTTGGATCTTAACCCTGTGAATTTTCAGCCTTAGTGCTGCTATGAAATTGAATACAAAACAGCAGCAGAAGTGGAGAATATATTGATCCCTAACAACCCCAAACTTCTAACCAATCCATGAAATCTTTGAATAGAATCCAAATCTATATTTGGTAGTTTGTTAGGAAACCCTGAGATACTTAAGAAATCAAGTGGAGCATACTCATTGTTTAACCATGGAGACCATGCGATATTTATTCCCTTTTAACTCTTCAACATAAGTCTACCAAATTTGAAAATGCATACAATCATACCTCATACCAATACCAACCAATGGGGTCGCCAATTTGAGCTTCCAAAATCCTTGATACATGTGCTCACCTCTACACACAACAGTCTTCAAAAATTTATAAGGAACAAGTACTCCCATCATGTAGTCACCATGTGAGAATAAGATAAAAAATTACACTCACATGTCACGAAGCATAGTCTTCATTTTTTTTTAAGAAAAATCAGCAACGGCGTCAAAATGCTACCTCCCCAACCTGCTCTTAATGATAAAAGCCTTAATCCACATGGTGCAACCCGAGAGGGAGCTACTATGATGTTTATCACTGTCACCTAAGAAACCTATCCTCCATAGTACCATACTTTAGGTTGGCTGTCCAACTGAAGGGGTTTATCCATATGACATAGAATTACCAAAGCTAGACAATGAGGCACAAGGATATATAAGAGAGTAGCTCCAGAAAAACATTGTTGTAGCATATGAAAGTAAAAAGGCGATGGGAGGATCAAGCGATTAGTGCCAAACATGGGCAAATGGAGTCAAAGGGGTTGATCCAAGAGGGAAAATAAATAAATGGTTAGGACTACAAGAGCTACAATATGCATGCCACAAGAAGAACTTAACATTGCTGAATGTGAATGTAGAGAATACTAGGAGGGCCTTTAAAGTGCTACATGAAAACTTTGCTAATGAGGTGCACTGAATCATTGAGTATCAGTCTAACAAACACTTATGTAGATGTAAAATATAAGAGAATATTCCTTAGACAAGACAACAGAGAGTTAAGTAGAGAGAAACCCCTCACACAAAACACTTCCAATATGATAGATGTAAAATGTAAGAGAATATTCCTTAGACAAGACAACAGAGAGTTAAGTAGAGAGAAACTCCTCACACAAAACACTTCCAATATGATAGATGTGTCCTTCACGTATGGCCAATCAATAGCAAGTACTAGCAACTCTACAATCACATGCAACAACAGAAAGCACTAGAACAATAAGCCACACATTAATAGGAGAAGACCCTTTCACTTCACATATGCTCCAAGAAAGATATATCCATTAAACTCCAAGAAGGGGAAACTCCAAAATCCAACCATGACAATGAATGAGGAAGGGGTACCCTTAGTATAGAGAATATAGCTGATTTCCTCTACTAGATCCACAATTTCTCCAGTAATAGAATAAAGTTGTTAAGATGAACTTTTCTCTCCAAGCAAGACAATAAAATAATACTAGTGCATAACCAACTTGTGTTGTGAAGTCAACAATGAGTAAAATAACATGGTGGTTAGGCAAAGTATCCTTCTCCAAGTAAAATGTCTTATCAAACAAGTGAGAAATAGCTCCAAAAGTGGGTCGTCTCCAAGAAATAGGCTCCTCAAAATGCCACGAGTTCTTTCTTCAAGTGAAACTTCCCATCGATCATGTAATTGAAGTGGTTTGAACCAAGTAAAGATGCTCCTCTCCTTCATGAGAAACATCCCATCAATAAAGCATAGCGAGTGGGCATTAAATCAACAAAGGCTTCAAAGTAGCATGTGTGGACTTCCATTAGTGAGACATCCCCCTCAATTTGGCATGAATATTTGTATCAATTTGGCATGAATATTTGTACAAGTAACCTCCAATAGAAAGGATGCCCTCATTTGAGTTGTTCAAAGGTCATTTCGTCAAAACATGTGCAACAAAATCCTGTTTGTAAGGATTGGCCCACTATGTTTTGTCCACATGCCAACTATAGTCCTTCACGCTATGATGTCACCTCCACATGTGTGCCAAGAGAGAAAATCAATAGAGCACTTCACCATAAATGATGATCAACCATGCCAAGATGCCATCAAGTTCCAATAAGTGAGGGTGTTCAAGCAAAGATGTGTCCATGTCTCGAAATATGTGCTAGAAGGGAGGGTGCTCCAAGGAAAACCAACAATTATCTTGCAATAGACCGTCTCCAAGTGTGAAACACATCAAATGAGCTAGGGTGCTCCAATAGAAAGCCTCCAAATATCATCAAGACATGCATACAAGCGTAGCACTCCATCAAAAGTGGTAGTCCATGTCATCAAGATGCTACAAGAATGCCAAATTAACCCAAAAATGCTAGGGAATTCCTTCAAGGGATGATTAATGTGTCATGGGCAAGTGGTATATGACTGAAATGCATCACTATCCCTTCGGGCATTTTAGCTAGGAGACCTCAAACCCACCTAATTATATCAATCTTGCTGTCAGACATACCATAGGAAACACTTCATCAGGGAGCAATTATTAACACTTTAAAGGTACCATAGTTGATAAAATCGGCGATGTCTCGAAATTTTGCGATATTTTCAGGTTGCTGATTTTTTCGGTCGAAAAATCACGAGTTTTTACGAAAAATCACACCACACGAGGTTTACAAAAAATTGGCTATTTTTTCGAAAAAATCGTGCTATGATAGAAAAAATAGCTAGGGTCGCAGGCTTTAAGGGCAAGATTTCTGGGTCATTTTCATAGTTTTAAAAACACGGATTTCTAAAAAATTGATTAGTTTTCTACAGGTGATATTGATGTCAATAATATTAAATGGTAATGTTAAATTCTTAAAGTGACATTCTTCTTATATTTTATTTTCCATCCTTTTACTTAAATTTTTAACATTACTATTAATTGTTTTAGGATGTTTGAGTGGTTCCAACCTCATCGGACTTCATATGCAAAAAGTAGAGTTTTAAATCCCATTCATGTATGACTGTAATGGATTGAATTTAATCAAGTACATCAAACTCTCCATGTACCTTGATGCTGGTGGTGTTGATGCTTGATTTTTGAAGTTGATTGAACTCCTCTGTCATGACCTTAATAAAAATGTACCCTTCAGTTAAGCAAAACCACTTATTATGTGTGGGAAGCTTTCTCTACCTTATTTTGACGCTTGGATTACAAAGTTTCATAAAAATTGTAGGGTGTTGACTAATGCCCTTGGATCAATTTCAAGATTCACGGTAGAGGCAAGGGCTAGAGCTTAGAAGAGGGGGGATGACCAATGTTCCAACCGGCGTTGAAACTTCCAAATTTCCAATCTTTGAAACTTTGATGTATCAATTTTTTATTTGGCATCCACTACATCAAATATATGAGTGCTTTATCCATATTTATGTGCCAATGTGTTTATCTAATTTTGTTGTTGCTTTATATGTTTAAAATTCTGAAATAAATGTATATATTTTGCATTTTTTAATGTTTGCTGCGGTTTGCCGACTTTTTGCTGATGCCGATTTTTTCAACTATGAAACTTAGGGAGACTTCTTTGATTTAAGCAATTAGACTTCTAATCTCCCCTCTTATATCCTTAATTTTTCTGTACAATCACCACATTCCCACTGCTGCTTCATTGTTGTGAAAAAATATCAATCTGACTTCGGTTTTGTGTTGATGACAAGTGTTCCTCTAGGGCATAAAACTGAGCACAAATCTCCAAATGAAAACTTGATGCATAATTCAAATATTCAGCACGGTATTTTTGTTGCAATGTGCCTTGTTACCCCTTTTTTAGCAGGGGTGATTTTGAGCAGTAGTTCCTAGGATGAGATTTGTGGCCTCTCCATAGATCATTGGTTGGAGGTCCTTCAACTTTGTCAGATGTTTCATGCGCCTTGATATGCCTAGTCAGAGATAGTGTCTGATCCTCTAGTAATGTGATATCTCTAACCCTCATTTCCTTGTTCTCTTTTCTCTCTTTTTTAAGAAAATAATTGAAATTTTATATAAAAAAATTATCTATTACCCACCAAGGGCACCAACCCCTATAGGGCGAGCACCTCCTGGAGGTAGAAATCAAGCGGACCATCCATGACATGATTAGGGGTATTTAGCCCCAAATCAACACTCTATGCTTCAACTTGGCCTTTACATCAATTTTGTTTAACCCCTTGCCCCGGGGGACCTATAGGGAACACTGCAAATACTCTGAGGCGTAAAACCTTGTTCAGTGTGGTGCTTTGATCTTGCTTGGAGGTTGATGGTTGTAAGTTGTATTGGGTATTTACATTATCATTTATATTCTTTTGCTTGGGTCATTGAGAGGGTATTAATACCTTGTTGGAAAAAGAGTTTTTACGTTATCTCTATTTCATCATTTTTTTGCATGTTTATTTATATAGGAGTTATGTGTTGGATCTTTACCCTGATTTGGATTGTGCAACCATAAGCCATTATTTATAGACTGCAACCCCAAGAGCTTGAAAGAAAGGGGATTCTTCATTGGACTCCTTCCCAGTTCACCTTCAGCTTCACCGAGAAGGGCTTGGGCTAGCTCATGCAATTCTACTCTCTCGGTGCCATATTAAGCAAAGCCCTCTTAGTTGGTGATTCTTTGACTTCATTTTCGCTTGATTGGATTGGCACTAGTCCTTGGAGTGATCTCTTTCATTGCCCCATCACCTCTTTTATCTCCTATACTACATTTTGCTAGAGCTACTCTTCACATCTTCTTGTAGGCTTGTACTTCATTGTTCATAGCCCTAACAATCCTATCTTAGGGAAGTCCACCTCGAGTTGGAGAAGAGCCAACCAACAGTGCGAAGAGGGTTGGTGTGGTGACATTGGCCTCCCCACTTGAGTTCCCCTTTGGCTAGTGTTGCTTCGTTTGGACTTTAATCAGACATGCTTCTTGAAGAGGTAACAGGTGGATTTTCAGCACTTCTTAAGTTTAAGAAATAAAAAAGCTAATAGGAAAATTGTTTTTTCATTTTTTTTAAAATTTCAAAATATTATTTACTTACAGATTTAGTTCAGTTTCTCTACACCTCTGCAACCAATAATTTTTTCTTGTTCTGCTCTTCTCTCTTCTTAGCTAACTAACAATACTTTTTCCTATTGCGGTCTCCAAAAGGGACAGTCTCTTTTCTATGGTCTCCTTCTTAATCTGTCTTCACAAGCTCCAAGGTGCCATAATAGCTTTTGATACCATGAGATATAAAAATAATAACAATGATAGAGAATAAGAGAAAATGGCACATGATAGGGAATATGATTCATTATGAGAGAGGTAATAACTACACACTATTCAGACATAACAGACCTGATTCCCTAAAGTTACAATAGTGTCTGAATTTCTCGAACTAGTTAATCACCTTTTTACATGACTTGAGCATTACTTTTATTTCATAAATTTAACATTAGTTATCATATCTCTAGCAATACCCTCCCGAGGTCAGAAAAGCACAGACGTAGAAGCACGAGGAGGGCATAGTTGACTGTAATATGCTTGTCCCATGTGTTCACTTGAGACTTACCAGTTTCAAGTGATAGTAGTTCACAAAGAACTGTGAGCATGAGGAAGGCATAGGTGACAGTAATACGCTTGTCCTAAATGTTCACTTGAAACCTACTAGTTTCCAGTGATAACAGTTCACAAAGAACTATGTTCATCTTTGAGTCTGTGGCCAATGCTCGACCCATAAATTGTGGAGCGATAGAGATTCCAAGTCTTGTATGATTATTTCCTGTGTGGGTGATGTTCAAAGGTGATGCATTGTAATTTACTATTTAGTACAAGCATTTTATTTGCCTGAGCATGTAATGAACATAAATATTAATAATCACATTATTTGTTTACTCCTAATTATTATTAAGTAATTTTTTTTTCCATCCTCAGGGAATGAAATTAGTTATGTAGCATACTACTAAGAATAAAAGCTTAATACTGGTTATTTTGTTTGTATATTGTTTTTTGGAAAACAATGCTAGCAAGAATTAATAACCAATTTTTGACATCTTGTGGTCTTTTAGGCACCGATACAAATCCTTTTGATCTTGATGCTTTGACAGTCTTCATGTTTCGTGTTCTTCAGCGAGTCAACCACCCGGTAATGTTTAACTGTTTTTGTATTCTTTATTTGTTATGTTCTTTATTGTTTTGCACCACCTTTCCCCACTACACCATTTCTTTTATTGCAAGAAATGTGTTGTTGCAATGTCTATGGGTGTTTCTTCTTATTTCACTCCAAATTGAACATAGACCTATATAATTGGGTTAATATATGTTTAATAGGTTCAACATAACATTGCTTATTTTGTTTTTACTTGATTGAAATGTGTGTCCTTACATTTTGAAGGGTAGTCTGGATAAAAACTCAAAGAATGCTGGCTATGTTCTTCTAATGTTTTACAATCTCTATGAGGGAAAGGTATGTACCATGGACACATATTTACAGATAAGGATGAGCATTCTAATTTATCATCTTTATATTTATGTACAAACTTGATCTTTGCTAATGTTAGTGTCAAATTATAATCTTTTGCAGAGTAGGAGTGAATTTGAGACAGAACTGCGTGAGCGTTTTGGCTTGCTTGTTAAAATGCCATTGTTGAAATCTGACAGGTGCAATACTCAGTGATATCTGAGTTTCCACATTTTTTCCCTTTTTTTTTCATTGTTGTTAATATAGCTTCTTCATTGCCTTTTGCAATGCTTGTGTTGTCAAAGATATTTTTCATTACATATTATATTTTGTGATATTAAAAGTTCACCAACATTTTTTGGGTTGCATTTTCTTTGGGTGTCTCCTTCATTGTCCTAAATTTATGGTAACCCTTGAAACAAACTTATGGTAATGTTTGAAATTGATTTGAGGCCATACCATGTGTTGTTGCCTAATCCACACCTACGGGTGAGAAAAATCTTAACTCACTAGGCATGGCCTTGGGGGTAAGCCTCGAGTTGGGTCACTGTCACCTCGACACTCAACTCCTACGTTTAGGCGAACTCCTAAACAAAGCTAAGGGTGGTAGTCCATATGTAAAAATAATCTAAGGCTTAAAGCAAAAGAACTTAGGAGTTTATTTAAGTACAAAAGATATGAATATAGATGAGTACTTGTAAAGTAAAGCAAATCTAGTAAGATATAGATATCTACAATATCAACAAGAAGCAAATCTAAGATATTTGGTTAGTACTCAAAGCATGAACCAGATATAGCATGACATGACCAGTGCCTTTAAGAAAAAAAGTGAGTGAGATAGTATATGATATGACAATCCAAATATGCTTTTAAGTTTTAACTGCTCCTTGAACCAACAAAAATTAAATGTGATTTAATTACTAAAGATTGTGGTTAGTCCCTAGAACTAGATTGTAATCAGTGGGACCTAGATCTAGATTTGTCTATAACAACTAATCTACTAAAGCAAAACAACTAGCAGAATATTCTAGGAAAAGTAAAGTAGAAAACACAACTTATAGGCAAAGAGATACTCTTGCTTGTTGGGGGCAAGTCCGAGAACCATCGATGCCTGGGAAGCACTTCCAGCCTTCCAGGGTTTGGATACACTTAGAAGATCTCTGATCCCAAGGTATGCCTCAGCCGGAGTGAGGGTGTAGAGCATGGTCCCACCATTAATTTAAGATTTAAGATTGTAATAGTTTTATCTTTCCTATGGGTTTTGAAGTCCTGAAACCCTTAAACTATATTAAGTTAGCATCGGTATAAAGGTTGGGAAAATCTAATCTAAGTTATATATTGGAAATAAATCTAATTTAGATGCAAGGAATGTAAATATAATCCAAGTACGGAAAGTAAATTGTGGAAAAGGAAATTACAAACAAACTAAGAAAGCAAAATTGACACAGGGGGCAGGGGATGTGAGGGATTGTGGTCTATGGCACTAATCCCTTGCGATTTACAATAGTCCAAAAGGACTTTTAAGATGGCTTACTGATCCTTTATAGTACATGAATCACCTAAGTTTACATTAATATTCGACACAGTCAAATTTCAAATTTGAGAGAGGGAGTTGTTGGTTGGACCTCAATTATTTTGGAAGGGGGCTGATATACAGGGGCTGCTAAAAGCCTGCAAAGAGGAAGCCATTCCAAAATTACCTGAAGAGGAAGCCATTGCTAAGATTAACGAAGACATTCATGAGGGATCTTTAATTGAGATGGTCTTTTAGGAGTTTCCTCACATTGCCATGGTAACAAACATTGAAGATTTGGGATTTCAAGATTACTATAGTGAAGATGCCGACATTTGTACTCCGAAGCCACCTCTAGAAGAAACTATTATAGAGGCCCTTATTGAAAATGAGGAAGTTTGCAATGTGTATAATGATGATGGTTTGGAAGGCTTACTTCCTTATGAACTTTTTTCTAAAGAGGAGGATTATGAGCATGAAGAAGACAGACATAGCTTGAACTATGATATAAGTGATGAAAAGTCCCTCATCAATGACATAGATGTTAACGATGATAACTGGACATTTATGGAGAACCCTATATATGCCTCGTCTGAAGAAGAACTTGATAATCTAGATTCTCTTGATGGCATGATTGAAAACCCCATATATGACATATCTGAGGAAAGAAATTTTGAGTCAAAGTCTCTTGATGGTTTTATTGAAAAACCTATTTATGAGGTGTTTATAGTCTTTGAGACCTTGGGAAATATTTGCATGGAAAAGGAGCATGAATGTTTTGCATATGATCAGTATGAGCCATGCATGAGCATCAACAAAATGAGAACCTGAATAATCAGTACAATGAGGATTCAGATCAGATACAACTTATTGAAGAGCAGTCTCAGCCATCGTCTCCGTATATAGAGTTTCCTTATGATTTGGAGCAATTTGGGGCTTATGTTTTCACAGAGAATTATCATCAGAGGATCCCTTCAGATCAACATAATGACGCAGTTGATTTGCTGCATCATTCTTAGCTTTTTCTCATCCCTATCCAGTCATGGATAGAAGAAGCCTGCAAGAGGATTTACCATTTGGGGAAGCGCTTCAAATATCTATCGCAGGCCTATGATTTCCCATCCAGCTCTCCCATCCAGAATATCCATATAGGTTTGCATTTTGTGAATTAGCTATCCTTCTTTTGGCCGGTAACCAAACACAAGGTGAAATTTTTTTATACTCATAAAATGTTAAGATGGTTGCATTGGATTTATCACTTTACTTAGCATTTTGATTATGTTATGCTTAGAGTAGGAAATAAGCTCCTTAAAGTGAGCATTTACTTTTTATTAGTTAGTTTTTTTATTTTCCTTTTGAATAAAGTAACTTATGGTTCATTGGTTTCTTACAAACACTTGTGCTACTGAAGGGTTTTGTTGTCAAGTTGAGATGTTTTTACAGGTCATAGAAACCATAGATTATGGTGTTCTCGTATGCTCTCCTTGCCTTAAGACCAGATTGAGCACACATCCTGAGCCATATGTTACCAACTAAGTTGCACTTTAGTTGGACTTTAGTGAGCCGCCAGTATTGCACGATTACGTGTTCTCTTTCAGAGTTTAGAAGTTCCAAATTTGGCCTTTTTAGGGCCCCTTTTTAATTTTTGTAATGCATGACCATGCCCCACGGGGTTTGTAATAAAGTGTGCTATCATGGTGGCCTTTGAGTGACTCGGTTCCCTAGGACTTGACAACCAAAGAAGGTATTCCAAGGAGTTTTTTCCCTTGTCGATTATGCTTTGCCTTTAGCCGAGTATAATCGATAAGTTTTTCTTCTACACCTCCAAAGCTGGAATGCCCAAAGTGGTGGTTAGACCTTAGGGGGTTATTAGAGTCTGTTTTGTAACATTTATAAATATGCTAGATGCTAAAATAATATCGTTTGGTCATGTACTAGGTTCCCCAGGAGTTTCAGCCAGTTCCGAGAAAAATATTTTTTTTGCATTTTTAAGCCATTTTTTAACGGTTTAAATGGGAAATTTCAGGTGGTGATAAAAGTGTGATCCGGAGTCAGAATTTGGTGTAGGGATGCTCGTTTTCACGTTCAGAGCATCCTCTTTACCCTGGTACCCGGTTTACCTATGTTTCGGGCGATCAAAACATCCCGTGGAGCAGTTTTGCTTATCAAAGCTTCAAAGTGGCATTTTAATGCTAAAAATGTGGTCATGTCCCAAATTTGGAATTGGGTCACAATGGCCTAATCACATTAGCTATATTCATTAGAGTTTGTAAAATTGATGTTAAGGGTCAAATAATTGCCAAGGAGGAAAATTACTAGTTTCCTAGGTTTGGGGTGGAAGCTTTGGGATTTGGAATAAGCAGGATAATAAATGATGTTTAGACATTAGAAGGGTTCAAGTATTTAATAAATAGAGTGAATAAAGAAATTCAAGAGAAATCCTAGGTGACAAATGGTTTTGGAGACATATGGAGGATGTGGGACCCACACTAGCTTGATTTTTCATAATTCATGGTATCTCTCTTTTGCAAATTCGAATTAATGGAAATGTGAACACTCTTGGGTGAGTTGGTAAGTCATAACACATGTCATTGAGCATCTTAGGTCGAATTGGGAAGGATTGGTAACCTCCATGGAAGATAAAGAGTCAAAGTGGAAGTTTGTGGACACTTGGGCTAGATTCCCTAGCCCCTATGACACCAATGATGGAGCATCTATGACAACTATGACAAATTGCAGACCTGACCTCTGACATCTGACCACTATGACATGTCAGCCCCAAAAATAGGCTCAAGGAAGGCAAATTTGGGAGTTGGAGAAGCCAAAGAGACTCAAAATCGAATTTGGGAGAAGATGGAAGGTTGGAACTAGGAGACAAGTGGCAAATGTGGAATATTTCCTAAATGGAAATCTATTGAATCTATTGAGAGGATTTCGACCCTTAGAAGGCTAATGTTGGTTATAAAATGTAGAAATGAAGTATGAGAATAGCTTTTGATCATTTGTAGAATTTGCAATTGCATTTGTGAAGAGGGAGAGCTAGTGGATGACTAGTTTCTTGCCTTAGCCAATTTCGAAGGTGAAAGATTCCCATCCAAGTTGGTAATTGGAAAGGCCATTCAGACCTTTCATTTGGAGCTTTAATGGAGTCTTTATTTGCAGGTGTAAGCTACAGGGCAGCTCATGGTTTCTTCTATTGCAGCTCACTCCTTCAACCATTTCCAGTTTTGATGGCATATTCTTGATCCTTGAGGGAGGGCGTTTTTGGTGAGATATTGTACTCTTTGGGGAAGCTTTTAATGCCCCATTTATTTTGTAATATGAAGTAAATACTCTGTTCTTCATCTCCAAAAAGTTTCAGGTCGAAATTCCAAGTAGAAATGTATAAATCTCATTTTTAATGGAAGAACAATGCCATTTCCCCACTACCTTGTTGTGAGCCAATGTATTGATGATGATTTCGAATGAATGGATGATTCTCTGATATATTTGTGATCAATATACTGCCATGGATGTCTTCTAAAATTTTCATGTACTGTACTTGAGAATTTGAAGCATTTTTACTCAGTTTAGTTGTATTGGGAGGTGAAATAGTGCCATTCCCCCAAGGGTCGAATTGGGGATTTTTGCAGTTGAATGGGAGAGGGAGAGAACAGTTGTAATAATCCGTTAATGGTGCATATGAGACTTTAATAAAATACTTAACACATTACATACCTCTGTTCATAAATTTGAGTGGGTTTGGAGGCATTTGGGAAGCCATTTTCGGTACTTACCCCAGGGGGATTTGAACCCCAAATTACTAGTAAAATTGCATAATTGGTCCAGAATCTTAAGAGAGTTTGCAGAGGTCTTTTGGTGGACATATGTCATCCATAAACATCATATTAAAGTTCTAATATCATTCATACACCTTCCTTGAAGATTTGAAGGCATTTGGAGTCAATTTGAGACCCAGAGACCAATACTAGTCAAAGGAAAATCACTAGTAAAGTTACCTACATTGATCAGAATTGAAAGAGGATTTGTAGAAGTATTTTAAATGTCCAAAGGCATCCCTGAAACACATATTTATGTTCTAATATCATTCATATACCTTCTCAAAAGATTTGGGATCATTTGGGGCAAATTTGGGACCTAGAGATCAAAACTAGTCAAAGGTCGAACTAGGGAAAAAAAGTGGAAAATTGCAATTTTAATAAAATTCCTAATAAGGGACATTACATTTTTGTAATACATGACCATGCCCCACGGGGTTTGTAATAAAGTGTGTTATCATGGTGGCCTTTGAGTGACTCAGTTCCCTAGGACTTGACAACCAAAGAAGGTATTCCAAGGAGTTTTTTCCCTTGTTGATTATGCTTTGCCTTTAGCCGAGTATAATCGATGAGTTTTTCTCCTACACCTCCAAAGCTGGAATTCCCAAAGTGGTGGTTAGACCTTAGGGGGTTATTAGAGTCTGTTTTGTAACATTTATAAATATGCTAGATGCTAAAATAATATCGTTTGGTCATGTACTAGGTTCCCCAGGAGTTTCAGCCAGTTACGAGAAAAATATTTTTTTTGCATTTTTAAGCCATTTTTTAATGGTTTAAATAGAAAATTTCAGGTGGTGATAAAGGTGTGATCCGGAGTCAGAATTTGGCGTAGGGATGCTCGTTTTCACGTTCAGAGCATCCTCTTTACCCTGGTACCCCGGTTTACCTATGTTTGGGGCGATCAAAACATCCCGTGGAGCAGTTTTGCTTATCAAAGCTACAAAGTGGCATTTTAATGCTAAAAATGCAACAAATTGCACCAAGCCAAAAAATTAAAATATTTAAAAATTGGTATTTGGCACATGCCAAATGAGTTGGCATTAGTTCTCTTAAGGTGGGCGACTATACTAAAAGGTTAAAACATATGTTACAAAGTCAAAGGGTGGTCGAATTAAATGTTTAATGAATCTCATGTTTAGAGAGTGCGCCCACTATAATTACTCGACGTCATCCCCACATGAAGGCATCAAGCAATTGGTGGATTGGTAGGCGCCTAACTCTTGTGAGGTGGCATAACCCACATGATAGCCTCTAACTAAAGCTTCCAATCGAAACATTCCAACCCCACCATCCAACAGGGTTTGGGAAACATCACATTGTGCGCCCTCTCCCGCGCGTGAGCAGCCGGCTCCACAAACTCAGCATCTTCGTTTTGGTTGTTGATAAGTCAAGGTGTGGGGTGGCCTACCTCATTGTGAGGTGGCACAACCCTTGTGGGTTGGTTGCTATTTTAAAACACCAATCAAATCTGTTCATGCATCAAAGAAACCAGCCCATTGTTTATTCCAACGCATCATGGAAACATCAAGAGTTCGCTTTCTACCTTCGCGTGAGCATCTTTCAAACTCGGCATCTTCCTCTTTCGAATGGATTTTCTCTATGAGGAGGCGCATCTCCATTGGATGTGAACTAACTTGCTCTACAATTAAGGAGGATCCTCTCCTTAGGGTTTTGCGCCCTGGCTTGCTTGCCTTGTGCTATTTATTGGGGAGTTGAGGTCCATTATTATCATCTGAAGGTGGAACCTCTGCTTATACCACATTGTAATATTTTTCTGAGTTTAATAAAGAAGGCTTTGGAGGCTAGTCTGGTGATTGTCTTTGGTGAAGGATCTTCATGCTTGTATACTTGAGGTAAACTGTATCATGTTTCATAGTTAGTATTGTCAGGATTGTATGTCTTTTAAAGGGAAGTTATCTTCTTAAAGATCTGTAAGTAATACTCTATAGTTTGCTTACTCTTGTAAATGATGATATGATGCTAATAGTAGTGTGAATTCTTGTTCGAATCCATTGCTTTACTGTTTTCTTTCAATCATTTACACATATGCTCTTATCCCCTTGCCAGTTGTTTGCAACTATTTACAGGTAGCGTAAGCTGGATGAGTCAATGAACATGTTAGTTCATCTCTTTGTCCAGTATATTTGAACAAAGCAATTGATCTCACCGGTGCATTAGGGAGCTTGACTCCATTTCCTCTTCTCAAACACTCAACCCCCACTGGTTCCATTTCTTAGATCCAATTTTCTTCTGCTATCTTTAGCTATTGGTTACTTATCTCAGATTTACATTATATCAAGCAAATCTAAAGTAGATCTAAGTTGTTATGTTAGATCATAGTTCTTTCAAAGCATAAATAATTAAATCTAGATCTAATTACACAAGTTTTCCTTTTCAAGCTTGTTTTATCATAAACTCTAGAGTTCTTGATAGGAAAAATTTGTTTTGGTCGAAGTGTATATTTGGCTAATTTAAGAGCTTGCTATTGGCTTCCCCAAAAGAGCAAGCCAAGATTCCAAGAAACGAACTTTCTAGTTCGTGTTCTTGGTTCATTTTTATTTGCTTTTGATTACTAGTTTTCATAGTTTTGTTTTGGGCATATTTTGCAAGTGTGGCCAAATCACTTTCTGAGTGTTTTTGACCATTACATGACAAAAAGAGCTCACTGGTTTTTCTTTTATGCATATCAGCAATTTAATTAAAATTCAATTAAAATTTGTTTTAGAGGCTTCCGGTGTCATCCAGAAACTAGTTTTACATACTAGTTTAGCTAGATTTCATGTTTTGCAATTTTTAGCATTGTCAGAGCACTCTTAAAGTGTTCTGATTGTCATTTTAATTAACATTTGCTTGCTAGTATTTTTGTTTCTTTAACAGGTTGACGCTAAAAAACTAAGAAGAAGATACTTCGAAGCCTCCCAGAATCACCTTGAGAACTAGCTTTCAAAGCAGTGTTTTGTTTGCACAATAAATTGTAAACTGTCTTGTTCCCTAAGCATAAAGGGAAAGCAATGTTTCATCTCAAGTTTCATATTGTAATCAGAAGAATAAAAAGAGCTTAGCAGGCAATTCTAGCTCCTGACCCCAATCCCCCCAGGGCGGATTCGCACTTTTTCCCTTTTTACTTTTTTCGTAACTTTTTTCCTTTTTTTGTTTTAATTAGTTTATTTTGAGCATTAGTAATTAAATAACTACATCAAGCACACAAAGCGTCCTTGAAGGACTTACAATCATTTTTTCAATCATTTATGTTTACGTGCTACAAACAGTTACTATTGTTCTTAAAATCTGATCTTAAAATTAACCCCTTGCTCTACCGAAGTACTCCATCACTTTTTGGTGCGAGGAAAAGATACTCTTGGGTTGTAGCTTAGTTAATCATCCACTCACGCATTTTAATAAAACGAACCACACCCCAAGCCCAAAGTATGCTCTTGGCCGTTGCAGCTTAGTCGGAACAGTTGGACCAATCAGAAAGGGGTGCAAGGTACTTAGTTTAATAGGACAATCCAATCTCATCTTTCTTGGCGAATTCAGGAGGTTGCATGGGTGTATACTGTAGAGTAAGTAGGCTACTTTAAGAAGGTTCATCGTCGCTTGGTTGGACACTCGGTTAAGCCGCTAAAGCACTCAATCCAAAGAGCTAGATTCGGTTGGGCCAAACCAACAATTTTACTCATTCCCTAATCCACTCATTTAATAATCTTAAAATTTACCAACTAAGACACTGCAATACTTTCACCGAGACCATAGAAACAACCCTCATAAGGACTCCATTTTCATCGGCACTGATCTTTAATATTTCTTTTTTTATTTTTATGTTTAAGTTAATTTTTACCATTGTCATGAATTGTGTTGTATCTTAAAAGCTGTGGGTTTTAATTTCATATTGCAATGATTTATGGTTTATTTTTAAGTTATTTCATCATAACTCCTAGAATAGACTTTTACTTTTGTTATAGATTAAAAGCCTTAGTTTAATTTTCATTGGGACCACCCCCCTTGGCTTCGCTAGGAGTAAGCCTAGACAGAAAAGTCGAGTAATCAGGTGGCAGCACTTGACTCTCACTTGCCCCCAAGGACACACTGAGTTGCTTGAAGGTTTCATGCCGCATCCCCCCTAGGTGTGTATTAGGCGACAACACTTCCTACAAGTCAAATTCAATAGCATGGTTAGAAACATTTCATAGTTTCCAAAAACATATGCATAAGTCACACTTTATAATGCTATCAATAACACAACATTTATTCATACCCCACATTCATATGGTAACTTTCTAGATGCCTTCCATCTCTACCAAGACATTATTAAGAGTGTGCACTACTCCCAATATGTCAACAAAGAGGTTTCACTCTAGATAAGTAGTAATGGAATGTTGTATAGTACTAAAAGCCACTTACCCATCACATGCATATCAGTGCAAACATGCATAACACACATCCTAAATAAATGTGTACACAACTGGACACTGTCATGACAATTCAAATACTTATCTTTGTTTGTTTGGTAGGATCTCTTTTGATCTTAGTCTCCTTGCAGGGATTACTGAAATGTTTGATGGTGAGCTCTACTTCATTATAAGAGTTCCTGAATCAATCTTATATGTTGCTTCTCCTATTCTCCCAGTGAAGCTTTCTGAGGGGAGTCCTTTTCTTCAAGATTGGAGAGAGTGCTTTGAAGCACCACTATTACAAGACATATTCTTCAAATTCTTCTTTTGCAACCTTCCTGGGAGGTTCTTCTTCTTCATCTTCGGCAAAATGAGCATGATGTCTTTTATTGCTCTTCTTCTTGTAATCTTCTTTTCTTTCTTTTCTTCTTGGACAATCTTTCACAATATGTCCCATCTTATCACAATGGAAACATAGATAAGAAGAGAAGTCTCTTCGCTTGTAGTTTCCCTTCTTATACTTTTGAAACTTCTTAGGCGGATGGAAATCCTTATGATTTTCCTTCTTGAAATAAGGTTTTCCCTTTCCTCTCTTTGTATGGGTAGCTAGAGCTTGATCATCATGCCTGAGTAGTGCTTCTCGATTTGTTACTCTAGCTTCCTCCTGGACACATTCTTCCCATACAACTTCGAATAGTAGACTTTCCTTTCTTGCACACATAGTCTGGATAAAGGAGTCCCAAGGTCTAGTAAGACCATTGAGAGCAATCATCACCAACTCATCTTCATCAAGGGTGTCTCCAATAGCTTCTAGTTGTTCCTTGAATTGGGAAACCCTTGTAAAATATTCCTGGATAGATTCTCCTTGGCTCATCTTTGTACTTTTGAGTTGAGCTCTCAAATTCATCTTTCGATTTATATTTCTTCCTTCATACATTCTAGTTAGGGCATCAAACATCTCCTTTGGAGTCTTCTTAGAGGACACTTGAGGAATCAAGTGAGCTTTAATGGAGTCTGCTATGATCCTCATAGCCCTAATCATATCCTTCTTGTGCTTCTCCTTAGCTTCAGCTTCTTCGGGTTCAGGTACAACTTCTTTAACAAACTTGGTAAGGTCATTCTCTTCTAGAATGAGACTAGTCCTATACTTCCAAGCATGAAAGTTCTTTATGCCTTCTAACTTGTCATCAAGCTTGGTGCTTGGTGCCATCGCAACCCTGGGAGCAGAAAATAATCAAAATTTCTCAAAATGAAAAATTGAACTCACCAAAAGATGCGCTTGACTGAGGCGAGTATGCTGGTGTACTTTGATTTTGAAAATTACAAAATTTCACCCTTCAAAATTGACTTGCGAATTTCGGATCTGTAGTTTTCTGGCTTTTTCTGGTCCAAAGTCAAACTAGGGTTTGACTTTTCAGGAGTTTTACCCACTCAAAAATTTTGATCTTGGTACCAAAATTTCTCTTTTGGAGAGGCGCACTTCCCTATGCCTATTGCACTCAAAAATTCCACTTCTGTGAAAAGCCCTAATTTTTCACTTTCAAAGAGAGAGTTTTACTTTGTGAAAGTTGCTCTTTTCAGGCAAGCTTTGATACCATGTTAAGATTATATGATACCATAGACTAGATTGTAAATTCATTAGCATTCAATACATTATTCACAATAGCAACATAATCAGGATCTCTGAAAGATACACAATCACAAAGCACAAAACAATATACCCTGGGAAACCCTCAAGGGGAAGAAAATCTAGCAAGAACTTCCTCAATATAGATGATCAAGTACAATGCCCCAAAATATGTCTAACAAATAAGAGAGACAAAAAGACCAAACTTTGGACTCAAGCCACTCCTCCTTCTCCTTCGCAGATATCTCTCTCTCTCCACTAATGCGAATTGCACAAGTGAGTGAATGAATAAATGAAGGAGTCTCTCCTTCTATTTATACATTACTTTTGACCTAACCTTTAACTCATTTAGTTCAGCCCCAGTAATCCTAACTGGGCCGACTTCTCTAAAGAGACTCAATTTCCACTTATATTACATTTACTTGGGTGCTAACGACCCGACTTACAATGGAGGGTTAACCTCATGACCAAATGTAATAATGACATCCCCGACGGAGGTAAAACATCCCCGATGGAGTTACAATAATAAAGTACAAGTAGAATATACTTCGAAGTTACATTAATTTAACAAAGTAGGACTGCATGGTCTCTGCATTTTGAATCTTCACATTCTTGAGTTGGTTCCTCAAGTTCATCTTCCGATTTATGTTCTTCCCTTCAAATAGCTTTGTCAAAGCATCAAACATCTCCTTAGGTGTCTTCAAAGATGACACATGTGGGATGAGATGACCCTTAATGGAATCTGCAATGATTCTCTTGGCCTTAACCAAGTTTTTCTTATGTAAGGCTTTAGCCTCATCTCCCTCTGGTGCTGGAACCTCTTCATTTACATACTTGTCCAATTCATTTTCTTCAAGCTTATGCTCAAGCTTGGTGTGGTGAGACATATTGAATGAGAACTTCAAATGGAAACAGTAAAGCTTTTAGGTCTTACCACTTTAAAATGCCAAAACTGGTTCTAGAGTTGGCTGACCTAGGGTTTGTCCAAACTTGGAATTTGGAACTTCTGATTGGATAGATATATGCGCCTCCTCAAGGCGAGTTGCCCAATGTACTCAGTTCTCTGAATCTGTGAACAGAAACCCAAAATTGTTGATGCCCTAGTTTTCCTCTGGCAGTAGTGACAGGCCAAAAAATGAAAATTCTCGGAATCAGATTCTGCTTTGACAAAAAGATGCACCCTCCTAGGGAAAGTTAGCCTAGCCTCCTTTTCTTGATGATCTGTGGAGAGAAGACCTCAAACTTAGAAGCCCTAGTTTCCCGTAGCTGCATAATGTCTTCTTTTCAGGTTAGCTCTGATACCATGTTATTTTTTCTACTTTTAATCAATATTATCTAGGATCTTAATTGAAAGAATAACATGCACAACATAACGCAAGAGACACAAAGATTTTCCTCGGGGAAACCATAAAGGAGAAAACACCTCAACTTCCTCAAAGATAGAATCGTCACCAATACAATATCACAAAAAGTAAAACCCCAAAACAAGATGGTCTTCTGCAGCGCCTCTCTCTTTCTCCTATGCGAACTTGTCTTGTCTCTCTCACTAATGCGAACTTGAGTGAGTGAGTGTGTGATCAAATGAGAGAGCCTTGCTCTCTATTTATACTTTACTTTCACTTGACCTTTTTCACTTGCTATGTCAGCCCCAGCTAAACTCGACTGGGCCAACTTCTCTAGGAGACTCAATAACCCTAATACATTTGACTCTAGGGAGATCTAATGCCCCAACTTACAATGGAGGTTTTACCTCAATGACTTACATGACCAAATGTAATAAAGACATCTTTGACCGGAGGGAAAAACATCTCCATCGGAGGTACAAATAAAATACAATAATAATAACAATATAAAATACAAGTGAATATCTTCTGAAGTTACAATTACATCAACAGACCAAGTGGTTAGAAATGGTAAAACGGTTATAAGAAAGGGTCAAAGCTTCACACATGTGCTTAAAAGAAGGATGGGTCCACACATGTGAGCTAAGTGAAGGGTTTGACTTGCATAAGGAGGGAAGCATTTAGGGTTTTGAGGCAAGGGAAGGCTGCAAGAAGACCCCACTTGTCATCTTGAATGGTCAAACATGAGGGCACTAGGATCTAACGGTGTCAGATGGACTGCATGGGGATATGTGAAACTACATAAAAATATGGTGAGGGACATGAGAAAGGAGGGGATTTTGAGTTATAAAAGTAATGAAGGATTATATTATTAAACACAAAGTTGGAGCTAGGGAGAGGCATTTCTAACCTTTCAACACATGCTTAACCACCAACACACCTTAATTATCATTCAACCATGTGCAAGAGGGACTCCTAAGACTCTAGACTTTCACTGACATTACATAAGTGTCGATGGTGACGTAATACATGAGATGTGTTACATTACATTGACTCTAGGGCTCAAGTGCTCAATGGCATATGACGGTAGGACTAAGGACGTGCTCACGCTTTGGAGGATTTTGTGAGTGAAAAAACATTGGAAGATTTACAATTGCAAAGATATAAATATTCCTCAATAACAAACACACACTAGAGTCACTTACCATAGAAAAACTATCACAATTGGGCTAATTTTTCATTATAACTAGCCCTTTACATACAAGAGACATCTCAATTACATCATTTTTTTACAATATAACCATGGACAACTCATCCAATGATGATAGATTTTCATAATTTGGATTAGGCAAGCCATACATTTGGAACTCTTTTGGATCAACAACATTTTTACCCCTTGAGTAAACATTATGCAGTTTGAGAGGTAACACCAGGCACAGGCCTGGAATGCATAAAAAACACAGAGAACATAGGAAAGTCATAGAATTAAATAACCTCCCTTGTTTTCCCAGAGATACTATCTGCATTGCATTTTCTAGACCTAGAGCATTCATCTTCATCATTTGATCAAGACAGAATTGAATTTTAATGCGAAATGGTGAACGGAACTCCTAATGGGAGAGCCGAGTTATAATTGTTTGCCTTCATCCTCCCTTGCTGACACCAATCCATCACAGGAGTCTGGACCTAGGTTGCGGGGAAGTGCTCCCCCCCCTCGCTCCCGCTCCGGAAGCTTGCTTCCGACCGAAGCTACCCGGAAGCTATTTTCGGAAGCTCGCTTCCGGGGAGTTTTCAACGCTTCCTGCCACTGTGAGGAAGTGTTGAGGAAGCGATCGGAAGCTTCGCTTCCTGATCGCTTCGCTCCACTTCCCCGAGCACTTCCCTGTTCGCTTCTGTACGCGTTGTTGCCAACTAAGTTGTACTTGGTTGGATTATCAAGCGAGCGGGCAAAGTTGAACATGTCAATGTTCATTTTCGATGATTTGATGTCCAACAGGCCTTTTAAAGGCCCCATTTTTTAATTTTTTTTCCACATGTCCATGGCCCTGCGGGGTTTGTAATAAAATGTACTAGCATGGTGTTTTGTAAAGGACTTGGTTCCCTAGGACTTTTTGGCTAAGTCAGGTATTCCAAGAAGTTTTTTCACCTATTAATTATGTCTTGCATTAGTGCATAACATAATTTTTGGGTTTTTCTCCTGCTCCTCCAAAGCTGGAATGCCTGGGGAGGTTAACAAGCCTTAGGGGATTGTTAAAGTCCATGGGTCAATGTATATGAAAATGCTAGACATTGTTTTTGAGTCATATGGACATGTGCTAAGTCCCCCTAGGTAGTTTTTTAATTTTTGGCGAAAAGTATTTTTTCCGTAAATGAGCCATTTTTTTAATGGTTTCATTAATAAATATTGTAAATGGCATAAAAATGTCATCTAGGGGTCTTTTTTGCCTTAGGGGTGCTCGTTTTCTAACTCAGAGCACCCCCTTAACCCCTAAACCCACTTTTCTAGTGTTTGGGTGTTTAATTTTTCACTTATGCTAAAAAAAAAACCAAAAAAGTAAAAAAAGTCGTAAAAAAATAAAAAAAGTG
Organism: Larix kaempferi; assembly: GCA_027924585.1. Classification (NCBI taxonomy): domain Eukaryota; kingdom Viridiplantae; phylum Streptophyta; class Pinopsida; order Pinales; family Pinaceae; genus Larix; species Larix kaempferi. Next base: position 5,820,369 of record BSBM01000764.1, on the reverse strand, counting down.
AAAAATGACTTAAAAAATATTTCCAATTTTGGAAGAGTTAGAGGTATGAAATATTTCAGCTATGTTTTAGGAGTTGTGAGAGTTGATTTTGGAAAGATTCCGGGCAACTATATTAGTGGGATTACTTCCCCATTTAAGGGGGGCATATTTCCCAAAATTGGGCACCTTCAATTAAGGAATTTGCAGCTATGTTTATGGGCTGTCATATGGCTGATTTTTAGCTGATTTGGGGTTGATTTTGGCAGCCCATTACATGGGAGTGGGCAGCCCCATTTGCTCCACGAGTTATGCCACTCACTCCACCCATTCCTCCTCAACTTGGGCACCCCCTCTCCTTCAGTTTTTCTATATAAGCAAGTTCACTCTCATTGTTTTCTCTTGAGAAGGTGGAACCTCTGCTCTTACCATTGTAATATCTTTGCATTTGTTTATGAATAAAAGGCTTTGGAGGCAATTCTATGTGTGGATTCTCATGGTGTGGATGATCATGTTCTATTTTTACATATGAGGTAATCTGTGTCTTTACATGTTTATTCGTGCTTGTTTATTGATCAATCACTAGCTTTTGAAGGAGATGTTGAGCTTAGTAAGGTAAAGATAGTGTAATCTATTTCATTATTTTTACAGTTGGTTATCATAGAGTGCTTAGAGTTCAATGTCATTTTTGTTTAAATGTTTGAATCTAGTTCTCTATTTTAGTCAACATTAGTGCATTTGATCTTGCTTGTGTGAGTTGTCTTTTGTGTCTACATGTTGCTGATCCGAAGAGTTGGTGGAGCTTGCTTGCATCCATTGGTTTTCAAGATTGATCCAAGGAGAACTAGTCCCATTGATCCCCATAGTGGAGGACTCCATAGCCCAAATTCGAGATATTCCTTCTTCTCATCAACACAAAAAATCTTCAAATCTTTCTTGGTTACTTTGGTTTGCATATTTCAGACCCAATTCTTATTTAAATATCATAAGTAGGTCTGATTTTTATATTAGATCTTGAATTCATCTTTAAGAAAAATCTTTATCTAGGTTTAATTGATGCATGCTTCTTGTTTAAGTGCATTTTTTTGAATATTTTAAGGGCTGAAACAAGTAGTTTGTTTTATTGTACTTCATGTTTATATGGATGATTTAAAAAGCTGATAGTTTGCAGCCCTCAAAGGCTTGCAAAGATCCCAAGTAACAAGGCCTCAAGCGCTTGTTTTACTTGGTTAAATTCCGTTATTTTAACTTAGATTTTTCTGGGTTTTTTGTAGATGTCTTAAATACACTCTTAAAGTGTTTTTTGGCATCTTTTACTGATGTTTGCTTGCTGATTTTTTGCAGCATTTGACAAACAGGTAGAGAGAAATGCTGACCAAATTTCGAGGATCCAGGCCATTTGGAGCACCTAGATTTAAATTTTTCTAAGCCGGATACCTTTTCTCTCCTATTTTGTAATCCACTAAGTCAGTAAAATATTGGGGCATTTCTATTGCATTGTAATTAAGCCATTAAATGAGAACAAGTGGGCTAGCCAAGCGTCCACACCCCATCCCCCCAGGGGGAGAAACTGTGTCGACTCAATTTTCGTGGTTTGCAATTTTTTAGTTTAGATTTCATTTCTGCACTTAATAAAAATCAAACTAGGTTTAAAATTAACCTTGTTGGTCCGTTCCACTGGCGAGCCACAAGTTCACTCAAAACATAGTTTTTATCATTTTTTTTACAAACTCAAACGCCCCCCTTGCTTTCCCGAAGTAGGGTTTCTGTAGAAGGGCTTGCCCGAATACGTGCCTGAAAAGAGACTCTTGGGGTCTAAAAAGATATAATTTTGGTTCATAAAATTTTCTAAAAATACCAAGGTCTTCTCCCATATGCTCTGTGGCCAACTTGCAGCTCAGTCTGATCCAGTTGGTACGCATCAGAAAGGGGGAGATGGCTAGTAATAGGATCTAACACTGCCCCAAATAAAAAAAACCTTTATGTGAAAATCCGGCACATCGCGAACATTTTGTTGTCGTGGGGAAATTTCTCTGAAGGCTTGGGACAAAACTGAGTAGTGACCTCTTGGAAACCGTTAGGCTTGCCCTCGTTGGTACAGCATTTGAACACCTCCTTGAGACTTCGATTCAGCCCAAGTCTGAGAGGGAAGCCACACATCAAAATTCCGAGCATGTTCCCCGTACCTTTGCATATATTGGGAACAACGTTGAAAAAGTCGGACTCGGCAAAAAGTCGGCAAGGGTCCCGAAAACAATTTCTCGGCAACATCGGCAAAAAAATCGGGAAAAGTCGGAAAAAGTCGGCAAACATTAAAAAATACAAAATACATTCATTTTTTTCAGAATTTTAAACATACAACGTAACAATAACATCAGATAAACACATTGGAACATAAATATGAAGAAATATATATTAAAGATTCCAAGCTATGATTCCAAACCATTAGAGACAAAATATTATCAAAATGGCACCAAGCGCAATACATATCTAAATCAAAATTGAAAAAACATAATCATCAAAATCATTGTCTATGTCGAGATCATATTTATCAATAGCACCATGTTCCCCCACCTCTAGGCTCTAGACTTTGCCTCTGCCTCCAATCTCGCAGTTGATCCTCCAAGGACATCAATTAACACCCTACAATTTTGTTCAAACTTCTTAATCCAAGCGTTAAAATAAGGTAGAAAGAGCTTCCCATGCTTAATAAGTGATTTTGCTTGACTGAAGGGTACATTTTTTTATTAAGGTCATGACAGTGGAATTCAAACAACTTTAACAATCAAGCATCGACACCACCAACATCAAGGTACATAGAGAGTTTGATGTACTTCATTAAATTCCAATCCCTTACCCACATACATGATAGAATCCACTGGAAACGTTGGAATCCTGAAATCCTGAAAACCATTAAGTCTGTTGAATTCTAAATGGGATCTAAAATCCTACTTTTTGCATATGAAGTCTGATGAGGTTGGAACCACTCTCAAACATCCTGAAACAATTAATGGTAATGTTAAAAATTTAAGTAAAAGTGACATTCTCTTTATCTTTCATTTTCCAGTGACATTCTCTTTATCTTTCATTTTCCATCCTTTTACTTTAAGAATTTAACATTACCATTTAGTATTGTTGCCATCAATGTTACATGTACAAAACTCATCAAATTTATAAAAAAAAATCCGAGTTTTTAAAACTGTGAAAAAGCCTGGGCGATTTTTTCCATAAACTCGCGATTTTTTCGAAAAAAGCGCCGATTTTTTGAAAAAGTCGGAAGTCGCCGATTTTTTAAAAAATCGTGATTTTTGCGAGCTGATTTTTCGGCAAGGGTTACAACTCGCGACTTTTACAAAAAGTCATGATTTTTCGGCGACTTTTTCAACGTTGATTGGGAACCCACCAGCCATAATAAAAAGATTACTTTCACATTAATTCTAAAATAAACCAAGAACACTTGCACAACATCTACTTTTCTGCTCATGCATCTATTTCGACTCAGTTATAAGGCATTGGTCTATATTGATATTATTTCATGTTATTGGCAAATGTTGCAAATGAATGATGATAATAGTGAATGGGAGCAAATGATGTATTGATGAATGATTGTCTTGCTTTATATAAGTATATGCTTTTATCTTGGTTATCAAAAATATTTTTTCTAACTCCTAGATTAGACACCTTAGTTTTTATTTTTAGGGTCCACCCCCCTTGGCTTCGCTAGGAAAGCCTAGACGGAGGAGTCGAGTCCCAAGTGACAGCACTTGACTCTGACTTGCCCTCAAGGCCACACCAGCAGCTTGAAGACTTCTGCTGCGTTTTCCCCAGGTGTGGAACCAGACGGCAACACATGTTAAAAACGCTTCTCGTCGCTCCTTCAGCGCTTCCTGTCGCTTCCTTGGACACTTCGCGTCAATCGACGGAATTGAAGAGGATTTCGAGTGGGTGGGGTCCACGGTTGGGGTTTTGGAGGGGGGAGGAATAGGGCTTTGAGGGATAAAGCCCTCCTCCACACTCCATTTTTCACTTATTGCGCAATGAATTAAGCAAATACCTTAGTGAAGTTGGTCCATTTGGTACTTTGCATGCAATCAAAGATCGAGATAGGGCGCCTCCTATCGAATGGTGGAACATGTATGGCTCAACATGCCAACGCTTGAATAAATTGGCTGTCCAAGTGCTTTCACAGGTGGTTAACAATTCCTCTGCAGAAAGGTGTTGGAGCACCTATAGCTTTATCCACTCAGTGAAAAGAAAGCGATTAAACGAAAACCGAGCAGAAATCTTGGTTTGTGTACATTACAACTTGAGGTTGTTGACTCATTATTGTGAGCATGCCAAAACTGATAGATCATATGTCACTTGGGACAACAATCCAGAGGAGCATAACTTGGAGGATGGAGCCTTAGCTTTAGAGCGCTTGGAGGAAGAGATTTTGGGTGATGAGGATGACCATGCAGTAGCAATGCCGCTGCCATCTTCTACCTTGTTTCCAGATGCACCATCTTTGCCTAGAGGTTCAACTTCACGACCTCCATCTGCATCAGTGAGGGGGGGTCGTGCAAGGTTGAGTCTTGGACGTGGCTCAGCATTGGTGGCTACTGGGGATGATCCCATCCCCATTGTTCATAGAGCATGTGAAAAGAAAATGGAAATTTCCCATGGCAAGAGGAAGCATCCATAAAATCTACTTTTCTTGTATTTTCTTGTTTACAGTACTTTCAAGTTTCTGCACTATTGACTCTTTTATATTTATTATCATATATTTTGTAAACATTATATGGCATTTCAAGTTTGAAGTTTGAAGTTGAACCACCTTTGAATTTGAAGTTCACTATTTGCAACTTTGCATGATTGAGATTGACTGCATAAAAGCATATTATAACTCTTTGGTAATGAATATGATGCTTCGAGAATTGTTTTGAATCTCAACTTTCATTTTATGGTTGATGTAATGAATATGATGCTTCGAGAATTGTTTCGAATTTCAACTTTCATTTTATGGTTGATGTTCTCTGTTATAGACTATGTCACTATAGTTTGGCTACTTGGTAACTTTGGTTACAACTTACAAGTACTAGTGATGACAAATTGTTTATATATTGAAAATTTGAAGCTTTAAGGTTGAATCTTGATGTTATAACTTATGGAATCATGGATACTGGACCTATGGTTGATGAATTCACTAGTAAATGATTAATGATTGATGAATTCACTAGTAAATGATTAATGATTGATGATTGATGAAGGATGTTATATGGTTTTATTGTTTATTTCATGTTTTTATCCTTTCCATAACTAATTCAACATTCTACATGCATTTGTTGACATATATGCATCAAAATATATAAAATATATATATTATATAAAAAATGCTTCCGGAATGCTTCCTAACCGGAAGCTTTTGAAAATTTCGCTTCTCGCTCCTGCTCCCAAGTAACCTTGGTCTGGACTCTGCAGCCACCTGTTGATTGGATTGACAGGCATCATGTCTAAAATGAATGTGCACCTAACATCCAATATGGGCACTTAAAAATATGATTATTATAAGTAGTGATTCTTTTCATTTTGTAAATGATATAGTAAATTCATCATTTCTGCAGAGGTTTTGTATGGATAAATATCTAAATATACATATTTATTTGCAGGGATCCTTTGCCTAATTCAATAAAAGGTATCTTGAATGAAGGATTGAATTTATACAACCTTCACTATAACAAGCATGGAAGGTAAGTTATGCAAATTGTTCCATTATAATTGACACTCTTTTATCTTATGTTTGCCATGGTATATACTATATAGTATATAGTCATTTTCTATACTGTACTATTGAATTTTTCTCCATCCTGTAAACTTCGGTGGGATTAGTTTGATTCCTACTTAGTTTGTTATTGGATTTTTCTGTCCTGTAGACTTGGGTGGGATTAGTTTGATTCTCACTTACTTTGTTATTGGATTTTTCTATCCTGTAGACTTGGGTGGGTTAGTTTGATTCCTAGTTAGTTCATTTTTCCCTCAAATGACTCCTGTTGTGTATGCCATAGCAAATTCCATTGTATAAGAGATTTGTTTTGTTTGTGTTGTTTTTTGGTCTAATAGCTGATATTGCCCTTGCTGCAACGGCCTTCACATTCTTGTTATTTTTTTTAAGTCTAGTTTAACAACCAGTTAACACGGTTTTAAATGGAATATAAGTAGATAACTGAATGTGTATCTTGTTCAGGAGTGTATTTTTAGGTCATTGGGTAATTGCTATTTGTTTGACACTCTTGATTTTGCTACGCATCATGCTCTTTGAACTTGAAGTTAATTTTATTAGAAGGAAAGTAATTGTTATTGGAGGTCTTTTAATGTTTTATTTATAGGACATGATTTGTAATTTTGTTTATTCCTAGAGTTCTTTTATAAGCATATGGGATCCTTTAGAATTTGAATAACAGTAAATTACATTAAGCTGAATTTCTAGAGATATAGGATTATAGGAGCTTTTGTACCTTGATAGTTGATGCTAAAGTCAAATTGGTCAATGACTTGGCATGCCAATGTTCAACATTCACTTTGTCACCTTGAAAGATTTGACAAAAGCTTGGTGCACTAGCCTACCCTCAATAGGACTGGGAAGCATGGAAGCATCATGCAGTACAGGGTGTATCTCTCAAGTCACATCACCAATCATTCTGGAGGTGCTGCTAATCCCAGTATTTTTTAGTTCTCATTTATCATTTATTTCATCCATTTTAGGTTTTATGAATCCAGTAAGCATTCCTAATATTAGTGGGCTTGGAATGACAATGCTTTGATCACTCCTATTTGTTCTGTCCATTCTAGTGATAGTGTTCCCCCTCTTATCATTAATGCTATTGAGCAAACTACCATGTTTTCAACAGATTGAATTTTTTGTTCAACCTTTTTAAATCCTGCTGAAGTGGGAGACCTGATATTATACCAACATTTCCATAGGCTTCCCTGTCAATGAAAAGTGCATAATAGGTATTTGCATTCCATTGATATTTGAATATCTATGAAAATCGGTAAACGTTTGTGTGATACCATTGTGTAGCACCCACTCCTGGTACCACAAGATTCTGCCAATTTTGCAATTTTTTTTTATAATTCACATATCAGTCAACTATTATGATCAATGATGAACTGATACAAGTTAGACCACAGAGTGGGCACATAGGAAGTAGTCATCCTCATCTTGTTGACTTCCCAGTTGAAGAGGCAACATGGAGAGAAGTTGTGTGTGCATGTGTGTCTAGGAAGTGCATCTTTGTGATAGTGATACAAGTGAGGTAAAGTTAAGGTTTGTTATTTTTATTTGCCTGGGGTAAAGGTATTCTATTACGCTGAAAACTTAACCTGGATTCAATCACAAGAACTGTTGGGACAATTGCAACAAATATTGACTGTTATTTCTGTGTGGGATATACGGAAACTAAGGATACATAGAGAACATGTGTGGTCACTGGGCCACCAAGTCTATCAATATGTGATGTTGTTCACTCTTTTAGTTTTGACATTTGTGATCATCTTATTGTGGACCTTCAAATTGAAGAACATGCGCCTTTGCTATTTCAGAAAATTTGTTCACAGAAAAATAAAATATCAATCTGTTAGGAAATCTGTCTGCGTAATTTAGCATTGTTCCACCATTTCAACATATAAAACTTGATATACTATTATGCACAGGAGAAGCTATTACCACTTTTGCAGTGAATGCCCCCTTGCTAACAAGGAGAACTTTCATACAAAATTCCATTTTAGCCAAATTTACTTCATATGTAATATTCTCAAATCAATTTACAGATTATACTCTTGAAACAATCCATGCTAGTCTGATGGAAACCTTGGTTGATGCAGATATATAAGATGCTTTATTCCTTCCCCCAGTACTCATATATATGATGTTTTATCAGTGATTGTATTCTACTGATGACTTACATACATTTATTCTCTTATTTTGCTGGTTTAGGATGGACTGTGCGAAAGGTTCCTATGCGAAAGAATGGTCTAGGTGGGAGCAACGGCTTAGAGAAATCTTATTTGCAAATGCAGAATATATCAATGCGATTCAGGTTCTCTCTCTCTCTCTCTCTCTCTCTCTCTCTGTGTATATATATATATAATATTATGTAGATGAGGATGATGCCTTTTTTAATAGATTTGGAGCTTCATCAGTTTAATCCTCTTTCACCTACAACCATTATTGTTATGGCAAGGGAGGACATGACCCCTTTCAGAGATATTAAAAACTGAATAGCATTATTATATTAATATAATGACGTTAGGAATCAGGATATAGTACATAATGATGTTTAGTGATTGAGAGCACCAGTAATTTAACATTTTCTTTCACCCAGTGCCATTAATATTATGGTAAATGAGGATATGACCCCCTTAGAGAGGTTAAGAACCCACCAATTTCCAGAATTATTAACCTAATGACCTTAGGACTAATGCATAATAATCTTAGTAGATACACTTGTGTTAGCTCTATCACAAGTTTCAGACTTGGGGGCATGCGGTGTTTGATCAAAATTACTTTGTTGAGTTTCTCCCTATGCTCCAAATAAGCTTCACCATGACATGAATGGCCTCATTTTATGTCTGAGTAGTTTCTTCATCAATTTCTGCTCAGTTACTAATGTTTTACCCTTAATTCTTTGCTAATGTTTTACTAATGTTGCGTGCCACTATTTTAGTACAAGACCTTGGCCTTTAGGATGGTGTGTGTTACTGTGTTACCCCCCTTATTGCATCAGCATGGGTGTCCACTTGTGGTTTTTGTCACATTCGCAGTAGGGTTGTATCATGTTGGAAACACTATTTTCCTTGGGATTCACACTTTTTTTTAATTTTTTCTAACTTTTTTCGATTTAGATTAGTTTTATTTGAGCAGTAGTAATTAAACAACTCACTCAAGCACACAACATCCTCTGAGGACTCATTTATCATTTTGTTATATGCTTATTGTTAAATTTCATACATTCATAACATAAAACATAAATGCATTACCAAGATCACTAGAAGTAAGACAAAGCACAAAACAACAACACAGAGTTTACCCTGGGAAACCCAAATGGGAGAAAACCCAGCAACCTTCGCAGAGAGATGATAATTCTGAGATCAGAGTACGAATAAAGAAAGAGAAAGAATGTGAAAGTATCTTTCACAAGTAGATGCCCCAAATAAGCTTCCTCCTTCAAGTGATGCGAAATTTGCCTCCTCTAAGTGATGCGCACTTCCTAAGTGAGTGAATGAGCTAATGAGGTGCACGAGCCTCTTATTTATACAAGTGCAAACTGGAAAATTCCCTTATGGGGCCGACTTCACCTGGGGGCAATAAGTAATTTAATTTTAATCTTTTTATTTGTTTCTTTTGCACCCCAAGGCTTACATTGATTCTTTCATGTGATTACATAATTGATTACATAAATTTCTTCTCCTCTTGGGAGGTATAAACAAGTACAATGAAAGTACAATAAAATATAATGAATAATATCTTCCAAAGTCGTACAAAATCCAACACTCCCTCTCAACGAGGAAGGTATTCTTCGGTCTTCATCTGCATCACGATCATCTGGGTTTCATCTTGTACATCCATTCTGTCTCCATCATTTTTCTGCATACTGAAGGTTGTCCACACAGTCTCTATGCATCATCATCACCAGTCCTTTGGTGAGTCCAGGAGAATCACTCAATCCTGGATATCTGAGATAATCAGCTGTACCATCTTTGCTATACAATTTGCTACCTGTCTGTCTTATCTGCCAATGGGGTCCTCCCATACCTGACTGAGATCTCAGACGGGAAAAAGGGCACAACCATCTACTGACTGTCCGACTCTTCTGCCTATGGGATTTCTCCCATATTTGGCTGAGTACTTGGACTATAGAGGCACTTGTCCAACCACATGGCCAACTGTTGACTGTCCTACTAATCTACCTATGGCATTTCTCCCATATCTGGCTGAGTAACCGGACTTCAAAGGTACCAGTGTGAACCCGACCAACTGCTGACTGTCCTACTCATCTGCTTATGGGATTTCTCCCATATCTGGCTGAGTAACTGAACTGCAAAAGGTACCTGGGTGAGCCCGGCCAACTACTGACTGTCCTACTCATTTTCCTATGAGATTTCTCCCATATCTGGCTGAGTAACTGGACTGCAGAGGCACCTGGGCAAAGCAGGGAAAGCATCTCAATGTCATCTTTCCCTCTCAAGGAGGGATATGTTCTCTTCGACTCCAAGTCTTCCACGAAAGTATTTGAACTTCACCCTGGGAAGGGCCTTGGTGAGAACATCTGCAGTCTAGTCGTCTGTTGACACGTACTGTAACTCGACTGCACCTTTTTGCACCATATCATGAATGAAGTGATATCGAATCTCGATATGCTTCGATCTGTCGTGAAATACAGGATTCACTGACATCTGCACACAGCTCTGGTTATCACAGTGAATCACGGTCGGCTCTGGAATCTGGCTGAACAATCCTGCCAGGAGTTTATGAAGCCAAACTGCTTCTCGAGCTACTGTGGGAGCAGCCATGTACTCGGCCTCTGCAGTACTGAGTGCTACCGAGTTCTGCTTCCTTCTGCACCAGGAAATAACTGCAGAACCCAAACTGAAGCAACATCCAAAAGTACTCTTCCGATTTGCAACACATCCGGCCCAATCTGAGTCTGTAAACCCCTGCAATATCAGGTCACCATCTGAAGCATACTTCAATCCATATCCCACAGTGCCATGTAAGTATCTGAGCACATGTTTTGCAGCAATCCAGTGAATCTGCCTCGGTTCGCACATGAACTGACTGAGGGCATTCATAGCAAAACATATATATGGTTTGGTGTTGGTCAGATATATCAATGACCCAATCAACTGGCGATAAATGGTGGGATCAAACAAATCAGAATCTGAAGTAGAATCTCTCAACTTCTTCCAATTTGCATCCATCGGAGTAGCCATGGACTTGCAGTCCAACATTCCCAATCTCTTCAATATATCGATGGTGTATTTTCCTTGTCCTAGGCAAATCTCTTTTTGCCTCTGCCATACTTCTAATCCCAAGAAGTAATGCATCAATCCAAGATCTTTCATTTCAAACTCAGAGACGGGATTCGTCTAACACCATAGAATGAGTTTCTCATTTCCTGTGAGAAACAAGTCATCAACATATAATACCAAGATCAGTGGCTCATCATCTACAACCTTGTAGTAAAGGTTGGGGTTTGCATCACTCTTGGAAAATCCCAAGCTCACGGGGAATTCGTCTATTCGTCCATACCAAGCACGAGGTGCTTGCTTGAGTCCATACAATGCCTTTTTCAGTCTGCATACATGAGACTCCTATCCTTGGACAATAAACCCATCTGGTTGTTCGATGTAAACTTCTTCCTCAATAACACCATTGAGAAAGGCTGTCTTCACATCCATCTAATGCAACTTCCATCCCATTGCTGAAGCAATCGCGATAATGGATCTGATGGAAGTATATCGGGCCACAGGAGCAAAAGTCTCATCATAATCAACTCCCTCTTTCTGAGAGAATCCTCTGGCTACAAATCTGGCCTTGTATTTCTCAACACTGCCATCTGCTCCATGCTTGATCTTGTATAGCCATTTAGAAGTCACTACTGACTTCTCCTCAGGTCTCGGCACAACTTCCCATACATCATTCTTCATGATGGATTGATATTCTTCCATGATGGCATCCTTCCAAACTTGATGTTTGGATGCTTCTTCGTAAGTGGTGGGTTCTGAATCAATAATTTTGCTCATCAGTGCCACATAGCTGGAGAACCTCTGAGGTCTTTTGCTTTCTCTGAAAGTGCCATGTGGAGCATCATGCCCTTCTGCATCCTGCAGTGTCTATTGTGCCCATCTAGGTCTTTTCCGACCTGTCACATCTCTGGGGATATCAACTGGATCTATGGGATTGATAGGTTCATCCTTTTATGCTGACTCCCTCTGAACTGGAGGGGGAGATGATCTCATCTCCTTCGGTTCTAGCATTTCTGCATCATCAATCTCCATATCTAATCCTCTGCCTTTCCTGATAGCCATTTCTTCTTCAAAGGTCACATCCCTACTGACTTCAATCTGTCTAGATCCTGGAATGTAAATTTTGTAAGCCTTTGAAGACTCACTGTATCCCACAAAGGTACCCTTCTTGCCTGAAGGTTCTAACTTTGATCTTTTCTCTTTGGGCACATGTATGTAGACTGGACAGCCAAAAATCCGAAGATGGCCCACTTCTGGTTTCACACCTGTGAACGCTTCTTCTGGAGTCATGTTCTTCAAGATCTTATGTGGAAATCTATTCTGTACATATACAGCGGTTCCGGATGCTTCTGCCCATGGGAACATTTGAAGACTCTGGTCATGTATCATAGCTTTGGCTGCCTCCACAATTGTACGATTTTTTCTTTCTGCAACCCCATTTTGTTGAGGGTTGTAGGGAACTGTGAGCTCCCTCTTAATTCCTGCTTCCTTGCAGAAATCATTGAATTCTGTAGAGGTATATTCTCCACCATTATCAGATCTCAAGATCTTGATCCTCTTTCCTGATAGATTCTCAACTTGTACTTTAAACTCTTTGAACTTGCTGAGTACTTCCTTAGATTCTTTTGACTTGAGAAAGTATATCCAAGTCTTTCGTGAGTAATCATCAATAAAGGTGATATAGTAATGATAACCACCTAATGGCACAACTGTCATGGGCCCGCACAAGTCAAAGTGTACTAGATCCAAAATACCTTTGGATCTACTCTTGCTATCTGGAAAAGACTTCTTGGCATTCTTGCCAAGTGCACATCCTCTACAAGTTCCATCATGGTTTACCCGGAGCCCTGGAAAACATGTTACAATATTCTTCAGAATTGGGAGAGCTCGATAATTCAGATGAGCTAACCTTCAATGCCATAACTCGCCCATACTTGCAGCATCATGTATTAGGGCTTGGACTGGAGAATTGTTTAGTCTATACAAGCTCTCTTCTCTTATGCCAATAACCTTGGCTGTGCTCATAATTGATTCTTGTGCCAAGCAAGGACTTTCCCTTCTGAGAAAGCTACTTTATAACCCTTGTCCTCCAATGCTGAGATGGAGACAAGATTTCTTTTCATACCAGGTACATAGAGTACATCACTTAGGCGTAATGTATCATTTGATTCTAATTGAAGGGTGGTTGCTCCAAACCCCTTCACAGTGTAGTTTGCATTATCTCCAAGTACAACACGGAGATGTGAATAATTCTGAAAGATTCTCTCTATAACCTGTCATGTGTCTAGATGCACCACTGTCTATGAGCCAAGTGTCACTAGTGGTAGGAATAGTACCTGATAGTGCTGATATGAATAGGAATTCTGTGTGATCTTCATTCTTTTGCTTCTTGTGATGATGATCTTCTTCTACATCAACAGTGGATGCTTCATGCTTCCTTTTGATTTGACTTCGACAGCTACTGGCGTAATGTCCATACTTCCTGCACCTATAGCATTGAACTTGAGATACATCCTTCTTCTTCTTTTGTTCTTGACGGGGACTTGATCTCCTTTCTTGGTGCTTGTGTTTATGGAACTTCTTTCCTTTTCCCTTACCATTCTTGGTATGAGAAACAAATGCTCGAGTCTCTTAAGTTTGATTTCCATGGAGTCTTTGACGTGCTACGATCCTTGTCTCCTCCTGAGAGCAATCTGCCCAAAGCTTGTCAAACTTTGGTAGTTTGGATCTACCACTTATGCTTTGGATAAAGGACTCCCATGATGGTGGAAGACCATTTAAAGTGTAGAGGACAAGCTCCTTATCGCCAATAGGATCTCCACTGGTGCTGAGCTTGTCTCTGAGTTCTGCGATCGTCATAAAGTATGAGGCAATGGATTCTGACTTTGCTATCTTCATATTTGAGAGTTGGTTTCTCAAAGTCATGGATACATTTAGGCTAGAGTGTTCAAACAACTTCATAATAATCTTGAACATTTTCCTAGCACTCTTCTTACCTGAGATCTGAAGAACCAAATGGTCTCTCACGGAATCCACAAGAATCCTTCTTGCTTTAGCATCATTCTTCCTCCATCAAGATTTATCTTCTTCGGCTTCTGGTTCGGGGACCTTCTTATTTACATATAGTAAGAGATCATTTTCTTCTAGGAGTAGAACAACCCTAGATTTCCAGGAGATAAAGTTGGAGGCTCCTTCCAACCGATCTTCAACCTTCATCCCAATCATCTTGATTTGCGGATCTGGATCAGAAACCCTAGCATGAACTAGGTCAAAAATGAAAGTTCTCGGAATTGAATTCCGTCTTCACCAATGGATTAGTCTAGCCAAAAGTGAAATTCCTATGGCTCGTTTCCTCCAAAATAATGGGTGAAGACTTCACAAGATGAAACCCTAATTTCAGCAGGTTTCCGACAATGCTTTGGTAATGGCTTCTTCTAGAATGGCTCTGATACCATGTTAAATTTCATACATTCATAGCATAAAACATAAATGCATTACCAAGATCACTAGAAGTAAGACAAAGCACAAAACAAGAACACAGAGCTTACCCTGGGAAACCCAAATGGGAGAAAACCCAGCAACCTTCACAGAAAGATGATAATTCTGAGATCAGAGTACAAATAAAGAAAGAGAAAGAATGTGAAAGTATCTTTCACAAGTAGATGCCCCAAATAAGCTTCCTCCTTCAAGTGATGCGAAATTTGCCTCCTCTAAGTGATGCGCACTTCCTAAGTGAGTGAATGAGCTAATGAGGTGCACGAGCCTCTTATTTATACAAGTGCAAACTGGAAAATTCCCTTATGGGGCCGACTTCACCTGGGGGCAATAAGTAATTTAATTTTAATCTTTTTATTTGTTTCTTTTGCACCCCAAGGCTTACATTGATTCTTTCATGTGATTACATAATTGATTACATAAAGTTCTTCTCCTCTTAGGAGATATAAACAAGTACAATGAAAGTACAATAAAATATAATGAATAATATCTTTCGAAGTTGTACAAAATCCAACACTTATGTGTTTTATTCAATTAAACAACTACTTCTGTTCTTAAAATCTAATCTTAAAATTAACCCCTTGCTCTACCAAAGTACTCCATCACTTTGTGGTGCGAGGAAAATATATTCTTGGGTTGTAGTTTAGTTAATCATCCACTCACACATTCTAATAAAACGAACAACACCCAAAACCCAAAGTATGCTCTTGACTGCTACAGCTTAGTTGAAATAGTTGGGTCAATCAGAAACAGGTGTAAGGTACATAGTTTTAATAGGGCAATCCAATCTCATCTTTCTTCGCAGATTCGGGAGGTTGCATGGGTGTATACCGTAGAGTAAGTAGGCTACTTTAAGAAGGTTCATCCTCGCCTGGTTGGACATTCAGTTAAGCCACTAAAGCATCCAATCCAAAGAGCTAGATTCAGTTGGGCCAAACCAACAATTTTACCCATTCCCTAATCCACTCATTTAATAATCTTAAAATTTACCAACCAAGACACTGCAATACTTTCACCGAGACCATAGAAGCAACCCTCGCAAGCACTCCATTTTCATTGGCACTGATCTCTAATATTTATTTCTATGTTTAAGTTAATTTTTACCAATGTCATGAATTGTGTTGTATCTTAAAAGTTGTGGGTTTTAATTTCATATTGCAGTGATTTATGGTTTATTTTTAAGTTATTTCATCATGACTCCTAGAATAGACTTTTACTTTTGTTATAGATTAAAAGCCTTAGTTTAATTTTCATTGGGACCACCCCCCTTGGCTTCGCTAGGAGTAAGCCTAGACGGAGGATTCAAGTAATAAGGTGATAGCACTTGACTCTCACTTGCCCCCGAGGACACACCGAGCGGTTTGAAGGTTTCCTGCCGCGTTCCCCCCAGATGTGTATTCGGCGGCAACACATGGAATACCATCATCTTGTAATTTTGGTTTAGTAATGCGAAAAAGCATTGGTTAACCTATTTGAACAATAGCCTATGTAATTGGACATCGAATAATCTTTTGTGATTATTTACTAATTCTTCGATATTTTCCTATATTTGATGATGAGCCATACTCTCTCTCTCTCTCTTTGCTTCTAGCCACAGCATTCTTTGATATCCACATTGTATGCTTGACATGGTTTTGTATCTGCTCTACACCTTGTGTTTCTATTGACTAGTTAGTTAGCTCTTTCTCTGCTTTTAGTAGAGTATTATTGATAGGAGTTGGTTTCACTTACTGTGTATTACATTGACTATAGTTTTGAGTCCCATTGACCAACTTTGTGGTCACTAGTTGGATACTGATAAAAATCTTATCTTATAATTGGGGTTTATGTTCCATCTCCAGTCATCCACTGAAATTCTCGTCGTGTCTTAATGCATCACCAAAACTTATGGCCCCCCTAGTCCTCAAATGTTGCCAAAACGTATGACATAGGTTCTTAGCCACTATATGCAGGGTATATGAGAAAAGATGATGCCTTTGAGAATAATCTTTGAACTTGTTATTACTGAAATCTTCATTGGCAATACTGAATAAGTTCAGAATAATATATTTTATTTTGTAAACGATGATATTTTGCTTTTGGACGAGATAGTTTTCTGTCAATTCAATATATTTTCCAGGCAATTGAATCAGTTCAGGTGTAATACTTTTCTGTCAATTCAATATATTTTCCAGGCAATTAAATGAGTTCGGGTGTAACTTGTGATACATATGATTTATAGCATAAAGCTATCCCTGACATTACTCTCTGTTGTAGGTCCCATTTGAACATGCTGTGAAGCATGTGTTGGAGGATCTGCGTGCTATTGCAAAAGGAGACTATGAAGTGGTTGCAACAGAGAAACGCAAGCTTGGTACAATTGTTTTTGCTGCAGTTTCTTTGGTCATAGATGAAACCAAAGCATTGCTTGATAAGGTACTGTTTATCATCTAAAGCATCTTTTTGTGGGTGAAAGAGGACAAAGTTGCAGGCAAGATATGGCAAGGCCATTTGAGCAGTAATATATTTGATTTAAATACTTACATGGTGGGAGAAATTTTGATATTAATATTTTCTTCCTTTGTTTTTTCTGTTGGTGCAGATAGCTGATGTTGATTCGCGTGCTAAGATATTTATCAAGGAAAAGAATGTTAAGAGTACTCTCAATACTGCCCATGTAACCCTTGCTCACAAGAGGGCTCATGGTGTCACTGCAGTTGCTAGTTTTGGTGTTTTCCGTGGGCGGCAAGTCCCTGTTGAAGTTACCGCAATCCTGTTTTCAGATAAGCTTGCTGCACTGGAAACTCATTTAGGTTGCATTGGAAAAGAAAAGATATCTTCAAAGAATGAGTGGCCTCATTTGACGGTGAGTAAGTAGGTACAAACATTTTGATACATTATACTGCAAGATAAATGACAAAAAATAGGCATGCGAAATGAAATAGAATTAGCATGAGCTTTATTTAGGAATATTAGAGCATACAATCAGAAATAGAAATTAGAAACTGCATATTAAAGTCCAGTGTAAGAGGGTTAATAAAATGCTTCAATTTCTGAATGCTGGCAGTTGGAGAAATTCAATATAAAATTCTAAGATATGAGAACTTGTGAACTGACAATCATCTAATAGGATAATTTAAATTCAGTTTTTTTTCCAGGTAAATTCCTGGGACAAACATCCCGAGCACTTCCCTAATTTTGAGGATGGTACCCAGGGTAATTCCTAGATTCTTCAGGGCAAAAGGCCAGGTCAACAACAGGGCTTTAAACCAATACAACAATATACTCATTATGAGCTCATATATCACAGGAATAGAACCTGAATTGACTGGATAATTTAAATTTAGATATGTAATCTTTTACAAGAAAAAGAAAAAGTTATGGCAATTGATTTACATCTGTAGTTGTGTAATTTTACAACAAAAAAATTAATGTTAAGAGGAATTAATTTACTGTTACGAACAAGTTGCACAGGAGTTTGATATTAATATAATAAACAAAAACATAGAACTTTTAGCTCCAAATCTATTTTGCTCTAAATCGCACTGACAAGCTTATAAATGCAGACTCTTACACAAAGCTCAGGTTTATGTGTTTTAGAATGGGGGAAGGGGCTATTTAATGTGCAAAGTTAGGGATTTTATGTTCCTAGTGAATTCTCAGAAACGTAGATCCTAGATCCTCTATAAATGGATCTGGTAACATGGGAAATGCCTATGTTGCATGAATTTTCAGAGCACAGGAGTGTGTAACATAGGAAAATACTTGTGTTGCATGTGTTTCCAGAATGCAGGAGTGTTGGGAGCGGGGATATGAGTAAAATACTTGTGTTGTATATGTGTTTCCAGAATGCAGGAGTGTTGGGAGCGGGGATATGAGTATCTGCTATGGCTAGAATTTTCCGTCAAATTTACGGGTAGTGGCAGGTTGGGAGTGATAATAATATATATTAAAAATTAAATGTTCAACCTTTTTCCAAGAGGCAAAACCCATCATAACTCATAAACCTATAATATAAGAGAAAGTTATAATATATATATATATTCTGTTTTAAGGTTTACTAATATAGAAAATAGAAAATATATCCATTATTTAATTATATTAATATACAATTGTCAGTATACGAAAGTTAATATTATATATAATAATTATTAAGGTCGACATTTATAACAATGTTATCAGAACCGGACCGGTCATCGAACCAACAGAGCCAAAAAATATAACCAGACCAGAACAAAAAAACCGGAAAAAAAATTGGACCAAAAAACTGGTCAGCCAAAAAATACATAAATGATTTCAAAATTTGAAAACAAAATCATGTGCATCTATAAGAATCCAAACAATTATACACAAATATGCGAAGATTCTCATGTATATAGAAAGTAATGTTAAAAATTAAAAATGATAGCAGTAGCAGACTGTAAATATCAAAAGTGCAGAGATAGCTAACTGTAAATACACATAAAAATAGAACACATCATTTTTTCACGGGGAAACCTTTCAAGGACAAACACCCCAAAGCAATATAATAATAATTTATCTCAAAATGAGATGTCTGAGTTTTTACAACAGTAGGCAAAAACAAGCCTCTCCAACAATTAGAATTGTTTCATTGACCAAGAAGAACCCTGTTCTGCTGTAGCTGAAGCAGTCTCAAACTTGTACAACCAATCCTGTACATGTCATTGTTCACTGGTGTCTGTTGTAGCCTTTTCCAGGGGCTGTAGTGACTTGTAGATGTATTGTGAAGGCTGCCAAAAACTTAGGGACAGACCCTGAATAAAACTCAGCTGTACTGAAACATGAACCAGCAATAGTAACCAGCAGTGTGAAGAGAACCCAGCAGTAACCAGTAGTGTGGAGAGAACCCAGCAGTAAGAAGTATTATGGAGAGAACCCAGCAGTAAGAAGATCACCCTTGAATGCACAGGAAGAATGCCCTAGCAAGGCTCGAGTATGCACAGCAATAAGAACCAGTAGTATATAACCCAGCATGACACCACCGAACCGTCTTCTTGACACCACCGAACTGTTCTCAGAGCTGTCCTCAAAAACACGAATTGTTTTTTGAATGATGAGTTTACTTTCCGTATTTATAGTGGAGTAATCCCTCACAAAATAAATGAGGCCGACTTGCATTATTTCAGCCATTAAATTTAATTTAATTATTGAGGCCGACTTACATCTTTTATAGATGTTTAATTTCATTTAGTGAATTAATTGAGGCTAACCCTTCTATATATATATATATAGCATATATATTTTATTTTCTTCACATCATTCATCATTTTATTTTGTCTTTTCCTCCAATAATGAGTTGACCCAAAATAAATAAATAAATACATATTTATTTTTCTTCTTCTAACTGGTGGGTTCATGGACCAAGCCAAGTGGTGCTTGGGTTCTATGGTTCTTCAATAAATCATCCAGGTGTTCTTCAAGGTCTTCATGTCCACTCCAAGTACATCATCATAAGGAGATAAATTAATTGCTTTAATTCACCCTCCTGTTGCCACCAAGACCAAGTGGAGGAGTACACCACTTGCCCAGACCCGGTCTAGGGCTTACAGTGAAATCCTTGTAACTGACCAGGTACCTCCATTCTCCCAGAGAATGGCTCTCAGCCCCAGGCTGAGCTTCCAGTCCCAGACTGGATCAATATCCTGGTAACTGACCAGGTGCCTCCATTCTCCCAGAGAATGGCTCTCAGCCCCAGGCTGAGTTCCCAGTCCCAGACTGGGTCAATATCCTGGTAATTGACCAGGTGCCTCCGTTCTCCCAGAGAATGGCTCTCAGCCCCAGGCTGAGTTCCTAGTCCCAGACCGGGTCAATATCCTGGTAACTGACCAGGTGCCTCCATTCTCCTAGAGAATGGCACTCGATGCTGCTCAGGAAAAATCAACAAGTAAAGGTGCGTATAACTAAAATAGTAAAATTGCATCAAGTGCAATCTATATCTGACCCAAAATACATAAACAAAGGGGCTCTAAATGGCCTCTAGAGTCCAAAAAACTTCAAAAATTCATGGTACAACAATAGCTACAAGCCTACATACCAACAAAATCATTGCCTATATTGGGATCCTAGCACCTTGTGCCCCCCACCTCTAGGCTCTAGCCCATGCCTCTATCTCCAATTTCAAAGGTGATCCTCCAAGGACATTAGTCAACACCCTACAATTTCGATGAAACCTCCTAATCCAAGCATTAAAAAAAGGTAGAAGAAACTTCCCATGCCTTTTAAGTAATTTTGTTTGAGTGAAGAGTATATTTTTACCAAGGTCATGACAAAGGAGTTAAACAATCAGCACCACCAACATCGAGGTACATAGAGAGGTTGATGCGCTTGATTAAATGCCAATCCCCTACCCTTGTACATGATAGAATCTAGTGGAAACATTGCAATTACGAAACCCTGAACACCGTTAAGTTTGTTGAACTCTAAATGGGATCCAAAATTCTACTCTTTGCATATGAAGTCCGATGAGGTTGAAACCTGTTATCACATCCATAGTAGTCGGGCTACCATGATTGTAGAGCATTTTCCTTTATATTTTTGAGCCAGGCCTTTACACATTTTTGATGAGATTAGCCTATGATGATTATATCAGAGCAGCCCTAGATCAGATGTGATGAACCTGTTATCACACAACTTGTAGTTGTCCCTAAAGCTATCCCATCCGAGATCGTAGAGGAGATGGACAACTAAATAGGTGACCCAAGAGATGCAACAGTTCCCAATGCAAGCTGGGTGTCACGATAACCGAGGCACTCTTCACTTTAGATCAAGACTAATCAAGATCAAGGGGGAGACTTGTTATCACCTAACTTGTAGTTGCCCCTAAAGATGGATCCAAGATGGATGGCAGAGGGGATAGGCAACCAAAGAGGTGCAACCAAGATAGCCTCGACTCCCAACGGATGGTTGTCATGCCAATCGAGGCAATCTTCATGTTATGTTATCTAGCCCAAGACAACAAAGGGGGAGAGCCAGATCCACTCCCGATAGGAGAGATCAGACCAAAACACCAGATCAAATCAAGTATGGATGAAGTATGTAAGGTGTATGGTAAACCCTAGATCTATGGATGAAGTCACAAGGTGAGTAATAGGTTGGATCAAGAGGTTTTAAACGAAGTAGATTTAGTCCAACATGTCTATGTGAGTGACTTATGAAGTTTGAAACAAGATCCAGGATCAGGGTACTAGTCAAAGATGAGAAAATCCATTGCCTTGGGAACCGTGTCCAATGCAGGGTAGTTAAAGACCAAATTGGGGCTAACCAGTACCAAAGATGAGCTTGATGAATGGATATGACAGTGTTTAGGTGTTCAAGCATGCAAGACAAAGATCAAACCACAACCTAACTCAATGATCCAAGAAAGTCGAATTGGTTTGGAGAAGATCAGTGCCTTGGGAAATGGGCCAAATGGAGTCGGATGTCCACCAAATTGTAGATCAGGGATGTTGAGGTGTCAAGCTTAGTGGATCTTGAAAATTAGGATCATCCAATGGCTAGATCTCAGTAGATATGAGATTGAAATGTATCACCAAGTGACCCAAGTGGGGCTCAAAATGAGGAATGGGGCCCACAAGGTGAAAATCACTGAAGTGACACTAGGGGTAGGTGATCACATGTGTAGATTAAGGATCAAGTGGGATCTCACCTACCCAGGTGCTAGATCTTAGCAAACTCACCCAACTAGGAAGTGCGACCTCCCTTGAAGAGGCCAATTTGCCATGGAAAATGGGTCGAATGAAGGCCAATCCTCACCAAACTATAGATCCGAATCGCCATGGATGCTATAGAGGTGGGTTTTAAATTTTATACCCAAAATCCAAGTAGATCTTGCTAGATCTGAGAAATTGTAAAATGAGGGTTTGAAATATGAGGGTTTTATCAATGAAGTAGCTATGCCAATGGATTGGAACCAAGACAAGAAGAACAAACTTGTGGATCTTACATGGATAACCTTGTAGATGCCTTGATGATGATGATCTATGCAAACCCGATCAATTTGGAGCGATTTGAAGTAGTTTTCTATGAAGTCAATTTGCCCAAGGAAGCCAATGCGCCCCCTCTCCTGCACAATAAACGTCAACAATATCAGATTTAATGCGTCAAGAGATAAAGACTACTGCTACAGAAGAAGTAACAAGAGAAAAGCATAGATCACAATGATACTAATGATAACCCCCTGATACAAGCAAATGCCAAGTGGAGCGAGTTGAAGAAGCCTTGCAAAAACACCCAAGATGAATTCGCCCTCCTATAGACAAGACAAAGTTTCCACGAAAAGTAGATCTTCCAACAAATGCCCAAATGCTTGGATACAATAGACTTTTCAATCACCATCTAAGAACACCAGATTCAAAGGAGACCACAAGAATTTCCATAGAAAAGTTTTTCTATATCAAGATTCCAAGAGCCAAAGACCCTTTATAATGAGAAGCTCTCTCCTTTAAATAGGATGGAGAGAGGCCATAACCATAACCACTTTTTGAATGAGTGGCTAAGATTAAAAGATCAAATGATCTAATCAATGGTTGAGATGAGCTCAACAATACAATACATGGATCAACTCAATAATACAATATAATAATGGACAAATTACCCATAATAAGGGGGGTCCCACCAAATGTCAATGATAAAATATAAGAAATAGCTTATGGTGGGTCCAAGGGGTAATTTCTAACCCAAATCGGCCAAGCCCTAGGAGGAGAGATGTCCCATGAAACCTGTAAATCAAACTACATCAAGTTAGATTTGATCCACAGATCAATGAGATCTAAGCATGTCATGTCAAAGAAGCAATTAGTGGACAAAGCACAATTGAAAAACTCCCTCAAGATGAAGACGTCTTGCCCATGGGGGATGTGAGCAACCCCTACAATCTTCCCATCAAGCAAAATCGTGCTCTAGCTTCAAGCAATTCGGCCTCCCTCTCTTGATGTTGATTTCACCTGTAAAGCAAAGAATGTCTAAAAGCAAGAGATGCAAGAACATATACAAGAGTAACGCAATCAAAGCCAAGAAGTAGATCTCCAAAATAATATTTTCATTCCAAGCTTTCCAGAGCCAAAAGGTGCTTTTACAATAGGGGGGGTCTCCTCCTTATATAGGATAATAAGACCAAAACCCTAAACCTGAAAACCACTTTTTGAAACTACTGGTTGAGATTAAAAGATCTCACAATCTAATCAACGGCTAAGATGAGCCAATACATAATATCACATGGATCACTCAAAAGGAGGGTGATGTCATCCCTCAAAAGTCTCTAAGGAGGGTGACGTCATCCCTCAAAGGGGGCAAAGATACATGGGCCCGCCAAATATGACATGGACATGACTCAAGACACACATGGTGGGGCTAGGAGGCATCAATCCTTCACTAGCTCGTCCCCATGGCACAATAATATAAAATAATAGGACTATGACATGTCCAAATAACACAAATGATCAAAATCCTGTCTCCAAAACTGAGAGAGACATGTAGTAAAAGGCCTCCTGTGGCCACTGTGGACCCCACTGACTGATGCCAACTGATCAATGAGTGGAATGTTGTGCATAACTTTGTCCAATTCCCTTTCAATATTGATATCTAAGTCATACTCAGGAAGAGGGATTGGCTCACTCACTGGACTAGGAAACTCACTCTTTTCAATGAAGGGGGTAGGCTTTTGGCCATCCCTTCTTTGTTGATAAGTTCTAAAAGGAGCTTGGCCACTACTACCAGATTGTTCAGTGGCATAAATGGGAAAACTAGGACTGGGGTCTTCTATGGACTCTTCCTCTTGATCAATCAAAATTCTTCCAAAGTCCTTGTCAAAATCTAATTTCTCAACCCAGTTAATGTTCTTTGGAGAATCAGGAGCATCATCACCATGAGTGGGATATTCCGGATCACCCATCCTTTGATCTTCTGACCAATTAATAAGAGGAGGTTCAGGTGAGGTTTGGCTCACAGGGTTTCTTCTATCACCTTCGTTAGGTTTCTTTTGTTGGTTCCAATAAGGTTTTCGACCATAAGGCTGTCTATACCTTTCAGACTCTTTGCTCTTAGCTAGATCCCTAGTCAAGAGAGTTAGATTCTTCATCATTCCATGCATGCTCTCCATCATTTCATTGGGATCTTTACTAGATGCTTTCCCTTTTTTAAACTTAGGCTCAGATCTAGAAGAAGAGGCACTAATTAGGTCAAAGAAATTTTGCTTCCCCATGGAAGCAGCATTTGCCTCAACCTTCTTGGCATTCTCTTGTGCCATCTTTAGGTCACTAGGGTCTTTATCTTTCAAGTGATAGCCAAGGAAACCCTCATATGCATTGAGGTAATGAATTAAAACACCCTGCTCAGCAGGCCTAATGTTATTTGGAATGTTGGCCACTATCTTATCAAAGCGAAGGTTAAATTCATGGATTGACTCATTTTCGAAAAGTTGGTTCAAAAGGAAACGTCCATCTAACTTGACTGACCACTCATGCTTGAGTTTTTCAATAAAGACATCATATCCTGTGATAGATGATGCAAGCAAACGGTCAAACCACTTGCGAGCATCACCTTCCAAGGATGCAAAAAGACCCCTCATGAACACATCTTCTTCCTCAGCCCCATAAGCTTCCATGTGAGCTCAGACATTTTCTATGTGGTCCTCGATGGAGGTCGCACAATTCCCATTGAACTTTGGGATCTTTTCAAAGTACTTGTCGAGCATATTATGGGGGGCACCAAGAACTTGGGAAAAGTCTAAAGGTGAAGCTCTAGCCTTATTTCCAAAAGCACGGGCAACGGGAGGGTTGTTCTGATTATTGTTTCAAGAATGAGTTTGATTTTCAGCCATTGGATTGACTGGACTTACGTTAAGATTAGGATTAGGAGGTGGAGGAGGAACTGAATTGGTTGAAGGAGATCCCAAGAATCGGTTTGGAGAATCAGAGTTAACAATTCTCCAAAAGAAATCGGATGATTGGGCTATGGGATCTCTTCTATGATAAGTAAGTGGGGATCCTTCCGATTGATTTAGATTATATTTACTTCTAAGGTCGTAGGAATGTTTCTGAGGTCATTCCTCAATGGAGTCATGATTTGGAGTCGCCAGGTAGACTTTTAAACTCTTCTACCAAAATGTGTGTGGTTTAAAATGCAGGGAGAGAGTGAGTGACAAATAGATGGATATGGTTTAATTAAGGATTGAAATGATAACCATATAGATTAATTCGGATGCGATAAGATATGAGTTATGCATGGATAATCGCAGACACCTAAGGTAAGCCTCTACCTCCCCGGCAACGGCGCCAAAAATGTTATCACACAACTTGTAGTTGTCCCTAAAGGTATCCCATCCGGGATGGTAGAGGAGACAGACAACTAAAGAGGTGACCCAAGAAGTGCAACGGTTCCCAATGCAAGCTGGGTGTCACGATAATCGAGGCACTCTTCACTTTAGATCAAGAAGAATCAAGACCAAGGGGGAGACCCTTGTTAAATTTTGAGCATTAATTCACTATACTCTAGGATCTTTACTGAGAGAATAACATGTACAGTATATCAATGTATATCAATCATAACAAGCATGTCAATTATCACAAGAAGCAAAAGCATGAGAGACAATAGACACACAGAGTTTCCGTGGGGAAAACCCTAAGGTGAAAAACCCCACAACTTCCTCAGAGATAGATAGAGCAATAGCACAACCAAAGTACAAGAGATAGACTCCTCTTAGCAGCTGATCCTCCTCCTCACATGTGCGCCACTTTCCGAGTGAAGGAAGTGTGAGTTCTGAAGTGATCCAAATAGAGATCTCCCGATCTCTATTTATACTTGTCCTGTTTGCCCAAGAACCTTATGGGGCCGACTTGTCTAGCTATGTACAATAACTTCATATTACATTATATCGGGCCGACCCCTTACAAGGTGGCCTAATAACCCATCGGCAAGTTAACATACTTGCGACACTTGTCAATACAAATGACGACACTTTCGTATAGAGGAATAATACATCTCTATAGGAGTACAATAAATATATAAATGAAATACATTCCGAAGTTACATATACATCAACACTCCCTCTTAACTAGGAAGGTATTTCTCAACACAGATCATCTAGCACAAGTCTTCTTCTCTGGATCATCATCAGCGAATCATCATCCTCAAATCATCGTCATCGTCACTGCTGCTGCTATCTCAATCAATCTCTGAATCTACTCGTCATAGGAAGTTCTACAGAGCCAGTCCTTTTCCATACTGGATGTAGGCCCACCACCTGTAGGTCTTCATCATCAGTGGCCATACTGTGGAACCTAGCACTGACTACGTGCATCAACAAAACCTAGCGCAGACTATAGGTTCTTTTACATGTTGACCTTCACAAAACCTACTCAGAGCATCCTAGGATGTTACGAGCAAACCGCTCTACCTGTCTGGATCTCGATAGAGCATCCCAGGCTGTTACGAGCACACTGCTCTACCTGTCCGGATTTTAAAGGATCTTTTCTATGTGAACTTTCGCAAAACCTACTCAGAGCATCCCAAGATGTTACGAGCACACCGCTCTACCTGTCTGGATCTCGATAGAGCATCCCAGGATGTTACAAGCACACCGCTCTACCTGTCCGGATTTTAAAGGATCTTTTCTATGCGAAACTGTAGCAAAACCCACTTAGAGCATCCTAGGATGTTACGAGCACACCGCTCTACCTGTCCGGATCTCAATAGAGCAACCCAGGATGTTACGACCACATCGCTCTACCTGTCCGGTTTTTAAAGGGTCTTTTCTATGTTACCTGCACAACCTGTCCACGGCCATAGAGTATCAAACCGATACTCACCATACATCATCCTGATGTACATCATCACATGATCAACCTGATCATCATCATACCATCAACCTGATGCGTATCATCTGGAGCAACATCCTGAAGCTCGTCATCTGTGATCATCCTGATCATCATCATAGCATCAACCTGATGCATATCATCTGGAGCAACGTCCTGAAGCTTGTCATCTGTGATCATCCTGATCAAACAGTATATCCATCTGATGCATACAAAGTATCTACCTGATACATATCATCATACATGATCTACCTGATCATACAAATGCATCCATCTGATATACATAATGCATCCACCTGATATATATCATCATACATGATCTACCTAATCATACAAGGATCCACCTGATACATATACAAATACATGATCTACCTGATCATACAAGTATCCACCTGATACATATACAAATACAGGATCTACCTGATCATATTCAACATCCAACATGATGCATACATACATACATATAAATGATCCAACTAATCATATCCAACATCCAACATGATGCGTACATACATACATATAAATGATCCAACTGATCATATAGAGCAGAAACTAGAACATCATCCTAATGCTCATCATCCAGCGCTTACATCCATAGCCATGTGAAGGATCCTCCTTCCGCCATGCTTGTAATGGCTTCAGCAAATGTGTCCATCACTTCTTCCTCGAAGTGTCGTCCATCTGAAAGACACCAAGCCTCTCTCTGAAGTACTCAAACTTCACTCTGGCTAGTGGCTTCGTCAGCACATCTGCAATCTGCTCATCTGTCGCAACATACAGGAGCTTCACTGCTCCTCTCTGCACCATATCCCTGATATAGTGATATTTGATCTCTATGTGTTTCGACCTGTCATGGAACGCCGGGTTCTCAGACAGCTTCACACAACTTTGGTTGTCACAAAAGATACCAGTAGCCTCCAACGGGAGATCAAATAACTCAGACAGTAGCTTCCGGAGCCATACTGCCTCACAACTAGCCGAACAGGATGCAACGTACTCTGCCTCGGCTGTACTCAGTGCTACACAGGACTGCTTCTTGCTAAACCAAGAGATCACACCTGATCCCATACTGAAGCAACACCCAGATGTGCTCTTCCTATCTGCAGCGCTGCTTGCCCAATCTGAATCAACATAACCTTGCAGGTTAAACTTTTGATTCACTTCATACTTGAGCCCATAATCAACTGTACCCTTCAGGTACCTCAGAATATGCTTTACAGCAACCAGGTGAACACCTCTGGGATCCGTCAGGAACTAGCTCAATGTGTTCACCGCAAAGCAAATATCTGGTCTCGTGTTCGTCATGTACATCAAGGACCCAATCATCTAACGATACACAGTGACATCAACCGGATCAGATGAAGCATCACACAGAAGCTTCAAGTTCGATGCCATAGGTGTGGCCATGGCCTTGTAGTCCATCATCTCGAACCTCTTCAAGATCTCTACTGCATACTTCCCTTGTCCAAGGAAGATTCCATCTACACTCTGCCACACCTCCATGCCTAGAAAGTAGTGCATCATCCCCAAGTCCGTCATCTCGAACTCGGCAGCAAGCTTCCTCTTCGTGTCGGCAATCAATCTATCATCACCTGTAACAAACAGGGCATCCAACTACCAAAGTAGTATCACTGGATTGCCTTCCTCAACCTTGTAGTAAAGGTTGGAATCCGCTTTATTCTTGGTAAAGCCCAAACTGGATAGAAAGCTATCTATCCTACCATACCAAGTTTTGCACATATATGACTTCCCGTCATGTGTCTCAAAACCAAGTGGTTGCTCCACATACACTTCCTCTTCGACTACACCATTCAAGAAAGCTGTCTTGACATCCATCTGGTGTATCTTCCATTTCATCACTGCAGCCAGAGCAAGTATTGTTCTAATGGAAGTGTACCTGGCTACATGAGCAAAAGTTTCTTCATAATCTATTCCCTCTTTTTGAGAGAAGCCACGAGCTACGAACCTTGCCTTGTATTTCTCTATGTTGCCATCTACAGCATGCTTGATTTTGTAAATCCATTTGGAAGTCACAACAGACTTCCCTTCAGGTCTTCGGACAACATCCCATATATCATTCTTCATTATTGATTGGTATTCTTCGATCATGGCATCCTTCCATTCTTTCTTTTCCGCTGCTTGTTCATAATTGGAAGGTTCTTTGTTCATGATATCACAAAGTAAAGCAACATAGCTGGTATGTGATCTGGTTCTCTTCTTTGCTCTGTGTTCTTCTTCTGGAATGCCATATCTTTTTACATCTTGAATGAGCTCTCTAGCCCATGCAGGTTTTCTCTTGTGAGATTTATTCTCACGGGGTAGATTTACTAGTTGTTGCGGATCTTCAATTTCACGATCAACATCTGGAATTGCTTCAGTCATGGTAGTGTCTTGAAATCTAGTTTCCTTAGGTTCTTCATAAACTTCAACAAGTGTCTTCCTTGATTTGACGAATGCTAAGTTTTCATCAAATGTTACGTCCCTGCTGACATCAATCTTCTTGAACCCTGGAAAATATATTCTGTAAGCCTTCGAGCTTTCACTGTAACCCACAAAGATACCCTTTTTTCCTGAAGGATCTAGCTTGGTCCTCTTTTCTTTTGGGACATGAGTGTATACTGGACAACCAAATATTCTGAGTTGGCTGACTTCAGGTTTCTTACCAGAGAAGACCTCTTCTGGTGTCTTGTTGTCCAATATCTTGTGGGGTGTTCTGTTCTGCACATATACAGCTGTCCTAGCTGCTTCTGCCCATAGATGCATAGGTAGATCCTGGTCATGCAGCATTGCCCTTGTTGCTTCCATGATTGTTCGATTCTTTCTTTCTGCAACTCTATTTTGTTGTGGATTGTAAGGAGCAGTCAACTCCCTCTTAATCCCTGAATCACTGCATAGCTTCTTGAAGTCACATGAGGTGAATTGTCCACCATTGTCGGATCTGAATGTTTTGATCTTCTTATCAGTTTGGTTCTCCATCAAGGTTTTGAATTCCTTGAACTTATCCAACACTTCATCTTTGTTCTTCAAGAAGTAAACCCAAGTCTTTCTGGAGAAGTCATCAATGAAAGAGACATAGTAAACATACCCACTCAGAGAGCTGGATGACATCGGGCCGCATACATCGGAGTGGATAATTTCCAAGATACTTTTTGCCTTGCTTTCATTGCTTGGAAATGCCTTCTTTATGTTCTTTCCTTTTGCACATCCTTTGCAAATGCCTTCATGCTTGGTCTTAATTTCAGGAAGACCTTCTAAAGCCTTACTTGCAATTGGTAATGCTCTGTAGTGCATATGTGCATATGCCAAATTTCACTTGGCTCCATGGAATCATTCACCATGGCATGTTCAGGTTGTCCTTTCGATTTATACAATCCTCCCTCTTGCTCTCCAATCACCACTGCATCATCAATAGTTGTACCCTTTGGCCATATTAGGACTTGGCCATCTACAAATGCAACCCTCATACCTTTTGCATCTAATGCAGAGATGGAGAGTAGATTCTTCTTGAGCCTAGGTACAAATAGAACATCTTTCATCTTTAACGAATTTCCAAATTCTAGGTTGTAGGAGGCTTCCCCACTTCCTTTGATAGGGTATTGATAATCAACCCCAAGTTTCACCTTATGGGGTGATTCATGTTCAGATAGGTTTACAAAAGATTCTTTAAACTCAGTCATATGTTTGGAAGCCCCACTGTCAATTAACCAATCATTACAACCATGAGAGATAGTACCTGTGAGAGCAGAGATTAGAACATACTCTTCTTCACTTGATGAGTCATCATCATCACTTTTTGCTATAGCTTTCTTCCTGGGAGGTTCATCATCCTTAGCAGCATGATCATGATATCTTCTTTTGTTATTCTTCTTCTTGTTGAAGTTGTTGTCTTTCTTCTTCTTGGGACAATTTGAAGCAAAGTGTCCCATTTCATTACATTCGAAACATCGAGCATGAGATAGATCTTTCTTCTTGGGATAAGAGTGAGAATGTTTCTTGTTATGAGATTTCTTCCTCTTAACCTTGCTTCCCTTGGTGTGAGCTGTGAGAGCTTGATCTTCATTCTCCATCTTTTCTTCTCGTGCCACAAGCCTAGCTTCTTCTTGAGAGCATTCCTCCCACAGTCTACTGAAAGAGATCAATTTCTTTCTTGCACAGATTCCTTGAATAAAGGAGTCCCATGACCTAGGTAGGCCATTCAGAGTGGTCATAACAACTTCACCATTGTCCACAACTTCATCCACAGCTTAAAGTTGTTCCTTGATCTGAGAGACCTTGGAGAAGTAAGATTGAATGGTCTCTCCATTCAACATCTTGACCCCTTTCAATTGATTCCGCAGAGTCATCTTCCGATTTATTTTCTTCCCTTCAAATAACTTGGTCAGGGAGTCAAACATCTCCTTGGGTGTCTTTAGAGATGACACATGTGGTATAAGATGGTCTTTGATAGAATCAGCGTTGATTCTCTTTGCCTTGACCAAGTTCTTCTTATGCAATACCTTAGCCTCTTCATCCTCTGGGATAGGGACCTCAGAGCTGATGTAGGAGTCCAATTCATTTTCTTCCAGGATTAACCCAATCCTATACTTCTAGGCTTGGAAGTTATCAGCCCCTTCAAGCTTGTCCTAAAGCTTGGTGTGGTGAGACATCTTAAAGAGTACTTCAAATGGAAATAGAAAATATTTAGGTCTTACCACTTGCTTTGCTGAAAACTGGATCTGGTCCCAGATTAGGGTTTGTCGGAAAAACCCTAAAAATTCAAAAAGTGAATTTCAACTTTCTGAAATGATAGAAAGATGTGCCTTGATGATCTGATCAGCTTGGTGTATTCAGAATTTGAGATCTGCAAAGCTTCACCCTTCAGAAATGCCTTTTAGTCTTCCCGGGTTCACTCGGGAGGACCCTGAATTAGGGTTTGAGTTTCCGAGACATTTACCCAACCAAAAATCTTGATCCAAAGCTCTAAACTTCGATTTTTCCAAGGAGCTTCCAGCTATGTCTTCAGATTTCAGAAATTCCTATTTTTGTGGAAACCCTAATTTTTAGGGCCAAATTTGAAAATGCTCAGAATTGAATTCTGATTGGACAAATAGATTCTCCTTGATGAGTGGAGTCAATCTACTATACTGCTTTTCCAAAACCTGTGGAGAGAAACCCAATAAGCAAGAAACCCTAGTTTCCGTCACTGCACAATGTCTTCTTCTCAGATTAGCTCTGATACCATGTTAAATTTTGAGCATTAATTCACTATACTCTAGGATCTTTATTGAGAGAATAACATGTACAGTATATCAATGCATATCAATCATAACAAGCATGTCAATCATCACAAAAAGCAAAAGCATGAGAGACAATAGACACACAGAGTTTCCGTGGGGAAAACCCTAAGGTGAAAAACCCCACAACTTCCTCAGAGATAGATAGAGCAATAGCAAAACCAAAGTACAAGAGATAGACTCCTCTTAGCAGCTGATCCTCCTCCTAACATGTGCGCCACTTTCCGAGTGAAGGAAGTGTGAGTTCTGAAGTGATCCAAATAGAGATCTCCCGATCTCTATTTATACTTGTCCTGTTTGCCCAATAACCTAATGGGGCCAACTTGTCTAGCTAGGTACAATAACTTCATATTACATTATATCGGGCCGACCCCTTACAAGGTGGTCTAATAACCCATCGGCAAGTTAACATACTTGTGACACTTGTCAATACAAATGACGACACTTCTGTATAGAGGAATAATACATCTCTATAGGAGTACAATAAATATATAAATGAAATACATTCCGAAGTTACATATACATCAACAACCCTAGCCAATCAATGAAGACTAGCTAACAAAAAGGTTCCTAGGGAAATGTGTAAGTTAGGTTATGGAAACCAATGCGTGAGGATTTAAGTGGACCAAAGAGTTAAAGATGTGATTGAAGAGTCTTAAGAAGTGACAAGTGTTTCAACCAATAAATGACTAAGGCCACTTATGAAGACCCAATGAATAGATCTAGCACCATGAAAATACACAAGTGGGACCCATTCCTTAAAAAGTGGAAATTGGTCCAAACAGGGCCCAATTGGTCAAATTAGGGATGAGATGGCACTAAGTGGGTGAGATGAAGTAGATCTATGGATCTAAGATGAGATAGACAACACCCACATATGGGATCTAAGAAAAGGCCACTAACCCAAGGAGTGCGAATTGCCTAAGGGAGACTAGTGCCTTTAGATGGAGGGGCAAATGGAGTCCAAATTATGCCAAAATGTAGATCGGGGTAGTCAAGGCAATTATCAAGGTGGGTTTAGGATGGCATGCCCAAAGATGACCTAGATCTCCATAGATCTAAGATTTAAAATGCATCACCCAATGACCCAAGTGGGGCACAACCCTCAAAATGAGGAATGGAGCCCACAAGGCAAAAATCAAAGAGGTGAAGCACTAGGGGTTGGTAATCAAGGTGGATCTATGCAAATCAAGTGGGATCTCACCTACCCAACTCTTGGAACTAGCCCCAATGGCTTCCCTCAAGGAGTGCGACTTCCCTCAAGGAGGCTAAGGTGCCTTGGAAAGTGTGTCAAATGAAACCCAATCACCACCAAACTATAGATTTGAATTGTAGTGGATGCTATAGAGGTGGAATTTCAATATCTTCCCAAAAGCCAAGCTAGATCCAAGTAGATCTAGAAAAAAGTAAAAATGAGGGTTTTGATTTTAATGGAGTTTTTGACCAATAGGATGGAGAACAAGCGAAATAGATACGTACCTTGTAGATCTTACCTCATAAGCTTGCGACCTCTTAACATATGGATGATTCTTGCCCTAGTTACAATTCCAAGCTTTATCCAAGTGTCTTCAACCCAAAACGTCCAAGCCCTAGGAGGAGAGATGTCTCATGAAAACTTGTAAATCAAAGTACATCAAGTTAGATTTGATCCACAAATCCATAAGATCTAAGCATGTCATATCAAAGAAGCAATCAATGGACAAAGCACAATTGAAAAACTCCCTCAAGATGAAAACGTCTTGCCCATGGGGAATGTGAGCAACCCCTACAATCTTCCCATCAAGCAAAACGTTGAGCTAGCTTCAAGCAATTCGGCCTCCCTCTCTTGATGTCGATTTCACCTGAAAAGCAAACAATGTCTAGAAACAAGAGATGCAAGAACATATACAAGAGTAACCCAATCAAAGCCAAGAAGTAGATCTCCAAAATATTATTTTCATTCCAAGTTTTCCAGAGCCCAAAGGTGCTTTACAATGAGGGGGGTCTCCTCCTTATATAAGATAATAAAGACCAAAACCCTAGATCTAAAAACCACTTTTTGAAATGAGTGGTTGAGATTAAAAGATCTCACGACATAATCAATGGCTAAGATGAGCCTAACATAAAATCACATGGATCACTCAAAAGGAGGGTGACGTCATCCCTCAAAAAGACTAAGGAGGGTGGCGTCATCCCTAAGAGGGGGCTAAAGTACATAGGCCCACCTCATATGACATGGACATGACTCAAGAAGCTCATGGTGGGGCTAGGAGGCATCAATCCTTACTAGCTCATCCCCATGGCATAATAATATAAAATAATATGTCCAAATAATACAAATGATCAAATCCTGTCATCAAAATCTATGAGAGACATGTAGTTAAAGGCCTCCTATGGCCACTGTGGACCCCACTGACTGATGCTATCTGACTGGAAGATGGGGGGTTCACCCTGGAAGACCTCTGTGAAGACCAAATGCCAAAACCTTGCTTCAATTGCCCAAATCGAATTCCTCAGTGACCCTTTTATTCCATTTTTAATCCTCCTCAAAAACCGTGAAACTGCCCAAACCGACACCCAAAGTGCCTGCGTTGTCAAATTGAGCCAACCAGGCTGTCTGGAAGGGGGGTATAATGGTAAAAACAATTGGCTAGACCACCCCCTTCCCATACAGCGCTCTAGGTGAAATTGGCCTTCAATGCCTCTACTGGACAGGCTGGGGAATCATGCCCAAAACTGGTCAACAGGTGGAAAAATGCATCTATCACTGTCAAAAGTGCTCGGAACTGTAGGACAAGTGTCTCAATGGATCCAAAAGACCCAAATCTACTAAGAATGTGTACTTGTACACCATGGGTTGACCTGAAGGGTCAACTGTAGGGTCCACCATACCTAGATAGTGTATAATCTGATGATCATCCATTTTTTGTAATATCGCCTGGATACCTTTTTGGCTCTCAGTCACTTTTTGGTCTAACATTTTTTGTTCCTTGCTCATAATGTCGAACTTGTCATCTATTTTCTGTTCCATTACCTGAATGACTTCATCCTTAATTTCTTTCTTAAGCGCTTCCTGGCTCTTGGTGATCATTTCCTTGAAAGTTTGGAAATCCTTCTCTATTTTCGCAATTTGAGCTTTTAACTCCGTCGCCATGCTTCTTGAGTGTGGTGGTGAATAATTGGACCCAATTTTGGCTTATGGGATAGTGAGAACAAAAAGGTCTTGGAAAATGGTGACTTAATAATAATTATTATAGCAATAATAATTACTATAATAAAATAATAAATATTATATTTCAATATTTATTATAGAGTGGAAATTTTTAATAAAATTAAAATATTATATAATAATATTATATTATTATAATAATATTTGTTTTATTAATTTTGGTTTATGTTTTTTTTTGTAGGCGGGATTTACATGGAGGAGAGGCGTTGGAGCAGAAGAGGGCTATGCGAGAGTGGGCAAGTGGGGACGCAGCTAGGATGGTGGCACGCAGGGAGTTGGTGCGCAGGAGGTGGCGCAAGAGGGCACAAGGAGGAGATGTGAGCAAGGGGGACGAGGAGGAGAGACGAAGAGGAGGGAGATGGAGATGGAGGCGGAGGGCGGACGAGGTGGAGTAAGCGTAGAAGGGAAGAGGAGGGTAGACGAGGTGGAGGGTGGATGAGGTGAAGGCAGGGGGACGTGGAAGGGCCGTGGAGTGTTGGAGGGAGAGGGCAGAAACAGGGATGGTTGGACGCGACGGAAGTGTTTGCAAAGGGAGGAATTGGAGAGCAGAGCGGTGTCGTGGTGGTGGTGGAAGGAGGGGCGTTAGGGCAAAGGCCGAAGGGGCATGGGTGGAAGGAAGGAGGGAAGTGGGTGGAAGGAGGGGGTGAGCAAATGGAAGCTTGTGGGGAGATGCACAGTGGAGGAGCTCGGAGAACTCTTCACGATCCTTGAGCAGTACCGAAGTAGCCAACCTGGCTCTGATACCAAATGCAGTGAACGTATCCGTTCACTAAGTTAATAGTCGAATCCGACTCTCATATTGGATAATAAGTAAGAATAATATATTAGATTGATGATATAAAGATGATATGTTACAATGATGGCCCTGCCTTAAATATGGCTCGGCATTTGATGTTGAGGAGACGCCTCATTTCATAACCTAACTTTAGTTAACCTAATTATTAATTATTTAATTATTATCTTATTTTATGTTCGTAGCATTGCCACTCTCTTAGAAAGGCTTTGTCCTCAAAGCCTTATAATTTTGGCGCATTGTTCTTTGTGATGTCATGGCTGACGATACATGTCGATATGAACTGCTAAGTGTAGAGCATAACTTCCGATATGTGGATGGGTCAATCCATCCCAAATTGATTTGTTGCTGACTGTTGGGATTCCCCACTGATCTGTCGTTAAGAGCTTTGATCACATTAGTACCATCATTTTTCGACATTTCCCACTTTTCAGAATATCGGTTTTTATGGTTGGGGTGTCGATAGGGAATTTTCACAATGTCATTTTCTTTTATGAAGAAGAAGAAGAGCCAGAAGATGAAGAGGAGGAAACCGTAAATATGGCTCGGCATTTGATGTTGAGGAGACGCCTCATTTCATAACCTAACTTTAGTTAACCTAATTATTAATTATTTAATTATTATCTTATTTTATGTTCGTAGCAAAATGATTTTACATTTCATTGCTTGATGGCTATAGTCTTTTTAGTAGTTACAATTGATTATGTATTATCATGCTACATCTGATTATTGAATGACTTGGACAACTATCATTGATGCATGTTTGGTTAATGGTTAAGTTTTGTTTACAATATAGTCTTTTGATCCAATATTGGTCAATGTAATGCATAGAATGATTGATTTTTTATCATATTCTCTTGCACCCACTGGTGTTGATCATAATTGACTCCATTTAGGCACTGCTCTAACCTTAATATTGCATAGAATATACTTTGTTGGTTGTCCTAGTGTTCTACAGGGTTTCATAAGGATACTTCTCCTTGGAGGTTTTGACTTCCGAAGAAGTTAGAACGGTGACCGAGGTGACATTGGGTCACTGTCCTTATTGTTGCTTACTGGGAATTAGCCCTGCTAATTTGCCCGGTAACAGAGCCATTTAGGGTTTAGGGCACACTTCCCTAGCCATCAAGCGTGTTTCGGCAGTGAAATATATCTTCCCTAATCGCTTCTAATCTGCCCTAATCACTTCTAAGGGTAGATCACCTAGATCTACCATCGTTCTTCACCATTTTACCAAGATTCAGTCACATTCACCAAAGCTGAGGGCATCCAAGCTTTAAAGGATTAAGAGGAGGGCGCATTCAGTCTTTTCTGACGGGAAGTAACTTATCCATTAAAGCAGGTGTCTCCCATCACAATAGTGAGGCCATCAATCATGCAAGGGAGCAAGCACAGTCCCCATGTTTACCATTGCTCACTGCCACATAAGTCCCAGGAATGACGTGAGCCCTAGGAGCAGCAACCTCTTCATTTAGGGCCTGCAATCTACATGGGGTACACCCGCTCCATCATATTAGCATCCTTCTTCTATTGGCAGCAACACATTGAGCAAGTTCGGACCTAATACCAAGGAGGCATGATCACCAAAAGTCATGGTCTCTTCACAGGTTGAAATAAAGGCAGCCATCTAGGAAGCACGTCATACTTTATCTCTGTAGGTTCTATTTCTTCTTATAACAGCAATCTTCTGTGGGAAACCATTCCCATATAAGATCCAAGCATTTAAGAATTCAGATTGCACAACAAACAAGGGTCAAGTCCTATATTCTGAGAGATAAATAGATCATTAAGGAGGTCGTGAACCTCTCCTATCAGTTGCATGCTCCAGAACATAACGAGGTCTGTACCAGCAAGTATATTTCAACTCGGAGGTGAATTGCAGCACGGATACCAGGGCAGGAAACACCTTATTTGCAGCTGCTATTTATTGTGAATTCGTGGTCATTACAAGACTGTCATAGCCACGTGAAGGAGGGTTGTGATCTAACTATTGGGACAGCATTTTATCTCTACTAGCAAGCCTTCATCCTTACACTAGTTTTGTTGATTGGTAAGGCCTCCAACCATCCCAAGGCAGGCGTGATCATATCCTGTAGTGTGCAGCTCTTGGGAGGGCTCACGTCTTCTTTCATGGAAGAATATTGGAGTGCTAAATAACTCGTTTTCCACACTTAAAGCTGCACGCATCAGGAGAAGAGATATTCTGACCATTGGAGCTTATTTCTACCTACTAGGCATCTACATCAGACAGTGCACCTACAGTCTACTCTCTATAACATTCTGAGTATCATCTACTACTGCTACAGCCATCTATTGTTCACTGTCAAAGCTGTTTACAGGTCAGAATTATTATAATTTTGATATCCGGTTATCATGTATTGATTGAATAAATTCTACCTATTAAATTGAATAAGCAGGCTTGGTTTATTTCCATGGGGTACACCCACTCCATCATATTAGCATCCTTCTTCTATTGGCAGCAATACATTGAGCAAGTTCGGACCTAATACCAAGGAGGCATGATCACCAAAAGTCGTGGTCTGTTCACAGGTTGAAATAAAGGCAGCCAGCTAGGAAGCACGTCATACTTTATCTCTGTAGGTTCTATTTCTTCTTATAACAGCAATCTTCTGTGGGATACCATTCCCATATAAGATCCAAGCATTTAAGAATTCAGATTGCACAACAAACAAGGGTCAAGTCCTAAATTCTGAGAGATAAATAGATCATTAAGGAGGTCGTGAACCTCTCCTATCAGTTGCATGCTCCAGAACATAACGAGGTCTGTACCAGCAAGTATATTTCAACTCGGAGGTGAATTGCAGCACGGATACCAGGGCAGGAAATTACCTTATTTGCAGCTGCTATTTATTGTGAATTCGTGGTCATTAGAAGACTGTCATAGCCACGTGAAGGAGGGTTGTGATCTCACCATTGGGACATCATTTTATCTCTACTAGCAGGCCTTCATCCTTACACTTTTGTTGATTGGTAAGGCCTCCAACCATCCCAAGGCAGGCGTGATCAGATCCTGTAGTGTGCAGCTCTTGGGAGGGCTCACGTCTTCTTTCATGGAAGAATATTGGAGGGCTAAATAACTCGTTTTCCACACTTAAAGCTGCACACATCAAGAGAAGAGATATTCTGACCATTGGAGCTTATTTCTACCTACTAGGCATCTACATCAGACAGTGCACCTACAGTCCACTCTCTATAACATTCTGAGTATCATCTACGACTGCTACAGCCATCTATTGTTCACTGTCAAAGCTGTTTACAGGTCAGAATTATTATAATTTTGATATCCGGTTATCATTTATTGATTGAATAAATTCTACCTATTAAATTGAATAAGCAGGCTTGGTTTATTTCCTTGGGGTTTTCAAGTTGGAATCCTATCATCCATGATGTTTACTAGTTAAATATGGCATGCAATTAACCTATAAGAAATTATCCATCATGCAAACCCATGCAAAACAACCAATAAGCTACCAAATCAGCAGCTAGTGAACTCAAGTGAAACAAACTCAGTCAAAAGTCAAAATTCCTCTACTTGGAATCTTACAATCCCGAATCTCTTCAGGATCTCAACTGCATATTTTCCTGCTAAGGAAAATCTCTTCTGGATTCTGGCACACCTAA
Organism: Larix kaempferi; assembly: GCA_027924585.1. Classification (NCBI taxonomy): domain Eukaryota; kingdom Viridiplantae; phylum Streptophyta; class Pinopsida; order Pinales; family Pinaceae; genus Larix; species Larix kaempferi. The sequence goes on along the minus strand of BSBM01000764.1, from coordinate 5,780,166 downwards.
AGACCTAAGAAGTAGTGCATCATACCTAGGTCCAATGTTTGAAAAATCAAAATCGGACTCGGAATCGGTTGAGGGTCAACTCGGAATTGAAATCGGAATTGGAATCGGTAATGAATCGATCTTAAATCTGTCGATTTGAATTTAATGAATCGGTTTGCTCAAAAATACATAAAATATTTAAATTTTTAAGAAAAACAACATTTTTAAGATTCTAATTCATGATTCCATAGCATTAGAAACAAAATATCCAATGTCTGCTCATGTATATACCATATAAGAGTCAATATATCAAAATGGCACAAAGTGTACTGTGCAATACATATCTAGGAGACTGGAACTGGAACAAAATACATAATCCATGAGGCCTATAGGCTATATGGCCAGTAGAGTCCAAAAATAGCATGTTATACAGTCAACTTCATAATAGTGAGTGTGAGTCTGTGACTACTACTAAGTATTGAGTCCTGACTACATAGCCAACTGTGTCTGTCATACATCGTCGCTGATCAAACTCATCACCATTGCTATGGCTAGGAGTAGAAGTAGAACTAGAACAAAAAGAACCAGAAGGACTAGCAAAGGCATCAACATCTGGCTCAATCTTAGGCTCCTCAAGCTCAAGCGCATGGTCATCTACTACTGCAGTAGTAGTACTGGCTGAATGCCTACGTCGTCGTCGCCTATAAGTACGAGGTCCTTGTCCACTAGTGCCTGTCGTGCCTGAAATATCGAGATCAACACGTATATGAATTGATGGCATCGGCAATAGAGGATCTGAATCTATATGAGGCTGCAACAAGTCCTCCATCTCAACATCCAAATCATCACCAAACTCTGGCTCTGCGGTCTCCACTACCTAATCTGAGGTTGGATCTATATCATCTAACAGAATGAGATCTGTATCAGGTCTTTTGTTCATAATTTGGTTGCGTATGAGTCGCAGGTTGTACTGCACGAAGACTAGATCATTTAATCGTTTCTGCTCTAAACGGTTTCTCTTTTTCGTGTGAATCCACTCAAACAAAGACCAATTGCGCTCACACCCAGAAGTGCTGCAGGTTTGAATCAAGACCCGAATTGCAAACTTTTGCAATTGTTTACATTGACCACCAAATGTCTTCCACCATTTTGCTTCAAATGCGAAGAGTCAAGGCAGTTAATTCAACAAATTATATTGTGAATTTGGCTAAGAAATTAAGAATCGAGGTATTTATAATTTAAACTTTAAAGTTAAACAACATAATTTAATAAAACAATGGAATTGTTTACCTAGTTGGCCCTCATCTATTGCAATCTTAGACACATTTTTTCTAAAGTTACCTGTGGTGGCACTGAAAGAGGTGATCTGCCAATGTATCTCCAATTGGGTCGCCTCATTTGGGACCATGCGCTCAAGGCAAGTATACAATCCATTCGATATCTCCCCACTCAGATCTTGATCAATGTTATCTTAATGATACTTCAGGTTCAGGAAATACCCAGCTGCATGTATAGGGCGATGGAGTTGATTGTTCCATCTCCTATCAATGATCTCCCAAACAGGCCCATACTTGGCTACTCTATCTTGGTATGCTAGCTTTATTTGCTCCTTTGCCTAATCCATAGCTTCATAAATGTATCCCATGGCCAATTTTTCCCCATCCACCAACCGCAACACCTTAACAAGTGGCCCAGTAATTGCCACAACCTCTGCTGCTTTTTTCCAAAATGAAGAGCTTTTAATTTTCTTCTTAATGTCTTTTCCATCTTGTGTGTGAGCCCAATTAGATGAATTCCATTCATCACTTGAAAACATCTGCTCCAAGTTTTGTGCTTGGGAAAGGAGAGATTGCAACGTGATGAAGTGAGTTGCAAATCTAGTAAGCCTAACAAGCTCCTTGCCCCGTGTGTGTCTCCTCATCAAGCTCAATACCCAACCGTGGTTGTAGATGTACTGGGTGATGATTTTGGCATACTCCACGGTGAACTTGACCCAATCATGTTTGCATACATCCTCAAGCGTGAGGTCTATGCAATGTGCCGCACATGGGGTCCAGAATATGGTTGTATGTTTTTCCTCTAACATATTACCAACAAGAACATAGTTAGAGGCATTATCTGTGATGATTTGCACAACATTAGCTGCCCCCACATCCTCAACAATCTCATCCAAAAGATGAAATAACAGATTTGCATCTTTCACCTGATCAGATGCATCACATGATCTCAAAAACATGGTTCTCCGTGGGCAAGAGACAAGAAAGTTTATAAGGTGTCGTCCCTTCTGATCTTTCCATCCATCCGACATGATAGTGCATCTTGTGTGTACCCATGAAGCTTTGAAATCCTTCAGGTATTCTTCTATGGAAATGATCTCTTTTTGCAAAAGAGATCTCCTCAAGTCATGCATACTAGGGCCTTTGAAGCCCTTAACAGTAGCTACAATGGCATCCCGCATAGGTTGGTAATAAGAAGAGCAGGCAGCATTGAATGGGAGATCAGCATCATACCACCATCTTGCTATGTACTCATGGGAAACTTCTTTGTACTGCTTCTTCCAGTGATCATCTAAGGTGGGTTGAATTTGTGTTGGATGTTGCAACTGAGAAGCATTGACACTGGCAGAAGTGGTGGGAGGTGTGAAATAGCTTTCAATGCTACCCCTCTTTTTGGCTTTGCCCTTATCTTATGTAGTCTCGGAGGGCAGAACATACTGGAAAGGATCCCTAAGAGTGGTAGAATGGATAGATGAAGAGCCTTCTTTTGAATTTGAACCAGGGGCATAGGTCCCACCCATCATTTCAGCAAGCCTCCTCTTCTTCCCTACTTCTTCCTCTATCTCTCTTTGCTTAGCCTTTCCCTCTTCAAACTTCTTAAAATGTTCTTGCATCTCAGCTCTAATTTGTCCACTAACATCTAGTGGGGCTTCACATGCCTTAACTTGGCCTTTGATGGCAGCGAAGTGTGGTTTAAGCCTAAAAATTCCCCCACCCTTAATCAATTTCTTGCAATACTTCCAATATATGTCCCCCTGAACAACATCTGCATGGATCCATGCAGGATCTTTTGCTTTTGGGGCCATGAGTATAGAATGCAGATTTGGATTCTAAGTTGGAAGTTGACTATTGAAGTCAATTGTATTTGTCATTGAAGTTTGAAGTTGAACATGCAAAGACAAAAGAAAATTCCAAACATGATAAGAAACAATGAATTTTTAACTTTTGTTTAAAAGTTAAAATAAAAAATTTATGTGTAATTGTGTTGTAAATTTGTAAGTTAAAATTTAAAATTTTTGTGTTAAATTTGCAAGTTAAAATTTAAATTTTTTGTTTAAATTTGTAAGTTAAAATTTATGTTTAAAATTTAAAAGATAAAATTTATGTTTAAAGTTAAAACTAGAAGTAAATTACCTTCGAAAATTCTGTGTGTTTGTAAATTGTGGGAGAGACAGAATTATGTCACCTGTGTGGGTGTGGGAGTGTGGGAGACCACGGTCACCTCTCAAGTCTTCCCACCACACTGTTGTGCCCAGTCACTCTCTCCTCGAAAGTAGGGCGGTTGACCACTCCACAGTGCAGTGTGCACACTGCACAGTCTATGTTCTCGCCACTCGGTTCTCCGAAGTCTCTCGCTGGCCGCGGCTGAAGGTAGGGGTAAATGCAATGAGGAATGGGTTAGGGTTGGGTTGGGAAGTAGTCTAGGTTATAATAGTTTTAAAAAATAAAAATAAAACTTAAAAAAAAATTGTTTAATGCCCCATGGGCCCCACAACAAACTATCGAATCGGCCGATTTTTTATGTAGATCAGTGGACCGGACCGGTTCGGTACCAAACCGATTCATCAACCGGTTTAAATCGGTCGGGTCATAAATCGGTGAATCAGCCGAAACTAAAACCAATTTGACCGATTTTTAAAACATAGCCTAGGTCTTTCATCTCGAATCTTGAAGCAAGTTTCTTCTTCGTTTCTACAATGAGCTTCTCGTCACCTGTCAAGAACATGTCATCTACATACAAAAGTAGTATCACTGGTTTTCCATCCTCAATCTTGAAGTAAAGGTTGGAATCTGCTAAACTCTTGGTAAAGCCAAGCTCGTCAGAAATCTGTCGATCCAATCGTACCATGTCGTCGGTGCCTGTTTTAATCCGTACAAGGACTTCTTCAACTTGCACACATGTGTCTTCCTGTCATGTGTCTTGAATCCCTGTGGTTGCTCCACATACACTTATTTTTCTACTCCACCCTTCAGGAAAGATGTGTCCATGTCCAACCGGTGTACAACTATCGCAAGTATAGCTCTAATCGAAGTTAATCTATAGGAGCACACATCTCGTCATAATCGACTCCCTCTTTCTGAGAGAAACCATGAACCTTGCCTTGTACTTCTATAGTATGCCTGATTTTGTAAATCTATTCATCACTTGTTCTTTGGAACAAGTTTTATCATCCTTCTCTTGTAGGTCATAACACGATTTTTCCTACAAGTCAAATTTAGTAGTTTGATTAGTAACATTTCATAATCATCAAATCATATTGACATTTTAATTACAAATTCATAATTCACACAAATATGTAACAATGCACGGGATAGCTTCATAATTCATATAACCATTCAATGTAGTCATCACCAATTTTTCTTCTTCAACCTTGTCTCCAATAGCTTCTAGTTGTTCTTTGATTTGGGATACCCTTGTGAAATAGGATTGGATACTTTTTGAGTTCTGCATCTTCATACCCTTGAGTTGAGTTCTCAAGGTCATCTTCCTATTAATGTTATTTCCTTCATATAGTCTCTTCAATGCATCAAACATATCCTTGGGAGTCTTCAATGATGAGATATGGGGGATCAAGTGATCCTTGGAGTCAACAATGATCCTCTTGGCCCTAATCAAAATCTTCTTGTGTTTAGTCTTGTCTTCATCTCCCTCTGGCTCCGCAACTTCCATAAGGAATTACCAAGCCCAAAATGTATCATAAATAAGAAAAAGGTGGTAGAGAGAGATAAGCAAAAAGGAGAGAGAAAAAGAGAATATTATTGTAGTTTTCCAATAACTTTTGATCCTGAATTCGGATTGGGCCGCTCCTATTTTATTTTATTAAATAATAATATGTGCAATTACAGTCATCCTTGGCCACTTATCCAAATATAAAACTTTACAATAAAAGTTAAGATAATGTTTTCTTCAAACATAAAATGTTTCAGCAAAGGGGTATGTTACAAACACCCCCACTGAAACTCAACATCGTCCTCGATGTTGCTCATTCTTCATCAGAGCCTCCCTGGAACAGAATTGGATATGTTGCCTGCATGTTACTTTCCAGTTCCCAGGTAGATTCATCAGGGCTAAGGTGCTTCCGTTGCACCTTTACCTGCCCTATGGTACGATTCTGGAGCATAATTTCCCTTCTGTCGAGAATACAGTCCGGTTTCACTTGAAAATCTCCTTTGGGTTCCACCTATATGTCATTCCAATTCAGCACATGAGTAGTATAGTGCACGTACTTCTTTAAAACGGAAATGTGAAAAACATTATGGATTCTTAAATTAGATGGTAGAGCCAACTGATATGCAACAGGTCCAATCCTTGATAGGACTTCAAATGGTCCACAGTACCTTGGTGCTAGTTTAGCACAACTCCCAAGCTTAAAAGAACTTTTCTTGGGTTTTACCTTTACAAAGACATGATCTCCAACCTGAAATTCTCTTTCAGTGCGTTTCAGGTCTGCATAACTTTTTTGTCTATCTTGTGCAACTTTTAAGTTGCCTTGTACCTGTTTCACGTTTAGCTCCATCTCTTTTAACAAATCTGGAAAGCTCTCGTCGAGGGCTACAACTTTCGTGTTTTGAGCTTTGCGAGATTCCTCATGGTTTGGTTGGGACGTGCATTTTAGTAAATATGGGAATAAAGAATCTTAAAAAGCATCTTTCAAAAGATACTTTTCGAAAAACATCTTTTTGAAAGAAAGATGCTTTTCGAAAAGCATCTTTTGAAAGTTATCAGCTCCTTCAACTTATCCTCAAACTTGGTATTGTTTGTCATCTTGATAAAATGAGAACCTCAAATGGAAATAAAGATAATAGTACTTACCAATCAAGATAGTCCAACCAAGTGCTTGCTTCAATGTCTTTTGAAATCTGCTACCTGGTTGACCTAGGGTTTGTTAGAGAAATCCTAATTTTCCAACTTTGGAATCTTGCAAATCTGAGTTGAGGGATAGATGTGCCTCCCTAAGGCAAGTTGAGCAAACCCCTCCTTCAACCAAATTTGTGGATAGAAGTATGAAAAATATGATGCCCTAGTTTTCCCAAGTAGCAGCAACAGGGTCAAAATTCAAAATTCTCAGATCTGGAAACGTCATCCACAGAAAAATGTGCCCTCCTAGGGCGAGTTGCTTTGTCCTCCTTTTCAGGCCAATCTATGGTGAAAACCCTTTGGAACAAGAAACCCTAGTTTTTCACTTTCGGCAGTTTCTGCTACACAAAGTCTTCTTTCAGGATAGATCTTAAAGGATGGTTATGCTAGATCTTCAAACAATATATATATATTATCACAATAACCATATGCAATAGGATCACTGAAGGAAGGATAGACAAGCACACCGTAAACAAGAGTACACAAAGATTTACCCTGGGAAAACCCTCTCACGAGAAAAACCTAGCAAAACATATTCAATATAGATTTGTCACAAATACAATGTCAATCTAAGAGCAAAGGCTCTTTCAAACAAAGATCCCGAGAATAAGATAAGATAGAAAACCCAAGACTAAGATGTCTTCAATGCAGCTACTCTTTCTCCCAAGCGAACTTGCTCTTCTCTCTCTACTCATACGAACTTGCTTGAGTGAGTGATGTGCCAAATGAGCTAGGCGCCACTCTATTCATACTAGTCACAAACTGACCTTTTTACCTAACTGGGCCGACTTGACTGGGGTAGTTTTGCCCATTGTTTGGGGTAGACTACCCATTGTTGGGCCCTGGGGCAGTTTACCCACTGATTTATGTGGAGCCGACTTGTCTATTTTACATGATTTCTTTTAGGGTTTTACATGATCAATTAGAATATGAATGTTTCCCGAATGAAGTACAATAAAAATACAATAAGAATATCTTCTGAAGTTACATTCTTCAACATAGTTAGGGGTTTTCCAGGGTAAATCTGAGTGTCAAATGTGTGATGATTTCTTGTTTCATTCCGCTGTGTGATTTGTTGTGAACTCCGTGTATTTTCTGTCAATAATTGCACGTAAATTATATGAGACATTAAATCAGATCTGGGCTCTAAAAATCAACATTTCAGACTTCTTCATGGAAGTGTTTTTGTATCTGAGTTTTGATCAATTTGATGGTGATAGTTGTTCAGATTTTCTTTGGAAAATATTACTGTATCGTGGTTGATCAACATTTGCAGTTCACAACAAATTAAGGTGGGAATGGTATGTAATTTGTACTTTACTCCAAGAAGAGTTTGGGGGGGATGTTGAAACTATAGGTTCTTTGGTAACCTCACCTTGTCGGCTCAAGGGAGTCGACCATTTGAGGAAGCCGACTGTCTACTTAATCTTGCATTGATTGTGTCCACTTGGGGATTTTAGATCCACGTTTCATGGGCAATTATGACTTATGTGGTCCCATGGTTGTTAGTTAGGTACCTACTTGTACCTATTTATAGATGGTTCTTTGGACTGGTTTATCATCATCGGATCATCGGATCAATGTGATCTTTCTTGCTCTTATGGAGTTTGCTCCTTGTGCTTCAATGCAATGGTGTCTTTTGTCACCACCACTGTTTTTAACTTTTTTGGAATCTCTGTTCTCTCTGCTGCAGTTTATTTACCTGTTCCAACAATCCTGTTTATTTACCTATTTCAACAATCCCTACCCTGGCCACAGGGAGAACATGATAGATTGACTTTTACTGAACGAAGTGAAGCGATAGGGTGCAGGTTGTTGAAAGTGACATGTAGTGAGAGGTATTACCCATTCATGAATGAAGCAAATTGGAATTGTCGTTTGCCAAACGTTGCTGTTGCTGGAGTTATCTTGAGGATCAGTGTTCAATGTTGCTTTAGGGCAAAGATTCACTGGAATTCTGCTTTGTTTGGAGATGCATTGCCTATGGATCCTGGCATTATATATTCTTTGGAAAATCAGGGGTGAGTCTGTCTTTTATCATGAAGTCGGCCCTGTGTCTACCTTTTGTTCGATGTGGAGGAATGAGGTAAAGCATCAGATCCTGGCTAAGGGTGTTTGATTGATCAAAGATGTCCAAACTTGGGATCCAATAGATATTCTGGTTTTATTTGAGTATTAGTAGCTTTTAAGGAAGAGGTTAGGATGTTCATGGTATATACCCTTCTACTTTTTGTCCTGCTTTTTATACATTGTTTTCTGTAAATATAAGATGTATTTGTAAAGAAATATTCTACTTTTTGTGCTGAATTTTATACATATTTTTCTGTAAATATAAGATGTATTTGTAAAGAAATGGTGCTAAACATTGAAGTCCATATATACTGCATTGAAGTCCGATATATACTGTGGAGGCACAGTAGCTTTTATTCAGCTAGTCAGTTACTTTTATCAAGGCTCAAGCGATCTTCGTAGTTACTGCTTCCAAGATCAGATGTATATTTTTGGAAAGACAAGTAAATTGTCACGAGAACCATATTGCATCTTCAAGTTGCACTATCATAACCGCTTATTCTCCTTATTGATAATTTAGTATTCTAAGAGACCTTGTAATTGAAAGGATGGACTTGACTGATCACTGGAAGCAGATTACTTAATGTTTCTAGTAAATGGCGTAAAGCATCATATCCTCTACAGAGCTGCAGGACGCACTAGAAGGCTGGAACTCAATAGATGGGATTTGTCCTTTTGAATCATTGGATCCCAGTACTATTAAATGAAACTCATAAATAATAGTGGTTTTTATGCAGAGTAAATAAATAACTTTCAGCAGTAAAAGATTACCTGTATTTTCATTACGATATGCTCCTTTATAGTTCTATTAGGATATTGCCTTCTCATTTCAGAAGTTCAGATAAACATATTTCAATTGGAAAGAAGAAACAAAGGATCATGAAACTCATATAGTCAACTCATGTAGCATTTGATCATTTCGCTCTTTTAAATTTGTTTTCTCATCCTATTACCACATCTTTGCTTGCAACTTACCAAGCTTCCTTAATGGTTTATGTTTTTATTATGAAATATACATGTTATTTTGTTATAATGTTTAGTGCTAGAAAACTAAGGAAATATATTCTCACTGTTGGGTTCAGCTAACAGAAGTGTGTATATTACCAGATCTGGACAGGAGCTGGAGCTACTCCAAAAGAAGCAAGCACATTGCCTCGACTGGTTTCAGAAGGTCGTGCAATACGTATCGATTTCAAACAGCCGTTTACATTGACGGGAACTGTTGATTTCTTTTGAATCATGGGATTCATTTTTTTAAAACGAAAAATCTTCTAGTTTGAGTGAGGACAATGTGCTGTTGCATTTATTTTTTAAAGAAGAAAAACCGCGAAGTTTCATTAGGAGGAGGAATAAGCATTGGGGTAGGGGCATCTGTTATTGTTTTGTTTTCATTAAAACGATTGTTCCTACGAAATTTTGTAATAAAGGTCTAATTTGTTTAACAATTAATACAAGCTTTTGCACGGGAATCTGTATTGGGTTTTTCCGCTATGTAAAAAGAGAAAACACAGTGACCTGCTCTTGTACTATACTTGACCTTTGAAGTTGGCAGGGTGTCTGATGCGAATTATTTACATGAGATTACTTGTAGGTTTCTGACAGTGGATTCTCCATATTGATCCTCTATATTGAGGCACTAATCTATACAGCAAGTTTATGAAGGATCCAAATAAGCTCATCCGTCATTGTATTGTTCTTGGTTTACACTTTTTGTTGTGTATTGTAAAATCTAGTGATTTTCGTCTGTTTAACTAAGTTAGGGGACTGGAAACGATTTGCCCATGTGAATGTATCTTATAGCACAACTTCCACTCATTTTTTATGCCTTTTCAGCTTAATGTTGTTCCTTCTAATTTGATCAAACGTGAATGCCAGCTGAGGTTTCGAACTGTGAGCATACAGCCAGAATAGGTGTAGGATTACAGCACAAGGACATTGGATCAGTCATAGATGACTTGTGATGTGTTGATTTGGCAGAAAGAAAATTTGAAAGCCTGATGTTACTTTGATGAGCTAGAAAACTTAATGCAATGCTACATGAAGAATTCTAACAAAAAACACTGTACAATACAAAGAACCCTCGAGAGGAATACTTGGTAAGATGCAAAACAGAGATGCCTGTGGTAATTATATACATAAAAGACTGTATCTCGTACTAATCAAAGGAAACCAGGTACCAATGAAGAGCAATTTAGATATTTTGAGTGTAAAAGATAACAGTTCAAGTTTAAAATATATCAGTGTTTGCATCAAAGTTCAGGGTGATTGGAATATAATAGGGAGAACAATATAGTAGGCAGATTAGGCAATATTAAATAATTAACTAATCGACGAATTTGCAAATTTAGATTTTTTTTAAATGAATGAAGAAATCAATATTCCAAAAATAACACCAATTGTTTTACCACTTGCATGGCAACCCTCGGGTATCACGATATCATATGTTATATCATTTCAAAGATTATAAAAGTTGAGTGCTCTGTTAGATTTTTATTGATGTAGCAGCATAATTTTCATCTCTTTCAATTCTTAATTATTGTCATCCCACATTCATCATTGCATGATATCATCCATCATTAACAGCAGAAATAAAATCAAGGATCATTGAAAGATAACCATGCACAAGAGATACAAAGATTTTACCATGGGAAACCCAAATAGGAGAAAACCCAGCAAACTTTTCTTAGAAGAAATAATCAATCCAATGCAAAAACAATACCAATCATGAAGTTAAGCCTTAGCAGAAGAATGTGCTCTTCCTCCACAAGAACCTCAAGAGAGATAAAGATAATAAGATAACCCCAAAATTATGCTTCTTGTCTTTTTCCCTTCTCTTCCTAGAGAAGTGTGCACCACATGAGAGAGATGATCTTGTTGTTGCAATAATGAAGTGTGAAAGCACTTTATTTATATTTTTCTTTTCACTAGAAGGTTCCTTAATTAGGTTGGCTTGACTTTTATTTATTTATTTATTTGTTTATCTTTTATTTTATCTTTCAAGTTGACTTGAATTTTTATCTTCTAGGTTTACTTTACCCATTTTATTGGGATAATTGTGTTATTCATTTCTTCTACTTTATCTAGGACTTCTTAAAAATATATTTTGATGCTACATAAACACCAACACTCCCTCTTAGCAAGGAATGTATTATTCCTGCATGATCTTCAACGGTGTTTGTCTTTTGGAGGTTCTTCAACGTTCTTTAGGACTTCTTCAATGGATTGTCTTGACTTCTTTGGATATTTATTCATCATCGAAAGGTTCTTATTGTTGATGTCTCATCACATGTAGTCACATTCTTACCCAAGAGCTCTAATGTTTATTTGACCATACTCTAAGAAGTCTCGGACAGTTCTAGAGCCAATTGTCAACTTCAACATTAGACTAGGTTTTGTCTAATATACAACGAGATAAAATATCCTTGTAACGTGGACAAGTCCTGATACTCTATAAAGAATAAATCACTCTTGTTAAGGAGCACTCCACATATTGAGTACAAAATGTGACCTCTAGCTTAGCATCACTGTAGTCCACATGACTGGACTAGGCTAAGCATCCGACCACTAATTAGTCCACATGGCTAATCAGGGATGGAACTCATGAAAACATCAACACTACCTCTCAGCTAGGGAGGTATCATCACTCTAGAACACATATGTATATCATCTGATTGTCACGGCTTGTACATCTTGTCATCATAAGAAAGGTCTCTTCTGATCAAGTCCTTTTGACCAAAACAACTATTGCCATTGGAACCTTGTTCCTTATTGGAACCACATCATTTTTCCAAAGATGATATCTAATCCATCTGATCGGCTTGGTCAACTTAGACCACAAAGGAACACATCCTCATGCTTTATCAGTCTAAAAACCCGAAGGAGGATGCACTCCTTGGGAAGACACTTTTTCCAAGCACTTTATTGATCTCAAATCAAAGGGAGGCTCCACATCCCCATAAAGACTCTTCTTCCAATTTACCAGTCATTACAACTGGAAGACGGTGATGATTGTAGCTAGTCCACCCCTCTGGACCCACGCTCTACACAGGAGCACTCTCCCCACTAGAGAACATCCCACACAGGGATCCACTCCACAAAGGAGTCCTTTCCAAACAAGAGAACGTTTCCACACAGGAACCATCCCACACAGGGATCCTCTCCACACCGGAGAACGTTCCACACAGGAACCATCCCACATAAGGATCCACTCCACAAATGAGTCCTCTCCACACCGAAGAACGTTCCACACTGAAATCATACCACATAGGGATCCACTCTACAAAAGAGTTCTCTCCACACCACACCGGAGAACATTCCACACAGGAACCATCCCACACAGAACCACTTATATTATGAAACGATAACTCGAGACAGTTCTTGTTTTTCTCTCTCCTAATTTTAGTAGCTATTTTTACCTCCGTTTCAGAAAGGGTTGATACCAATATCACACATTTTCATTTTGAGGCATTTTTTTCAGGCCTTTGAATTACCTTTCTTGCGAAATATTTTTAATTTCTATTTTCAATTGTGTTTTTAAAAATTTAACAAAATAACATACATTTATAAGCAATTTATAATGAAAAACATATAGATTTTGCAATTTTTTCTATAAAATAAGGCTTTTTTATTGACAAAATTGTAAAAAAATCCAGAAAATAAAGACATTTAAAACTATTTTCAATGAATTTTCAGAGATATTTTGTATAAAAATAATACTATTTCATATTATTTTCGGAAAAAGTGACGATTCACATAAATTCAAGAAAAACTATACCATATATTTGTAAAAAACATATTAAAAACATTATATATAGAAATTTTATTTCTAAAAGTATGAAAGTCAAAACATTACTAATATATCTTATCAAAAAATTGTCAAATTTAACATTTTCTTAAGACATGAAACTAATCAACAATATCATGTAGGCCAAATTCTTCATCGAAATTGGAATTTTCTGGAGCCTGGCTTTCTTCAAGGACATCAATGTCCTCTTCCATTGGGCCTTCTATGTCTGCAAGATGCCCAAAGTGCTCATTCCAAACACCCCTCCTAATGGGGGTTGAGGCTCGTTTGACATATTTCCACAAGTGTTTCACTAAACTCTTCTTTCTTCAAACCAATTTCTTGCAGTTCATCTAGAAGAACTTGAATAGCATTAACTCTTTGCTTGATGTAATTGCATTGCAGTGGATCATTATCAATGGATATGCATTTTTTTCCTTTCTGTAAGGAGCATGCTATTGTTGTACCTAATCACCAAAAACAAAAAGAAAGTTAATTCAAATAGCATAAAGAAACATACTTTTAAACAATAAAATAATGAAGAATAAAAAAACAATAAAACTTGAAATAGGTTTTCATATGTAATATCAGAAAGTTTACGTGAACCCAAGAACAAATCTAAGACTCAATCTCCTTCTCTTGAAAATGTATTATGAGATAATTAATCAACGCTTGTGGATTTTGATAGATCTTTACAGTCACTTCTTTCAAATCTCTTTCTTCATATGTTAATTTTTTAACCACGGCATTATAACTTAACACCTGACTATATTTTTCTTCACTCTTTTCGTTGATTAAAAGAGAGTCCTAAGTCTCATTTTTTGTCCAAGTTGCAAGATGTATGTTTTCAATATCATTCAGAAATGGATCACTGCTAGAGCTACAAATATTTGGTTTTTTCCTGTAACAAAAATAAACAAAAATTAATAAACGTATCAATAAATATAATTGATTTATAAATTCAAAAACTTGATAATATAGTGCAAATATCTTACCAATAAAGTTGCTTCCTTGTTTTTCTTTTACCCTCAACAAATCTCCATATTGGTGATGTTGTGATCTCTACAAATCCCGAAACCACTTTATTGAATGATTGGTAAGTATAAGGCTCACAATCATAAATAGTGTTTCGGATATTGTATCCATGAGGGATATATGCAATAACTAGTGTTTACTCCTTTTTAGGAACAAGATTTGCAATGTCTGCATAGTCACCTAAAATGACTTTATATTGCACAGTGTCGAGCCCATTCCAAATATAATGATGTATCATCAAGTTCAATGTTTGCAAGACGTTTCTCCTTTGTCGTTCTATTTTGGCTCTTTCGATATGAATTTTGAAGGACTCTGATACTCCACCTGTACCCCTCTTTGGCGTCTACAAATGAAAATTATTTCTATAAGTAATAAAATAGAAATGAATTGAATTAGCAAATAGATAAAATAGAATGTATCATAGATCAACATACCTTCTTGGATGCAACAAAAAATTGTTTTAAGGTTTCTATTGAGCTTGAGTTTGGATAGTTGCATTTGACATAATCGCAACTCTTCTCATTCAACATTATAACCATCTCCTCTTGTATTTTCATGTAAATCTTGTGATTGGACAATGAAACAATAAAGAATGTTTACAATCATATATAATAATATAATAGAATACTTAAAACATAACATAAATGTTAAACTCAAGAAAAAAACATTGTACCATAAAAAAACATCAATTTACTTGTCAAATTCATTGCACATTTCCTCCATGGATAATTCACCTAACTTTACATATCGGGGGTGCAAGGAGGAGGAGGCGGGAGGAGGGGGAAGAGGGCGGCGGGAGGAGGGTGAAGGGTTAGGGGGTATGTTTTTTTTTTTTTTGTAAATGTAGGTTTAAAAAATATTTTTTTCGTATTAAATCCAAACTAAAATTCTTGGGACAAGAGGCAATCCCTGCTTCAATTAAACATACATGAATTTTAAAAAAAAATATTTAACAAAATATATATATATATAACTAACCCGAAAAGTGTTAGAGCCTTCTCTCTTGAAAGTGCTAGAAGCTCTTCTCTACAGTCTTCTCATTCTTCTTGAAAGCCCTTCGTGAATTGCTCCAAAGTCTAAACAATAGTGCATTAATAAGATAATTAGGTTTAAGTTTACAACTCTTAAGAATGTGAGATAAACAAAAAGTCATAAAAAAATCAATAAAGCAATAAAATAATCATTGCCAAATTAATAAAGCCATAAAATAATAATTGCAAAATTAACAATAAAACTAACAAATTTATTAAAAACGAAAAAGGCACTAACCTTGCAAGTGTTACTAAATTGCTTCAAATTCAATGATGAATAATAGGAAATCTAAATGGTTTATATAGCCTAGATTAGGTTTAACATTACTTATTTTACGAATGCGGGATTAAAAAAATTAAATTAGTTAATGCATTATTATTAAATTTATATAAGATGGGTTTACATGAAATATTATTAATATTATGAATGTGGGAGTAAAAGAAATGTAAATAGCCTTTACTTTATTACAAATTGTATATAAAAAAATTTACAAGAAAGTTTACTAGTCTTATACTTCTGGGATAGAAATATGTAATTAGTTAATATATTATTTCAAAGTTTTTTATATCATAAATTCATTATTTTTACTAGTTTTATGAATGTGCTTGAAATGTGCGCTTTATTTTTGTAGGAAAATTTTGGAGGGAAAATTTTGAACGGAAATTTTGGAGGGAAGTTTTGGAGGGAAAAATTATAAGGGAATTTTTTGGAGGGAAAATTTCATTCTCATAGCTATAAGATTGTTGGTTGACAGTTGCACCATTCTACTTTTTGGTGAAGAATGTGGTAAAATTTCATTGTCTTATCTATTAAGATTTTTCTATAATTCTATCTTTTAGTGAGAAGTCACGAACTCATCTCAATTAAATTTCAATAATGAAGAGTTGTATTGTTCATCTAGCCAAGTACTAACAGTGCAAGCAATGTAATCAAGCATGTTCTTCAAGAACTTCCTAATTATAAAGATTTTGAAGACACTAGTAATGAAGAGCAAGAATGTGATGGTGATGATGATGATGAAGATATTCATCCAAGGGGGGATCCTAAAGAGAGTGAGCAAGATGATGACAATTTTCCTCCTAGCAAGGATTTTCAAGGCACCAATGATGATTTTCCTGAAAGAGAGAATTTTGATGGGACTGATGATGCTTTTGCTGAGCATGCATGTACAAATAATGTTGATGGTTTTCTTCATAGCAAGGATTCTAATGGGATGAATGATGATTTTCTTTCAAACAAAGATTTTAATGGGACCAATTATAATTCTCCTCTTAGCTGCAAGGATTTTAATGGGACAAATGATGATTTTCTTTCTAGCGAGGATTTTTATGGGACTGATGATGATTTTCCTCAAGTGAGGATTTTAATGGGACAGATGATGATTTTGGTGAGGACGAAGACATCAATGATGGTGAAGATGATTTTCCTCCAAGCAACGATTTCAATGGCACCGATGATGACTTTCCTCCAAGTGAAGATTTCAATGGCATCGATGATGATTTATCTCTGAGCGGGGATTTCAATGACGTCGATGATTATTTTCATCCAAGCGAGGATTTCAA
Source organism: Larix kaempferi (assembly GCA_027924585.1). Classification (NCBI taxonomy): domain Eukaryota; kingdom Viridiplantae; phylum Streptophyta; class Pinopsida; order Pinales; family Pinaceae; genus Larix; species Larix kaempferi. Next base: position 5,763,570 of record BSBM01000764.1, on the reverse strand, counting down.
TGGCACCGATGGTGACTTTCCTCCAAGCGAGGATTTCAATGGCACCGATGATGAATTTCCTCCAAGTGAAGATTTCAATGGCACCGATGATGATTTTCCTCCGAGTGAGGATTTCAATGGCAACGATGATGATTTTCCTCCAAACGAGGATTTCAATGGCACTGATGATGATTTTCCTCTGAGCAAGGATTTCAATGGCACCGATGATCATTCTGTTGATGATGAAGCCACCAATGATGAAGACAATGATTCTCCTCCAAGTAAGGATGTTACAGGGACCAATGATGAAGAAAATGATTCTCCTCCAAGTAAAGATTTTACAGGCACCAATGATGTCAATGTTGAATCTCAAGAGTTCCCTTTCAGTGAAGAATTTAGTGGCACCAATAGAGTTGATGGTCACATTGATCTGTCAGCAATTGATCGACTTATTAGTGATCAAGACAATCATTTTCATACTGAATTTGCTGATGATATTTTCAATGAGGGGGTCATATGTCTCACATTCCGAGCGAGGATGTCAATGGCACTGATGATGATTTTGCTCCGAGCGAGGATTTCAATGGCACTGGTGATCATTCTGTTGGCGATGAAGCCACCAATGATGAAAACAATGATTCTCCTCTAAGTAAGGATGTTACAAGCGCCAATGATGAAGACAATGATTCTCCTCCAAGTAAAGATTTTACAGGCACCATGTTAGGATATTCCTATACTCCATCCTAGTCCTAGTAGCATTTTCATTATTTGGATTTTCAGTCATGCATGCACTTTTAGGGTTTGCATGCATCCCAGTCATCAGTCCCAGAACCTAGCCCTCAGTTAGCTAGCCCCCGGAGCTTCCTTCCACTCAGTTTCAACCCTCCTAGAGCTTAGTGCGCCCTCCTTTCACCTACTGCATGAGAAAGGCGCCCTTCCTTACCTACCATTCAGTTATCTTCAATTATCTTTAGTTCTTTCCTTGATTAAGGCTAGACTGACTCTCAACTGACTGTATCACTCCAATGGACCTCCAGTGAGACTTGACTACCCATTCTGACTCCAGTTAGCTCCTCATGCGCCCTCCACTAAGCCTCCTTCATTCAGTTAGTGCCAGTTACACTCAGTTACACCTACCACAGTTAGTTAGACTCAGTTTGACTAATGGTTGACAGTTACTTGAGCATTGATGACTCCACTGATTATGAGATAGACTACTAGTTGTGCTCCGATGACACTCTAGTGATCGTTTGATCACTCCATGAAGGCTAATTCGAATTTCCACCTTAAGCATTCGAATCCTCATGCATTGTACTATTTATTTGTCCATATTGTGATTAATTAATTAGTGTGTGTGAAGCATTTTTGCTTCTATCCGAGTTCTACTGTATCATTATTCTATTGCTCATTATACTACATTGACCACTCTTATTCTATTTTCTTGCTTAATCAATTACTTTCTTGTGAGGTATACATCATCTCTTAGATCTGTTGTGAGGATTTTCACACACCAATGATGTCATTGTTGAATCTCAAGAGTTCCCTTTCAGTGAATAATTTAATGGCACCAATAGTGTTGATGGTCACATTGATATGTCAGTAATTGATCGACTTATTAGTGATCATGACAATTATTTTCATACTAAATTTGGTGATGAGATTTTCAATGAGGGGGGTCATATGCCTCACAATGAAAACATTCATTCTAATGAGGATTTTTTTGCAGACATAATGGTCCAGGAAATGCAATGACACAATCCAATAATGAGCATGATTAAGTGTAGGACTAGACCTTTTTATGTCAATCCAAAGCATTCCAGCTATACAAGTTCTAGGAAAGAATTGTTCACAAGTCAAAGTTTCGTTACTCATTTGATTTCGAGTGAGTGTTGCCACAAAATTTGTTTGAAAGGGATAGGTTACAATTATGCCTTGGAGAAAAGGAAGATGTATTTATCAATGAACAAAAGTATGCAAAATTAATATTTAGTGGGGTGCATGATTTCTATAAGGACATGTTATTACTATCGCGTTGGAAATGTTCTTTTTTATAGAAAGGCATTCAAACGGATTCACTCAATTGGTAATCTTTGATTATAAAGAATCCAAACAAGACTGGAAAAGGATCCTACATTTTATTCTAACGATTATCATGGACGAATCACTGGGCCACCAACACACATTGCAATATCATGGATGCATGATTTCTTTTCCAAGCATGGAGAGAGAATGCCAAATAGATAAACAATACACATTCCAGATAATTTCACAAAGAAGGAAATCTACAACTTATACAAGGATTATGTTCAAGGTGGTCAAGGAAATGGCAACTTCATCAGATATGCATATTTCACAAGAGTATGGAAAAAGAAGTTCAACAGCGTCCACATTCCAAAGAGTTCAAGGATGGGAATCTGCACTACATGTGTTTCTCTTAAAGAAAGAAGGGATAGAAAGAGGTATGTTTACAAAATTGTTTTTTTAAGATAAATGTCAATTATTAAAACTAGTTATTAATATATTTTTGTTATGTTGTTTATAGATTGCATAATCAATGCACTGCAAGAAAATCGCAATCAACAATCAAATGAACGACAAAAGTTGTACAAACATCGCAAGAAGTGTTATGATGCTCCACATAAGTATATGGGTTTGATAATTGATGGCATGGATCAGAAAAAAAACACTCTTGCCACATTTTGTCCGTGTGCTAAAGAATTTAAAGGAGGAAAATTTTATTCAGTTTCACTTGGTTGAGTGTATGGTTTTTTTAATGGTGAAATGATTCCAAGGGTTTACTTTACAGCTCCAAATATTCACAATGATGCAAATTTGACCATCACCATAATTCACCATCTCCTTACTCATTGGCCTAGTGATCTTCCTGAAGTTCTATATCTACAATTGGACAACACAAGCTGAGAAAACAAAAATCAGGTCGTGTTTGGTTATCTAAGCATGCTTATTGAATTGAGAATTTTTAAAAAGGTAAAAGTTGGTTTCATTCTTGTTGGGCATACGCATTATCATATTGATCAAATGTTCATCCATTTTGCAAGGACATTGAGGAGGAAGAAATTCAGGAGCCTACCATCATTGATTGAAATTATAGGAAAAACATACCATCCAGAGCCTATTGTACAGAAATTGGAAGAAATTGTTGGCATGCGAAGATTTATGTTTGGATCACATGGTGAAGAAAGGTGCATTGAAAAACTTAATGACATTAGTTTTCAACATCAGTTTCGTATAAAAAAAATTGATGGAAAAACACTACTGTGGGAAAAGAAGTACTCAACTAGCATAGAATGGAGGCCTTCATCAGGTTTGGCATTTTTGAAATTCATCCCAAATCGTCAAATGTATGCTTCAAATTTATTGTTATTGCAATCATCTGTAGAGATTCATAAAGCAAGGCAACATATTAGAGATGTTGATTCTTCTCAATGCTTGGAAGAAATAAAAAAGTCTATCAAAGATACATATGAGTACTTTGATGTTGTTGATTCTGTTTGGTGGGAGTCTTTTTTCATGGAGCAAAGTGACATAATTTCAAACTCTACAAATGGAGATATATATTTGAAGTCTCCATTTGCTTGGCCACAAAGTTTATCAAATGAAAACGAGGTAACAAATGTTGAACCTCGAGGTGTTGATTTTTCTCAAGTAGAGGAAAGATAAATGTGTATTGGCTCTAGAAGATCATCTGTAAAGCGTCGAGAGATGGAAGACCTTTACAAGAGCTCAGTACAAGATATCAAGGAGGGTTGCATGATTACAGTTTTGGCTACAGATTGTGCACGTCATTATCCATTCCGTATTGCAAAAGCTATGAAGGTCAATAAATAAAATGAAGAACTAGTATCAATAGAAGTACATTGATATGCAATAGATACACACCCATTTGATGGTGTGTACAAGGCAGAGATGGTGGTTGAGAAAAAGGTTTGCAAAAAGAGAAAAAGAAAGGGTAAAAAAATAAATCGTCGCCGCATTGACATCTTGAAATTAGAGGAAGTTGATATACTTGTTTATGATTTCAAGTTGACAAAGAAAGACACTCTTCGCTCCAAGACTATAGAGATTATCAAGAGGTTGTTTCCAAAACAAGAAGTTGCAAGATGGGAGTCTGTTAAACCAAGCCGTAGATCCTGAAAGAATATGACATCTGAAATGATGGGCATAGATGTAGACTCAGATGGTGCACCCATTGATAATAGAGAAGAATATGGGTCATATACATCTTCATCCAGTCCTTCATCTGCATAAAATGTAGATTCTAATGGGGTGTCAGAATCCATAGATGAATTTGAATAATTTCACATGAAGCATTTTAGATGTTTTTTATTAGTATGTTGTTTGTAATTGAAACTCTAAAGGATTTTTTGAATATTTATATGAATCATTTGTTCTTGTATGGTCTAATATATTATTTCATTATGAATCGCATCATAATTTCTTTGTTTTTATATGGTTAGAGTAGTGAAATTATTTATGTATTTTTGTTTTTGTTTAATATGCAAGTTTTAAAAAAATTGTAATTTATCTCTTGAAGAAGTTTTTTTTTTCCAATTTAGGGGTTGATTTTAAAGTTTTTGTAAACAACAGTATGGGATGTTTAGGCCATGGCTCTATTTTTACCCTGAAAAGAAAAATGTGTATGTTGGTATCAACACTTCTATTTGGGGGGTGTTTTTGGTGTTTTTTTTGCAAAAATCATCATTTTTATGGCTAGAGTTCTCGTTCATAATATAAAGTTCTCATTTCATAGTATATGTGGTTACAGGTATCCACTCCACAAATGAGTCATCTCCACACCGGAGAACGTTCCACACAAGAACCATCCCACACAGGGACACACTCCACTAAGGAATCAAGCACAAGTCTCGGCTTGTGCCTCATCAACAGCCATACTGGTCATCAATCACCCTTCCCAAGGAAGGGAATTTGCACCACCCCAATCCTTTCACGAAAGTATACAAAATTCACTCTGGACAAAGGCTTGGTAAGGATATATACAATATGCTCATCTATGGAGATATACTAGAGCTTCACTACCCCCTTCTAGTTTCACTGGTTGCAATGTACTCGGCCTCTAATGTACTGAGTGCCATAAAAGATTGTTTCTTGTTGAACCAAGAAACCATAGTTGATCTTGTTAAGATTCAATATGCTAAGATAGATAACATCAATATTCCATTCAATTTCACAACAATATCATATACAGGATCACTGAAAGAACAACAAGCACAACATAAACACAAGAGACACAATTTATCCTGGGAAACCCTCATCGGGTAGAAAACCCAGCAAAGCTTCCTCAATATAGATGACCAACACATACAAAGATGTAATCCCCAAACAAGAGCGCCTTCTCCTCCTTTGCAAATCTCTCTCTCTCCTATGCGAGTTCACAAGTGTGTGTAAATGAGAGACACAACACTTCTATTTATACTTTATCTCTCACTAGACAAAATACCTAACTAGGTCAGCCCTAACAGATATAACCCAATGCTGACTGGGCCGACCCCAATAGGTGACTTAAACACCCCATTATAACTGACTCTGGCTCGACCCACTAGGAAGTCTAATAACCCAAGTTACAACATTCTGACAGAGGAATAAACATCTCAGGATATAATAATAATTTACAAATAAAATATTCTTAGAAGTTACAATATTTCAACACTCTCCCTTAACGAGAAGGATATTCTAACAACATCTACAGGAGAAAGGAGTCATCAACATCATACATGATACATCTATAAATCATTGGAATCTTTCTTTAATCATCATCAGTAACTCAACCAGTTACTGGAACATAATCAATACTGGAACATCAACATCGTCAGTACTGAGTCTTCATCTTATGTAGCACTTGATCAGCTTCAGCAGCATCATCATTTGGATCTTTCGATCAACATCATCATCTGGATCTCTCGATCAATAGCGTCATCGTCTAGATCTCCTGATCAACAGCATCATCTGGATCTCTCGATCAATAGCCTTATCATTTGGATCTCTTGATCAACAGCCTCATCGTCTGGATCTCCCGATCGACAACATCATCTGGATCTCTCGATCAACAACCTCAGCGTCTGGATCTCCCGATCAATAGCATCATATGGATATCTCGATCAACAACATCATCATCTGCAACACGCATGATCCTTCCTTTCAGAATTACGGGATCACTGTCTAGGGATGATCAATCTCATCACAATCAATATTTAAGACTATCCTTCCTTTAGGAATTACGGGATTTACTGTCTAGAGATGATCAATCCCATCACAATCAACATTTAAGACTATCCTTCATTTCAGAATTACTGGATTTACTGTCTAGGGATGATCAATCCCATCACAATCAACATTTAAGATTATCCTTCCTTTCATAATTACGGGATTTACTGTCTAAGGATGATTAATCCCATCACAAACAACATTTAAGACTATCCTTCCTTTCGGAATTACGGGATTTACTGTCTAAGGATGATCAATCCTATCACAATTAGCATTTAAGACTATCCTTCCTTTCAGAATTATGGGATTTACTGTCTAAGGATGATTAATCCCATCACAATCAACATTTAAGACTATCCTTCCTTTCGGAATTACAGGATTTACTGTCTAAGGATGATCAATCCTATCACAATCAACACTTAAGACTATCCTTCCTTTCGGAATTACTGGATTTACTGTCTAAGGATGATTAATCCTATCACAATCAGCATTTAAGACTATCCTTCCTTTCATAATTACTGGATTTACTATCTAAGGATGATTAATCCTATCACAATCAAAATTTAAGACTATCCTTCCTTTCGAAATTACTAGATTTACTGTCTAAGGATGATTAATCCTATCACAATCAACATTTAAGACTATCCTTCCTTTCGGAATTACTGGATTTACTGTCTAAGGATGATTAATCCTCAACCACTTACAGGATGGTTAATCCTAATCTCTTTAGGACATAAAATCCAGGGATGATACAATCCACTCGTCTACTTAGACAAATTCCAAGGACCACACATCGACCTCATCATTGGTACAGGTATCCTTATAGTCGACCTCATCATCGGAACATGTTACCTCATCATCGATACAAGTATCCTCATCATTGATACAAGTATCCACATCATCGATACAGGTATCCTCATCATTGATACAAGTATCCACATCATCGATACAGGTATCCTCATCATCGATACAAGTATTCTCATCATCAATACAGGTATCCTCATCATCGACCTTACCGTCGATATAGGCAATCTTATCATCGATACAGGTATCCACATCAATACCAGTATCCAAATATCATCATCAACCATATCACTCCCCCTTTGGAAGAGGGTCCTTCTAAACTACACCAAGCTTGTCTCGAAAATACTCAAACTTTACTCGAGACAGAGGTTTGGTCAATACATCAACAACTTGTTCGGCAGTGCTCACATACTCGAGCTTTATAGCTCATTTTTGCACCATATCCCGTATATAGAAATATCGTATCTCTATGTGCTTTGACTTATCATGGAACACTGGATTCTCAGTCATCTTGATACATCTTTGGTTGTCACACAAGATCACAGTGGGGTCCATATCTAAGTCAAATAGTCCTGATAACAACTTCCGAAGCCATATCACTTCACAACTACCAGAGCAAGTTGCTATGTATTCCGCTTCAGCTGTGCTAAGAGCCGCACTGGACTGCTTCCTGCTAAAGCATGAGATCATAGCAGATCCCAGACAATAACATCCACTCGATGTGCTCTTTCTGTCTGAGACACTTCCATCCCAATATGCATCTGTATATCCATACAATCTGAAATCATTATCTCCAATATAATATAGACCAAAGTCTATTGTACCTTTTAGGCACCTCATCACATGCTTTGCAGCTATCAAGTGAACACGTCTAGGTTCCACTAGATACTGACTCAAGGTGTTCAAAGAAAAACATATATCTGGCCTGGTATTCGTCAGATACATCAATGACCCAATAATATGTTTGTACTGAGTTACATTAACCAATTCTGATATTTCATCAGCCAACAACTTCAAGTTGGAATCCATGGGAGTGGTCATGGCTTTACATTCCAACATATCAAATCTTTTCAAGATTCCACAGCATACTTTCCCTGGTTGAGAAAGATTCCTTCTGGGCCTTGCCATACTTCCAGACCTAGGAAGTAATGCATCAATCCGAGATCTTTCATCTCAAATTATGTAGCTAGCTTCTTCTTGCTTCCCATGATCTATTTCTCATTCCCTATCAGAAAGAGATCATCCACATACAGTAATAGTATGACAGGTTCATCATCCACAACCTTAAGGTAAAGGTTAGGATCAGCTTTACTTTTGGTAAATCCCAAGCTTGTTAAGAAGCTATCAATTCTCCCTCTGTGACTGAACATCATTCACATTCTGCATTGAGTGATCTTCTGCATATCTATTTGTTCCATCTCCCGTCAGATGGGTCTACTGATATGAGCCGCAATATCATTCGAACTCTATGGTTCCTTCTTGCATCCATCTAAGAGAAGAATGTCATCTGTATATAGAAACCATCTTCAACCTTGTAGCAAAGG